>WAAE01002993.1:0-100214 GCA_013400495.1 Nicator chloris
GGGAGAGCTGCACAGCCCGGCGGCTCCGCGCTCCCGCGGCGGGGCGGGGATGGGGGATGCGAACGGGCCCGGCCCGCCCCGCCGCTCCGCTCCGCCCGCCTCCGCCGGCACCGGGCGGCCGGGGCGGGAGGGGGAGGAGGACGACGAGGAAGAGGAGGAGGAGTTGGAGGGAAGAGCCCGGCGGCCCCGACCGCGCCCCCGCTCCTCCCCGGCCCCGGGGCAGCGCCGGGGAGCGCCGGGGCGGGAGCAGCCGGCTGCGGGGGCGGCGGGAGACGTGTTTCCACGATAAAACTAATTTATGATGAATTCCCACCTCCCCGCAGCGGGAGGGTTTTCCCCACTTTCCGATGACCACGCATACTGCCCCGCAGCCCCCGTCCTTGTCCCCATGCCTATCTCCATCCCCAACCCTAACCCCATCCTTGTCCCCATCCCCTCCCACGTCCCCATCTTCATTCTCGTTCGTGTCACAATCCCATTTCACGTCCCCATCCCCGTCGCCATCCCTGTCCCCATCCGTGTCCCAGTCTCCCTCTCTGTCCCCATCCCAGTCCCCATTTCACTCTTCCTTGGGCCTTCCCTCCCCCTACACCTCGGTCTCTCACTTTCAAACAGTTTCACCCATGGCAAAGGTCGCTCCTTCCTCAGGAACAGAACAAACCACTGAAAACAAACAAACAAAAATGCCCAAACAGATAAAAAGCATTTTTATTTTCTTTCCATGACGCGTCTGCCTGCCTGCTTGGGAGTGACACTATTTCAGGCATGTCTATTATTTATGTTTCGCTATATTTATATTAATTAGAGACGTGATCCATGCACGTAGTTCTCCAACTTCAAAAAAAGCAGGAGCAGGGGACTGACAGCTGGGACTGAACTTTCTTGAGAGAAACAGGAGCAGGTTCCACTGCCATAGCTGTACACTGCACGCCAGTCCTAGATGACGTTCCTGCTCTGCGTGGGGGATCTCTCCAGTCCCAGATCCACTTTCCCTCCCTCCCTCTCTTCTGGCTGGGACCCCAGAGAGATGGGCTGGGGCTCTTGGCTGGGATGCTGAGAATGACGGAGTCCCCAGAGCCACACCAGTTTTAGGGGAGACAGAATCACGGAATTGTTTAGGAGGGAAAAGACCTCTAAGGCTGAGTCCAGCCACTAACTTTTGACAATGGCATTTGTCATCTGTACCTGGGAAAGAGGAGAAAGAACTAACTGGTCTCTGATGATGGGCTGTGCCAAAGCACAGAGAGGTCTCACATTCCAGAGCAGTGGGAAGGGACCCTGAGCTCCCTGCTCCCATCCATGACAACCATCTCCCTCAGAAGCTGTAACCTGTGTCAGCCCTGAGCCAAAGCAGGTGGCACCTCCTCTCCCCTGAGTGTCCCAGCCCTGTCCTCCTCCTGTCTGACTTATTCTCCATCCCAGGGATGGGGATTGGGTTGGGGACCAGGATGAGGATGGAGAAGGGAGGCCCAGGGAAGAGTGCAGGGCAGGTGGGATGCAGGGAAAGCCTGGCCAGCATGGGGGAGGCAGGGTAGGAAATTCATAATAAATGAGTTTTATCATTATCAACTATTGCATGGAGACAACAATTTGTCAAACACATGGGTGAGAGGAGGAGGAGGATGAAGAAGTCTCCTGGCTGGACATCTGTTGCTGTCTGCATCCAGGGTGCCAGGGCACATGGTCTCTGGGCTGGGCAGGAAAAGACCTGGCCTGGGCTGGTGAAATTGCTCCTGGCAGGGCTCAGCTGGTAGACACAGAGCCCTTTTCCCAAAAGAAAACTCACACCAGATGATGCCTTTCCCAGCTCGGGGCTGATCCCAGCCCTCACAGGAGCAACACACTCAGGATGCATTATTACCTCCTGCCATAATCTCCAGCCAGCAGAAGTCTCCCAGGGCGTTCCAGACAGCCAGGAGCTCTCACAGGTTTTCCAGCCATTGGAATGGCCCTGCAGGAGTGGGGCATCAATATTTTTTCCAGGCAGAGTGGCTGGCTCAATCGTGAGAAGCTGCTGGCCCAGTGAGATGCTGGACTCCTCCACTCTGCCTTGACTTTGTTAGTGCTCTGCCAGGGCTATTGGTGAAATTCTCAGCACTCCCAGATGAGAGGGTTTCATTCTTTTCCTGCATCTGAGTAAGTATCCTTTCCAGGGATTAATTAGTAAATTAAAAGGGTAGAAAGACCAAATGATTATGGTTAGGCACAAGCCCCGGTGATGATGTCTCTCTCTTGCAGATCTCTATGCTGTGTCCTGACACATTCCCAGCCCCTAAAAGGGCTGAAGCAGCAGATTCACCCCGCAGGTTGATTCCCTTAGGGGCACACTGGGGTCAGCTTTGGGAGGAGGAGGGAGGCTACTTAACCCTGATATCCGAGTCTGAAAGCCCAAACCATGCAACCCACGGTGCTCCACACCTGAGGGAGGAGCAGGATCCCTTTGACCGTGGGCCAGGGCTGCTGCCAGGAGCTGAGAAGCCTCTGAGTGCTGCCTTTGCACATGCAGGAGGAAAAGCCCAGTTTGGAGAAGCAGGAAGGACAGGGTGCCAGAATGGGGATGCCACCCTGGGGATTTGTAATGCCTCCCCGGTCCCTGCCAGTTTCCCCAATATTCTCCCTGCTCTGCCAATGGCTCCCTGGGATGACCCACCACCCACCAAACGCCCCCCAGGTGTGTCTGCAGGTGCCCCTTGGCACAACACCTCTGCCAAGCCCTGTGCCCCAAGGCC
This sequence comes from Nicator chloris, assembly GCA_013400495.1. Taxonomy (NCBI): domain Eukaryota; kingdom Metazoa; phylum Chordata; class Aves; order Passeriformes; family Pycnonotidae; genus Nicator; species Nicator chloris. Next base: position 2,730 of record WAAE01002993.1, read on the forward strand.
AGGTCTATCCAAGCCTTGCTTTCCAGATTAGGGCAAGTGATGGGTTAACAAGAGCTGCAGCCCCGTTTTCTATCCCTGTCCAAAAAAGCCATTACATTTTGCCTGGCAAAAATTGTTCTTCTTAAGCCTGAGTCACTTATGATTCCTTGTTCTGACGCTCAGTGATTTCTTCTTTTTTCGCTGGTTTCCCTGGCAGAGCCCAAACCCAGCAGGGATCAGCAGAGGAGGGGGGGCTGAACCTTCCCTGAGCACCCTGGACACACAGGTTCCCACAGAGGCGATTGCTCTGCAAAGGCTGGGCACTGATCCAGCCTTGTTCTGGGAGCACTCAAAGGGAAAAAGATGCTTTTTTCAGTATGACAAGAAAAGGAGACGTTAAAAATGTCTTTTTCATCACCTGGGCAGATTTGGGAGATTTTTATCAGCTCTCTTCTTGGTTTAACTCTGGTTAATTTTCTCTTGAAATGTTGGCCCAAGGCAACGCCAAGGCTGGCTGCTGACTCAGTTGTAGCGCTGCTTCCCCTCCTGGGCTCTGTGACGTAGGAGAGAAGGAATCCCAAGCAATTATAACTTGATTATTTTACTGAACGTGTGATTACAAATGGGAACTGCAGAGCCATGAGCACTGCAGTCAAGATAAAATTAAAATGAGCCCAGGCTCTCCTGGTCCCAGCTCTTGCTCCAAAGACAAACAGCTGCTTGGGAAGTCCTTCACAGCCCAGTTATTTCTCAGTGACCACAGGAAAGGTGATAAAAACCCCGTAAAACCAGAAGAAATTTCCAGGATGATTTTTTGTACGGCTCTGCTCAGTACAGTTCTGCTCCCTGGGAGAAGGATGAGCTCATGGGTGGCTGCCAGTGTTATATTAAGTCTCAGTGAGCCTGGAGAGAGGTAGATTAGGTTGGAAATTAGAAAACACTGCAGGGATGGGATGTCCCCTGAGAGGGACCTGAGTGAAGAGCTGGGAGATGCCAAGGTGGCCAAGCTGGCCCCTTCCCTGCTGCCAGTCGTGGTGATATGGGTGTCCCTGGGCATTGTGCTGGGGCTCCTGCATGCAGTGAGATGAGCCAGTGGCAGGGCAGGGCAGTCACTATTGTGACTTTCACTTGCTCTTTCACTACTGTGGATTTTCCCAAAGAATTTGGTGTCACCCCAGCAGGCTTCTCCCAAGCCTTGGGGTGCTGAGCATCACAGAAGAGACAACAACTTGGCTGCTGGCTGCCAGCTGACTCCATCCCTGCCTCTGCACCTGGAAAACAGCCTGTGTGGCTCTCCTGCATGACTTCTAGGCAGGATGGCTTCCTGAGGGTGAAATCATTCTGATTTGGGGAACCATGGGGCTGACAGGAAGCAAGTGAGGGTTGCAGCAGCACAGTCAGAGGGAACATCCGTAGCAGTGCCAGCAGCAGCTCTCCAGGGCTGTGTGGCTCTTGCCCAAGCCCAGCTCCAATGCAGAGCCAGCCTGCTGTCAGGGAAAGATGCTGTGAGTCAGGGATTTCGGCGTCTTCCCGAGGCTGGAGGAGGAATCCGTGCTGAGAGCACAGAGCCTTGCGAGCCATGGCTGCCTCTGAGCCCAGGACCTCGGTACAGGCTGGGGAAACCCAGCAGAGAGGGAGCTGGGAGACTGAGAGTGGTGTTATGGGCAAGTCAGAGCACCCATGGGTACTTTAAATTTTGCCCCTGCCCTATTTCCCCTCGAGTGACCTTGAGCTGGTAGAAGGTGATCACAGAATTATAGAATCGCTGAATGGGTTGGGTTTGAAGAGACCTTGAAAGTCATCCAGTTCCAACATCTCATCCCCACAGGTGGAGACACCTTCCACTCGACCAGGTTGCTCCAAGCCCCATCCAAACTGGCCTGAAACACTTCCAGGGAGGGGCATCCACAACTTCTCTTGGCAACGTGTGCCAGGGCCTTGCCATCCTCACAGGGAAGAATTACTTCCCCAAATCCAGTCTGAGCCTGCCCTCTGTCAGTGTAAAGCCATTCTGTCTTGTCCTATCACCTAGACTTGTCCAAAGTCCCTTTCTGGCTCTCTTGGAGACCCTTTAGGTACCGAAAATCCAAAAATAAGGTCTTCCTGGAGCCTTCTCTTCCTCAGACTGAACAATCCTCAAAATTTCCTTACAGAAGAGGGATTCCATCCCTCCAACCATGTGGCCTCTTCTAGACTTGAGATGGCCACAGTGACCATGCAACAGCTCAGAACATGATAGTGTCACAGCATCACAACATCAGAACACATTGGCAGAGAGCACCAGCTTCTTTTAGCCTAGTGAAAAAAACCCCAAATGTAACAAAATACATGAGAAACCCCCTCATGTACAGAGATACTGATGTATCTGCAACCTCAAGCATCCAATGCTGGGGGTGACACCTCACTGCACACCCACGGGTGCAGCTGGGTGCCTCCATCATGAAGGGAGGTGGGAGGAGGAGGGTAAGGGAAGAGCAGGGAGCAAATTTGGGGTGCAGGATTCCATGCACAGGCAGAGCCCCAGCTCTGTGCCCTCAGGGTAGGCATGGGAACAGAGGGATCCTGCCTCCTGTCTCCGTCTCTGGCTGCTGCCTCGCTCGCAGGTTGTGAGGAGAAGTGCAGGGAAGGGAGTACAGGAGCTGTCAGATGTTGTTAGTGGTGTGACACCTCTTAATAAGGTCCATCTGTCTGGAAGGCAGCGGATCCGGCAGGATTTCTGCAGACCTGATTGTGAGTACTACTGCCAAGGTTTTACAATCAGCACTAATAAACACGCTGGGGCAGCATTTGGCACCACGAGCTCAAACATCCCAGGAAAAGGGCGAGAAAATCAAGATTGTAACAAAAATCCTCTCTGCAGCCCAGAGCTCCTGGGAAACTCGTTGCATCTTTCTGGGATGTGTTGATCCAGCTGTGGGTGACTTCTGGTGGTGTACCTGGTTCCCACAGACACCTGTCTTACCTGGGAATGTGCACATGGATCCCACATCTTTAACCAAAAGACTGAACAGGTTTTCCACCAGCCTCTCAACCATGAAGAAACACCAGACCTTTCTCCGAATCTCCATCCTCCTTGTCCTGCATTGCTGCACCCCAAGGGACACAGGCAGCTGCGTGAGACGGTAACTGTGACAAGGAAATCCCTGTCTGTGGGAAGGAGGATCGTGGGGAGATTGTGGGGATAAAATCTGCTGTGACAAACCCCTGTGGCATCTCAGGGCAGCACGTGTCATCGGGCAGGAGGCACTCCCAGCGCAGGAGGGCACCACACAGAGCGTGTCTGGGAGGGAGCAGCTGGGCCTGGAGGTGTGGGATAGCAGCAGAAAAAGCCCATGTGATTGGGGAAATGCCACATTCGGGGATGATGAAAGGGTAGAGCTGACTCAAGTGGCTATCGATGAATCACAGGGCTGCAGGGAACACGCTGGTGGGTGTTGGAAACGCTCTGTAAAGCCTGGCTCAGCTGCAGCAGACATTTGGGCGTGCGGGAACGTGCTCTGCTGCCTCTTCTGAGGATTTTCCCACCAGAGCTGGGGATACCTTGTGGGATCAAGGGGAACCAAACACCACGGTGTCCATGAGGGTCCCCTGCACACTGCCACCCCCACAGCAGGGCAAGACACCTGGAGAATGGGTGTCTTGGGATGAAGCATGTGGTCCCAGCATGGCATGATGGTGTGCACAGAGCTTTGCCATGACAGCCCTGCCCCGGGAATGTTTGGTGCCACCCAAGCTCCTGGGCTCTGTGGAGCCTGCAGCACTCCTTCAGATGATTTGGCCTCTCTTGAATGAGCAAAATTAAACTAACTTCATAAGAAACCCTATTATGTTGAGCAGTCTGAAGCACCAGGCTCCAGGGGACAGGGGGGTCCCCAAATCAAAGGTGCTGATCCTGTGCATCCCCACAGACCTTTGCCCTTCGTGGTATTCCCACAGGTGGTCCAGCCTGTTGTCCCCACTGGGGCTCCTCTTCCCCAGAGTGGTGGTGCTGGGTTGCAGGTCTGTCCCCAACCCTGCCCCTGTGTCTGTGAGGGCTGGCTGAAGAGCTCCTCACTGTGAGAGATAAGAATGGCCGTAAGTATACACTTCCTTAAATCCCTTCAAACTCCTGAATTAAAACACGGATGTGGGATTTAACTCGGAAGGTTTTTGAAGGAGATATTTTTGTTATACATCATCATGCGTGTCACGAGCCTCAAATATTTGGAAGGGCTGTATAAATAACTGTGTGATCACCTTTTCTCATCTGGCTTCTGCCTCTCCCTATCCCACAGCTGCCACGGAGTGGGGAAATGCGCGTGGCACTCGGGAACCTGCAAGTTTACTCTCGGTTTCTTTCATGAGAGGCTTCTGGAGTTTTCATGGGAGGTGCTGTCATAAGACTTGTTCCTTCTGAAAGGGAGGAGAGGAGAGGAGAGGAGAGGAGAGGAGAGGCATCAGGGTTCATGAGGATGCTGCTTCCCCAAACATCCGTCAGACACCTGCAAATTGTCAGGACAAAATTGTTGACACTGAAACACCATTTGGGACAAAACACATACTGAGAACCACACTGTGCACTGAGCAACATTTGTGTCAATCCCAGAACTCCTGGCATGTGAAATCTTAGAATTATGGACTTTTTTATAGAATAGTGGGGATTATGAATAATGGGAATTTTTATTACATTTTCAGTGGAGAGAGAGGCAAAATAAGCCAGAAGCTGTTTCCCACCTTGACAGCTGAACCAGCCAGGGAGACCTGGGGACACGACTTGGCATGTCCCACATTTTCATCCCCATCACCCCAAACCAGCAGCCAATAGAAATGCCCCAAGGCCTGTGCCCCAAAAATGCCCTCCTGGCCCTGGAGCCCGGGGTAGGGGGCACCCTGAGGGATTTTTTTTTCCCAAAGCTACACCAAGAAGATGTTGCTATTAAAAGACTTTCTGGGTCCACGATGTGAATCCTCAACCAGACAGCTTGTCTTGGGTGCAGCTTAAACCCCTCCATGCCAGGCTGCCACTGCCGCAGTCACTGGGAGAGGAGAAACGTTTGCCATATGCTGAGGGATTACTGTATAAAACTGAGATGCTTGGCTGCATGCCAAGGCACAGGGTTTCCAAATAGAGTCTGAATCCTGGACAGAAAAGTTCCAACTAAATATAGACATGACAGCCTCAGAGTTGACTTTTTTTTTTTCTTTTCTTTTTTTTTTTTTTCATTTGGGTTCACCTAAAATAGCGTGTTGAGGGTTTTTTGTGCCCCACTGAGGGGGCAGGTAGAAACATGTTTACAAACACAGTTTCAAACCCAAGGACATGGTGGGATGGGAACCTCACCCTCCCTCCTGCACACCCCTGAATGGTCCTGAGGGTGCAGCGGACGTGGGTGCTGAGCACTCAGGCTGCCTCCAGTCCTTGGGGAGGAACCAGGCAAGGTGTTCTCTTCCTCACACCCTGCCCAGAAAGGTCAATCAGCCGAAAAACCATTGCAGGGAGCCAAAAACCTTGGGGCCCATGATGACATGGGACAAGACAAGGGGGTGGCACCTGTGGAAACTCGCTCGCACACAGCTCAGCGAGGAGAAGCTCTGCTGGGTGGTTTCAGAAGAGCCACTCCTGCTGCTGGGACTCAGCACTGATGGGAAGCTGAGAAAAACTCGGCAAGGAGATGGTGCTTTCACTTGGAAAAGGCGGTGTGGATTTTCTGAGCTTCCAGCCCTGCTCACACCTTTTGGAGATGTGGGCTGGATTACTCAGCCAAAGAACTGCTGGCGAGTGCAGCAAAAAAATCGAAGCCCAGCAGCAGGATCTCAGCAGTAAGGGATCTCAGTGGCCTTGGGATGCAGCTGTTCCAGGTGCAGTAAGTGAAATACTTTTGCAAAAGCCCATAGAAAAAGCAATAAAGCCTAAATAATCTGGGATGGGAAAGCAGGTGTTGGATGTGCTCCTCACACGCAGCATGAAGTGCTGGGAAAAAGCATTGGAGGGGAATTGAGAGAACTTACCCTCATGAGCTGGCCACAGGTGTTTGAGGCAGTGGGATGCTGGAAGCTCTTTAAAGGGTTGGAGGAGAAAACTCCCAGAAAGCTGTAAGTCACTGGCTGTCTAACATCACACATATATATAATAAAATATGAGAAAATATTGTTAATAGGCTTGGTGACAGAAAGGAGGTGGGACAAGCCTCTACATGCGTGTTGGATTGCACAGTACCCACAAAGGGCTGCCCAGCACCTTTGCATTCCAAGCAGGAATTTATTTAAGGGTCAGCAGCTCCCAGGACAGCTGATAGGGATAAAAATTAAGCAGATGTCTGAGACAGGCCTCAAATGAGGGTGGCCCTACAAAACACAGGATGTCTTAGTATCAAATAATCAGCTGCACAAAAGGGAAAAAACAGGTTGAAACTAATATAAAAAGGCAGGAAAGTGGCTGAGGTGGGATCCCACTCCAGCAGAGGAGCTGCCAGGAGGAAGAAGTCTGGCTCTGTAAAATTCCTGTTCCTAAACAATGGTGCTGGGAAGGTCGGTGACATGGGGGAGGTAGGGCTAATAATAACAAATACCGTTAGAGTTATACCTTACATAGAGAAAACTGCACTGGAACTGGCTTTCCAAGAGCCCGGCAAAAAAGCTTTTGTTTAATTTATGGGGCTCAGGCTATTTTTAGCTGGCAGATCCTTGGGGTTTTATCTGGGATTGCTGCTCTGAGCCAGCAGCTGGAACATTTTAATTGTTTGCTCTGGATTTAGGGTGGGGTTTTGTTTTTTTTTTTCTAAAGGGAGAAAGAGGGAAGCAGGTGCTGGGGTCTGACCTTGCTGGTCTCCAGATTTCCTTGGCAGCACCTTCTGGAGCGGGGAGAGCAAGTGGGTCTTGGAGCAGCTCTCTGCCCCCTGGGAGACTTTTTGAGGTGCTGCTGGGGGGTCATCAGATGGAACCCCCTCCTCCAGTCAAGCCAGGACCCCACATTCATCCCCAGCCCCTGCCAAAGGCCAGCAGCCAGCCGGTGAGAGAGTGGCGGGGGGACACCGTGTCTCCCCATCCTCTGGTTGCTATGGAGGTCTAAAAATAGCCCGGGCAGTCCAACAAGGAGGGAGCATCCCCATCTTCCAGGAAAGCCAGGAGCGCGGTGCTTTATTTGTCAGGAAAGCCCTTTGGTATCTGCCTGGAGCGTGGATGTGAGAGGAGCCATCTGCTCGGGGACAGGAGGTGTTTACGCCAGCCTGGGCAGACACGGCCCCTGCGGAGCCGCGTCCCGGCTCCCATCGCGCTGCTGGCACCTCCGCCCTGCTCCGAGCTTGGCCCCGGTGATGAAGGCAGACGTCTCTGTTTATGAAAACACCGGCTCCTCCACTCTGGGAGCTCCCAGGGCAGCTCAGAAATCCATCCTGGCTGGTGGCTGCGGAGAGCTGGCGTGGTGGGTGTGACAGCGGGACTGCCACGTGCTGGGGTGGTGTCCCTGCCATGCAGAGCCCTGGGAATGCCGGCAGCCTCTCCAGAGCTGTGCCCTAGGGCTGAGCACAGAGCAGCCAGAGGAGCCTGGGTGGGCAGGGGCTGGGGGGGCTGCTGGGCTGCAGCTGATGGCAGAAACATCGGCCCTGTAGGGAGTGCCGGTGTCCCCCGGTGTGGGGACACCCCAGCACAAAGAGGGTATTTTGGGGTTTCCTGTTCCACTGCCTGCGCTCGGGGCTGCAGGCAGACACCTCTCCCTGCCCTCCTGTGCTCCTGTGAAGGTGTTGGTGAGTTGATGAGACAGAAAGGAGGCAATTAAAAGCAGAGCAGAACTCCTCAGCCTTGAATATGCTCCCAGGAGAGGGTGAAGTGCTCCAAGACCCCCATCTGCCTGCACTGGCCCAAGAGGATTTGGGATTGGGATTAAAGGGAAAACTTTAAGAAGTTTTTTTTGAAGAACAGCAAAACCCCACAAGTTTTCGCCCTTACTTCCCCCTCCCTTGCCCCCCCTTTTTTTTTTTTTTTAGTTTTTGTCTCTCTGCAGAGTAAGTCTTTTTCATTTGGATCCCGCTGACACAAGTAACCCCAGGTTTTGGGCTGAAACATCAGCAACCACCTCTTTCCATTGCCGGCCGGCATGGCAAGCTAATTTTAACCTCCCAAGCTCCCTCCCATCTCCTGGAGGTTGTCCTGTTGCAGCCAGGGAGTGCTAGAAAATAGTGCATCGCCCACTCATCCAGCCTCCTTCAAGGGAAATATTTATATGATGCCAAAGAGAGGGTTTCCATGGCAGTGATGACTCTAGCACCGTCGCCGTGGAAACCACTTGAGGCCATCTTGAAGGGTTTGAAAATCCCCTTCAGAGACAAATAAGGAGAGGGAGAGGAAAGGCCACTGGGATCGGAGTGGCGTTCCGGTCTTCCCTGACTTTCCTGTCAGCTCCTTGCCTGCTCCTGCTGCCTGGGTCCCTGCCCATGCCACTGGGATGATTTCTAGTCCAGGTGTTGCTTCGTGGATAGACCCAGGACAAAGGAACAAAGTGCTTTGGAAACAGAAATGGTTCAGTTGATGCTTGCTCCTGCTTCCCAAACCATCCGGCAGTGACTCTGGTGTCAGGGCACTGCCCAGCCCCAGAGGGGGCTTCGGGGAGACTCCCCTGCGCCAGCAAAGGCCAGGGTGATTATTAGTACCTGCCGAGCTTCAAGCAGCAGCTGCTTTTGGAGCAGCAAATGCACAGGTTCCATGTCTTTGACAGCGCAAGTCCCCATCACACGTGAAGAGCCCCGTGTTTCTCCTGAGGAGCTGCCAGGATCTGAACCGCCGGCAAGAGCCGGCTGCTGGCAGCAGAGCGCTCGCCTGTGGCGGTGGAAGGAACGCACCTCTGTGTCACGCTCATCCCGGGCTCAGCCCCCGCATCCCGTGCTTCAGCTCCCACATCCCGCGGTTCAGCCCATGGCGCGCCTCTGGCCGCTTACGCTCCCAGCCCGCAGGAGCTGTGTCACCGGCAGCCAGTCCATCTGGCTCTCAAGGACACCAAGAACGCGGCAGGGAGAGCAAAGCTTTCGGAGCAGATGGACGATGAGCTCCATGATGCAGCTGGCAGCAGCAGGTGTGGCCAGTGTTGCTGCTTGTTCAAGCTAGGGGATTGCTTTCTTTGGGGTTTTGCTGAAAAAATATTGGTTATCTTCTTCATTTTGTTTGGGGCAATCTAAAATATTTTCTTCTTTCTCCCTGAGCTGCCTCCATGCTGAGGTGCCAGTGATTCTCCAAGCCAGAGCTCTTCTCTGGCACCCACACCTTGCTCTGCAGTGCTGCCTCCCACCCCCACCTGTGGGTACCTCTCATCCCCCACCTGCCCTCCAAAACCCAGCCGGCTTTCCTACAGAGAAACACCCGTGCAGTGCTTAGTCCCTTCACCAAAACCCAAGGGAAGGTCTGGCCACAGTGCCAGTACCAGGTTAACTCACATCTCTCCATCCTGCTGCCTGTGCCAGGCTGCTCCTGCCTGCCCCTCGAGAGGGGCATTTGGGGATGTCAGGGGAGTGCCCAGTTCACTTTTGACCTACAGCGTGTGAAAATCCTTGTTTACATTGATGCAGCTTCTCATGTCTTGAATGCTGAAACACATGGTGTGAGACCAGGGGTGTTTGGCTTTGCCCAGGAGGGAGCTCCTAGCACGCTGTGTGTCACAAAATTCATGTCTGGCCCATGCTGGCTCAGGTGCCAGGTTAGGATGCAAAGCTTGGAATTACAAGTGTAAATATTTATTCATGGGCTTGAGATGTCCCAGCCAAATCAGGGCACCCAGGTGTGGTTTTCTTACATCCATCAAGCACTCGGATACAACACAAATTGACTGAGCACTGACACCCACACTAACAGATCTCCAATCACAGTAAAACTTGGCAAAGCTGCTCTGTTTCTGCTTGTCTATGGATCCAGGAGTCCTTGAGCCCCCCTGGCTGCAATGACTGACTTGTGACACCAGATGAGGCTGAGAGGGTCTCAGAGCCTGGGATGCTGTGGTACTTTGGTCATCCCAGAGATAAAGCTGCTTTTTATCCCTCGGGGGCTGCTCTAAGCTTCCCAAAAGCAAAGTCCTTCTCCCCAGGGCCGGGCTGTTTGTTTTACTTCAGCACGAACAATAGCGAAGTCTGCAATAAAACTCGACTACCTCATCACATCGCGGTGTGTCATGAGAACGAATATGTATTTTACCATTAACGTGCTTCCGTGCTATAAAGATGAAGCGCTGCGGGAAGGGATGCGGGACCCTTTGGGGTGGGTTTGCGCAGGGGCAGGCGGCGGACTCCCGGGGAGATTAACCCGGGGCGGCCGTGGAATGGCCGGTTCTCTTCCCCCTCCTTGTCAGCCTCCTCCCGCTGCTCCCGCGGGGGTCTGGCCCCCTCCTGCGGGCGGCCGCGGTCCCGGTAGCACCTGGAGCACCTGATGGCTCCGGCAGCCCGGGGGTCTCTCCGCCGATGACAGCTCCTCCGCCCGCCGCCTCCCAGCCCTTGCCCCCGCCGGCGGGTCGGGCCGGCAGCCCCGCTGCCCCTCCGAGGGGCCGCCCCCGGCCCGCCCCCGGCCGGCCCTACATAGCGGCGGTGCCGCCCCCGGCGCGTCCCGGCCGCGCTCCGCCATGGCCCCGGCGCTGCGGCTCTGCGCGCTGGCCCTGGCCCTGCTGCCCGCCGCCGTCGCCGCGCAGGACGTGGCCGGAGGTAAGCGGTGATCCCGGCCCTGCCATGGGGCTGGGGGAGTCCGGCGCTCCTGGCGCAGCGCCCCAAAATCCCGGGCGGGCTGTTGCTTTGGGCCCCGTTTGTGTGGGATGTCCGGTGCGGGAAGCGGGCGGGCACACCGTGGGGTGCGGGTGGGCACTGGGCAGGGCGCTGCGGCCGCTCGGAATGGACAGGGAGAGCTGGCAGGGAAGGGCCTGTCCCACGCTAGGAGTTCCGCAGGGTGGGATCCCGTGCAGCCTGGTATGGCCCTGCGAGTTCGGGAAGGCTGAGTGGGTGCTGGAAGTGGAGATTTGCTCGCCGCTTCTCCAGCTTCCACTGCAGTGGAACTTCCATGCCCAGAGGAGCTGAGGCTGCCCCATCCCTGGAAGTGGCCAGGTTGGACGGGGCTTGGAGCAGCCTGGGATAGTGGAAGGTGTCCCTGCCCATGGTTGGGGGGTGGGACAAGATGGGCTTAAAGCCCTTCCTACCCAAACCCTTCTATGATTCCATGATTTAGTGATGATATCAGCTCAGGTGACAGAGCTGCTTACCTTCCCTGACCAGGGGGCAGTCGCTGGGCAGCCAGGCTCCTGCTGATGGCCCTTTGGGGGTAGGGGAGACTGGCTGGGGCAGCCTCAGAGCAGGAAGAAGGTGGATGTTGTTGAATATGGATGGGTGGGGAGCAGTGGGGGTCCAGCTGCTCCTCTTTAGCGGGTGGGGGATGGCTCCCAGAGGGGCTGCACCAGGTGGAGAAAAAGCTGTAGCAAAGGGTGGGGATGACTGCCTTTGGAGTGTCCTAAGAAATCTGCCCTCTCTTCCAAGTGAGGAGCTATTCTCCATGTGATGAGGCCTGCATGGTGGCTCTGGCAGGGAGAAAGTTGAGGACCAGCATGTTTTGCTCTTCTTTCCACCCCAAGCCATTCACTTCACTCCTCTTGTAGCCAGCTGTCAAAAGCATTACCCAGGTGGCTTCTAGCACAGCAAGAGCTGCTGTCCTGTCTGTCTGTCCCTGAGGAGTGCAGTGCTTCCTGTGCCATCCCATGTGAGCTGTCTGGTCACCTGAGAGGGGCCATTTGGACAAACCACATCCCAAATGGCTGCTGTGTCCTCGAAGCAGCCTGTTCCCAAACAGCTGTAAGTGGGTGGCTTTGACTTCACGACTTGGAGGATGATCCCCAGCTAGGGATGCCAGCAGAGGGGATACCCCGGGGGAAAGCAAAGCCCAGTTAAAACCACAGGTTCTACTTTTGTCCACCACTGGCCTCCTGTGGTGTGGGAGGGTGTTCTGTGACTCCTGGTGAAGAAAAGTCCTGGGACAGCACGGGCGCCGTTGTGCTTTTCCAGGCTCAGTTGAAGGAATGGGGAAGATGCAGCTTCAGAGTGTTTAAAACCTGCAATCTCAGCCTCTCCGGGTGTGTAAACACCCTTATCTGAGCTATGTTAATCAATTGCCCAGTTGTTTGGAGGGCTGCACAGAGCATGTGACTGCTGACAGTGGGTCATAGCTGAGGGTTCCTGCCAGCTGGAGGGAGAAAATGCAGCTTTGCTGATTGTGAGAGTGGAAAACAAGCACCTCTGGGATTGATTTCTTCCTGATTACGACACTGCAAAGCAGTGATCCTTCATCCAGCAGTGAGTGGTCAGGCAAATTGATTTGAGTTTTCCTTTTAAACCACTGTCAAACAGGCTGCTGCTTAGACTCTTAAGCAGGAGTCAGTTTTAAATGGCTCATTCTTGAGGGCTTGGCAAACCACTCTTCCTGAAGATCTGGGGAAGCACACCAATGAATTGCAGGTGAATATCCTGCAGGAAGACATTTTCCAAGAGCAGTGCTGGGAGCTGTAGCTAAGCTCAGAATGAGGGCTGGACTGGGCCAGCTTGTCCTGTGTTCAGGTTCAGACCTGCTCCATTCCCTTGCCCAGCTGGATGCATCCCGTGGGGGTGCCATCATCCACGGTGGCACTGGTCCTGAGAGCCACCTGTGTCTGTAGAACTGGAGTCTTCCTCTGCCAGATGGGGGTGGAAACAGGTTCTGAACATGAGCACAGATTTTGGCTGCGGTGCTGCTCCCATTGTCTGGACTGTGTCCTGCTGAAGGAAGATTTGGATAAACTGGCTGGGTAGGGTACAGCCTTCATGTGCAGCAGGAGGCCTCCTGCAGGATCTGTAGCTCTGTGTGTCCCCTTGTGCTCCTCTGCTTCTCCTGGCAATAACTTCTGTGTCTGGGGTTTGTTTGCTTGGGCTGCTCCATCATCTGGTGCTACAGGACTGTACCACCTACCCAGTGCTTGCCCTCATCCTCACGGGGTCCCTCCAGAATGACTCCAGCTGTGTCCCCTGGCTGCCCCACTGCCATAGCAGATGCTCAGGCTTTTAGGGAAATAAAAGCCAAGAGAGGAACTCGCAGCTTAGGGCTTTGTCAGCAGAGCAAGGCAGATGAACTTCCATTTGCATTTGGGCCTCCCACCATGACACGGTGCACATCCTGAAGCTGGTGGCTCTTTTGCAGCAGGAGCCATGCATTGCTGCTGGTTCAGTGGTGGGTAGGAGCAGGCTTGGAGGAGCCCAGAGTTTTAAACCACCAAAGTTCTTCAAAGTCCTGAGGTGTCTTTGTTCCTTCCTGCAGATTGTCACCAGTATACGAACAGGAGCTGTGAAGAGTGCCTGAAAAATGTCACCGTGAGTAGCAGCAGTGAGACTCCCAACCTCTCACCATGCCTGAAAACGTTTCCTTCCTGGAAGGAGGGCTGGTCCCCTGCCCTTGTCCCAGACATGCTGCAAATTCCACCCACCTATGAGGGTGAGAGGGCAATCCCTCTCTGGTGCTCTGGGAGGAGGTTGCTAGAAACTGGGTGTGTTTTGCTGTGCGCTTTTTGATTAGAGTGATGGAATTGCTGAGCTGCTTCCTCATGGATGGGCGACATGCTTGGAGAAGGGACTGAATGGGCTGGACTGGCTGGTCAAGTTCCCCTCCACCAGTCTGTGCCATGGCACTGGGTGGATGCAGGATGTGTACTGGTGTCCTGCCAGTCTCCGCTGCCTTATCGCTGATATCAGCAAACTTGAACTTGAGTCAGATCTTGCAGCTGATGCAGCCAGAACCAGTTTGACCAAACCCTACTGAATGCTGGGGTTGGGGGTTGGAGCCACCAGGAGAGGAGCATGCAGAGCTCTGCAGGTAGCCTGGTAGTGGCTGGGCACACGCACACCTCTCCTGCTCATCAGCTTTGTGTGTGTAGAGTGCTTTGTCTCAAAGGCTTTCTTCTTATCCCAAAAATAAACATAAAGGATTTGTGTCATTAATTGTGCAAGCCATGGTGGGATTCTTAAGACTGTCCTGGACAGGGCCAGTAGTTGGCTCGATGATCCTTGTGAGTCCCTTCCAACTCAGGAGTGTCTATGATGCTAAGCCAGGAGAAGGATGCTTAGCATCTGTACTTGCTCTAGAACGCTGCACTCCCCTCACCTGCCTCTCCTGGTGTGATCTGTGCTGACACAGCTCTTACTCCCGAGCACCCTGTTGCTGCTGGGTGGTATCTGATTCTCATGAACCAGCAGCAGTGGCCCCGTGTTGTGGCTGCCAAAGCAAAGCGTGGGTCACTGGCAGTGCACCAGCAACGCTGTGCTGCCTGGTTCCTGTGTTCTAGTGCCTGTGGTGTGCCAGCAGCAGGAGGTGCATGGAATACCCCATCCGAAGAATCCTCCCCCCGGCCGACCTGTGTGAGCTCCGCTCTGCGCGCTGGGGAGTCTGCTGGGGTAAGTGCCAGCCTGGCTGATGGCTGTGTGAGTGCTTGCTGCTGGTGGGAGGTTCCCCTGCCTCCCCATCTCTCTGCCAGTGTAGCAATGACAGGCTGAAGTCAGTCAGGGTTCTGCAAACTTCCTGAAGCGTGGGCAGAGAAGCAGAGTATGAGCAGTTCCCTGCCTTCTGGCAAGTAGGACCCGTGAGGATTTAGCTACTCCAAAATACATCCCTTATGCTTTGGTGTGATGGAGGCTCCAGACGTGGCTAGCGCCTGGGAACAGGAGTGGAAGGTTCTCTGTGGGCCTGTGCAGCCCCTCCTGGTGGCTGAATCCCAGAAGATCTCTCCTCTGCAGCTGGCACATCACTCCGTGCACCGCTTCTGGCTCTTCATGTGGCTGCTGTCCCACGTGGGCTCCTGGAATCAGGGGTGTGGTGATTTCTCTGGGAACCTCTGTGTGCTTCTAGTGCTGAATGTACCGTAGTCCTGCTCAGCTCTTAACCACCTAAGAAAAAAACCTCTTCTAAAACTACCCCTGCACATGCAGGTCTCCTCTGGGAGCTTTTTCTGGTGGACAGCTGGCTCTCGGCTGCCTCTCCTCCCTGCTGCTCTGTTTTCTGAAGGATTTCTGGAGAGACTGGTGCCTTGTTTAGACCAACCTTTGTGCATGGTCATGCTCAGACAGGAGCCAGCTTTTGGGGGTTGGAGCAGGAAGGAAGGAAGCAAGCTGGGGCTTGGTTGCTCTCACCCACCCCCTTGATGAGGAGCCTGGAGCTGAATTGTCGTTGCCTGTCATCTGTTGTGCTCAAGGCTGGGCTCTCTTGTCTGCCCACAAGAGTTCAAACTGCTCTTATGCTTGTGGAGGAAGAATCTCTTCTTTGTGAGCCCTGTGGTATGCTTTTCTGAAACTTCTGTAAGACCTTGAAATACTAGCTTTAATGTGAGCAGCTTCACAAAAGGTTTCATTATAGAAGAACACATTCCTTAGCTTGCAAAACTTGCTGTAGAGGAGATTAGTCCTGTGGGAGATTAGCTCTTGCGTGAGCCTGCATTTTTGGTGTGTGTGACTTAGCCTCTGTCATCAGCTGGAGGAGTGCCTGGTGCTCTGCCACAGCCCTCTCTGTGTGGGAAGGGGGGAGCTGAACACCAGGCTCATCCTGAAACCCCAGAAGGGTTTCAGAAGCACTGATGCCGCTGCAGGCTTTGAAAACAATTTCAGTGGTGGAGTCAGCTCAGCCTGGAATTTAGAATGGATAAAAGGAAGAAGTTTCTTACAATGAGGGTGATGAGGCACTGGCAGAGGTTGCCCAGAGAGATGGTGAATGCTCTGTCCTTGGAAACGTTCAAGGTCAGGTTGGATAGGACTGTGAGCTGCCTGGTCTGGTGAAAGATGTCCCTGCCCGTGGCAGGGAGTTGGACTAAATGACCTTCAAAAGTGCTCTGATCAGGTTCAGGTGCACTGAGATTTCTGTACCCTGGCTGTTGTGTGCAAAGTGACTCCTAAACAAATATTTCCACAGGCTCAAGCCTCTGAACAGCCTGAATCATACTTGGAAGAAGCTCCTGAAATCTTTCAAAGTGACTTTGTTGTCGCCTGAAATCCTTGGCATCTAGATGTGTCAGTTTTGGCTGGTGTCTCTACTGCCATTACTGCAGGAGCTGAGTAGGATGAGCAGGGACCAGGGCTCACAGCTGCTGCTTCACCGTGTTCCAGCAGGTTTTGTTCTGTGTGTGGACAAGCAGATCCCCCCAGCCCTGGGGAGACATGGCAGTCAGGTGCAGGAAGCAGGACTTGGCCTTCAGCTGCCTGAGCAGCACTGCTGGCCCCAAGCTGATAAATCCCAACGGACCTTGTTTCAGTTTGTCTCTTGCCCAAGGACTGCAGACACCTGTAAGAGCTCATCTCATCAGAGAGGACTTCTGAGGCTGGCTCCCATGGACAGTAATTCCTCCCTGCCAGAGGTCATTCCTTAGCCCTGAAGCCTTCAGTTGTTGGGTTTTTTCCCTTGATGGTTACTTTTTACCCGGATTAGTGATTAAGATAGCTTTGCTCCTGTTTCTGCCAGAGGAGTTTGACCTGAGTGCATTTGTCCTTGCCTTTCTTCATAGCCAGTAACTGAGCACTCCTGTTAGCAGGTACGTGTATTCAACTAGTGTTTATTTCTGGATACCAACACTTGGTATATCTACAGCTAACAATGTCCACTTGCTTTCCCAGGTGGTTACACATTTCCAGCCCAGTGACTGAAGCTGCTGGTGACAGTAGTTTTATGTTCATAAACAGGACAAGAGAAAGTGGCTGTAGGAAAACAGGAAATGGCCTCAAGTTGCACCAGGGGAGCTTTAGGTTGGATATTAAGAAAAAAATTCTCTCAGAGGGTGGTCAGACAGTGGAACAGGCTGCCCAGGGCAGTGGTAGAGTCACCATCCCTGGAAGCGTTCAAACAACACGGAGCTGTTGCACTTGGGGACATGGTTTACTGGAAGACCTTGCAGTGCTGGGGGAACAGTTGGACTTGATGATTAGAGTGCTTTCCCAACATTAATGGTTCTGTGATCCTATGATCCTACATTGTAACTCCAGGCAGCTGTGTGTGTGTGCGCTAATCACATTTTGTCAAATCCTTCAGTGAACTTTGAAGCCCTGATCATTGCAATGTCCGTGGTGGGAGGAACACTTCTGATCATGTTGGGGGTCTGCTGCTGCTGCTGCTGTTGTAAGAAAAAGAGCAAAAAGTAAGTATCTGGGGGTCCCCTGATTGTGTGGAGCAGCTCAGATGCAGCCATGTGCTGCTGCAGAGCTGAGTGCTGAGTGCACTAAGGGGCTTTTCTGTCTCCAGACCAGACAAGGATGATGAGAGAGAAGCCAGGGAACGGGAGAAGAGGCGGGTGCGGCAGGAGGAGAGGTGAGTTTGTACCACGGGCCCTGAGGCTGCAGAATGATTTGGCTCCTGGCTGTGCCTTCAAACGTGATGCCAGGAGGCACATGGGGCTCAACACATGCAGTCAAGTGGCTGCTTCAGCCCTAGCTCACACACAAGCCTCATGAGGAGTGTCATGCTGGGGTGACTCGTGGATGTAGCACCACAAGTATTGTGTATGCAACTCCCCGAGGGCTGCTGACTTGTGTGGGTTCTGGTGGTCCCCAGAGCCTCCAGGAGGTGGGAGGCTGAGCAAACCTGCCAGTCTGGAGCTCCCTTGGTTGGGAATAAGCAAGGAGCTCTGGCTCTTCTTGTTCCGTTTTGTATCACCAGTTACTGACTCATGGCTCTTCTGTTTGCTTCTCGCAGGAGAGCAGAGATGAAGTCACGGCATGATGAAATCCGAAGAAAATACGGTACAGTGCTGACATGAGTGATTCAAACTAAGCTTTAGATGAAGTAGCCTCAGTAACTGTGTTCCTTGCCATGGTTACAGCTGTAGATGAGACCTGGCCAGCAGGGAAAACATGGTCCCTGTTTCTCTTGGCTCAGAGCAAGTGTAGAGATGCTGGGGTCATGGTGTGTGAGCCCACACAAGGGCTGTTTTTCCTGGGCAGGGAAGAGGAAGTGTATAATGTTCCCCAGAACGTGTCCTCCAAGTTTACCATGTGGGAGAAGCTGATGGAGCTTGACTGGAGGGGAGAAGCAGAAGCTGGCAGACACAGCACCATCATAATGCTATTGCCCTTCAGGCACAGCCCTCCAGTAGCTCTGTGGGGAGCCAGCAGCCTGGGCTGTGGGGCCAGGTAGGAATCAGAGTGCCCACAGGTGCAGGAGCATAGAGCAGGCATCAATCCCACCCCAATCCCACTGTGCTGTCCCAGGAGGTGTTCCCCAGGAGGTATCTCAGTCCCCTGGGGATGAGAGTGCACAGCCTCCCTCCTGGGGCTGGACTATCCCTCAGGTGAGTCCCATGGACCTGGGGCAGGTCTGGACCTACCTGAGGGGAACATCAGCTTGGAAGGAAGCAGGGAACAGCCAGTTGCTCTGTGCAGGGGAGGGTCCCTCCAGGCTGCCTGTTAGGGCTGCTGGGGGCTCTGCCAGTGTCTGGCTGTGCAGCAGTTGGGCTCATGCATGCTGCACTTGGTGGTCTCTGGCTTTGGGGGGGCTGTAGGCAAAGCTAGAGACCTTTCCTCTGTCTGCAGCTGCTGCCTGCTGCAGGTCCAGGTTAGGCAGGAGATCCCAGGGCCTCTGGATGGGTTGGCTCCTTTGGGGAAGAAAGAGCAGGCAAAGCTGTGCCTGAAGGAGCTCTTGGTGGGGGAAGACCTGTGCTCTGGGACTGTCTTGTCATGTCAGGGCTGTCTTGCTGCAGCCTGACCCCAGAGTTTGCAATCTTCTCCTTTGTGGCTGTTCTTCTTCAAAAGTGTTGAGCTGGGAAAGCAGCAAACAGCATGGCAAATGCCTGGTTGCTATCCCAAAAGTCAGCCCCATACCCTGCCTTGCTGTTTCCCAGTCTCGATGCAGGAGCAGGGAAACAAGTCTAAGAACAGTTTTAATTTAATTTGGGTCTGGGCTCTCTGCTTGCAAGTCCAGTCTGACAGAAGGGGAGTGCAAAGGGAGCACTCTGGAAGATTAGCCAGGCTGCTTTACCTAGGCTGTACATGGACTGCCTAAGAGAGAAGTTTGCCATCAGGTCAAGCTTCTCAGTGGATGTCTCCTCTTGTGCAGAAGGGGAGAGGGAAACAGTGCTAACTGTGGGCGCTGCTCAAGCAAGAATAGGTGTTTTGGGAGAACTTCAGCCAGGAGGCTTGAGGGTGCTCAAATGACAGAGTTGTTTCTTGCTTTTCAAGGAGTGATTTTCTTGCTGGCCATGACCAGTGTGGGAGCTGCGGTCTGAACAAATCTCTCCTCTCTTCTAGGCCTGTTCAAGGAAGAGAACCCTTATGCAAAATTTGAGAATTAGCATCTCCAGACTCACCCACCCACCCTGGTGAACAGTGCCTTCTGCAGAGCCAAAAGTCTCCAGGCTTCCCCCCACCACCATGGTGCCACTTCAACTGCCACAGAAGATGACCCAAATGCTTGGTGACACCACTGTCCCCACTTCAGGTGCTTGGTTTGGCCAGAGCTTTGCTCTTGTCCTGCTGGTGCAAGAAACCATGGTGACAATACTGGAGGGTGGCACATTTCTTCTCACTCACCCCTGGGGCGGTTGTGGTGCCCAAAGTAATGCACGTAACAGTGCTTGTCCCAGCCAAGGGCAAAAGCAACGTCACATTTCCCTCACTCCTGCCTCACCAAGAACATTTCATGCACACAGAGCTAGGCTCTTCTGCTCTTCCCCCCGCCCCCTCCCTGTTTTTTTCTTTTAATATGTGCAAAGGCCAGCAAGAGTTTCCTGACGTATGGGTCAGCAGGAGGCTTTGGCTGTCACTCCAAGTGCCTGCACTTATCCCAGCACATTAGCAGTCCTCTCAAAGAGCACAAGTTTCTGGTGATCTGGTGCTTCCAGGAGGAAGGTCTTCTGTGCACCTTCTCACTTGCAACTAATCTGGGGAAATGCCCCAACTCTCCTACCTCTCTGTGCCTTTCTAGAAAGGTGGTCTTCGTCTCAATAGCCACATCTGTTAGCAATACTGTAAGTTTCAAGTGCATTTACAATATGCTGACTGTATATTAAACTGATTCAATTACTGTTCTGGCCTGAAAGAGTTTAATTCTGCTTCCTTGGCAGGCATAGGTTGGTAGTAGTGGCTGATGGAGTTGTCACTGTTACATGGCTCTGACTCACTGAGGGTAGCTGGGGGAGGCAGAATCAAGGCTGCCTTGGGCTCTTGCTGGGCTTGAAAGGAGTTGTCTGTTCCCAGAGATGTTCAGGTGTTAGGAAGAGCTTGGGATGGAAATAAGGCTGCTCCCTAAGGAAGGAGCTGGGTGCTCCGGCAAGAGTTTGGCCTTCTGTCCCCTGGCACCTCTAGGAGAGAGCCCTTGTGTACGTGGGGTGGCCTGGGGGCTCAGACTGCAGCCCGAGCTGTGTAAGGGAGCCGGGGTGGGAAGGAGGATGGAGCTGCCTGCCCAGGCCTGGCCCTGCAGCACCCACAGCCCCTGTGCAGGGACTGTGAGAGTCTGGGCTCAGGAAAGCTGCCTGTGGCCTCCTGCCAGGCGGGAGCACTCCCCAGGCTGCCGTGGGCTTGGGTAAAAGGCTCCCTCTGCATGGCCGGGCTTGTGGAGCTCGGCACAGGCTCCTCCAGCTGAACTCGAGGGGCTGAAGGCCGGGAGCCCTCGCTGCTGCCTGGGCTGTGCCGGCGGCCAGGCCCTGGCTGCTGCCGGCACGCTCCGAGGGCAGCACTGCAGGTGTCTTCTAGTGCAGGCTGTCCCTGGCTGCCGCCAGAGGAGACTCGGGTGGCAGGAACACAGGGGCTGACTCTGCCAAGCCGGGCTGTCCGGGCAGGGGCTGTGTTCTGCTGCTGCCAGGCCGGAGCTGTGGGCGGTGCTGACAGCGGTGGGCCCGGTGTGCATGGCAGGGATGGGATGGGTCTCCTTGTGCATGGCAGATGAACTGTGGAGCCCAGTGAAGAGAAGGGAAAGTGCTGATAAGGGTCCTGGTTGTGCCCTGGGCTTTCCTGCATGCGCTGACCCAAAGGGCCCGTGGTGCATCGGCCCAAAGGTGCAGGGAAAGCTGTGGGGGCTTTGTTTGAGAGCCAGCAACATCCAGGGACAGCTGGTGCTAAAGCCTTTTGAGCTGCCTTTCCCCTGCTGGGCTGCACCAGGCTCCAGTCCCCCTCCTGCCCTGGGACTGGGACCAGTAAATTCATTTTGGGTTCCCTGAGTACTCCCACTGGCCCTGCTCCCAGCACAAAGGGACGGTGCCTCCAAACCCATCAGGGATGGGGGACCTCTGCATGCAAGTTCATATTCCTGAGACCCCACTTGTGACTGGCTCTGTCCTCCTCTGCTGAGCCAGGGCAGCAGAGAGACCTGCTGGGAGCCAGGCCCTGCCTGGATGGAATGTGGTTGTGCCCTGGGGACAAGCAGAGGCCAGGCCATGCTGCCAGGGCAGCACGCAGTGTCCCTGGACAGAGGAACTGTGTCCTCTGCTCTTATCCTGAGCTCATCCTGGGCTCCAGCATCCTCATGCCAGGGGCTGCCTCCCATAGCCTGGGATGGGGCTACTCCTGATGTTTCTAATTCCTCCTGTGAAGGTTGCTACGTGCAGGGATCATGTGGCTGATGCACTGAAAGGTGGTGAACCCTTTGGCTTGGCTGGGCCATGGCAGGGAGGTGAGGCTGTGTCCTTGGGTGGCCAAGGTGCCTGCTCAGGTCTGGGAAGAAGCATCTGCAGTGTAACTGAGAGCAGAGCCCAGCAGCTAAAAAGACATTTCATGAGGATTGACTGGTCCTTTGCAAGTCTTGGATGGAAAGCTGTCCTGACTGGGATGGGGAAGCAAATAGTGATGGGGACACCACAGCTGAGGAGTGGGACAGTGCCCCACCACCTACAGTGGGTACTCGGAGGATGCACAAGGGAAATTGGAAAGAAGGGGTTAATGAGATGTAACAGGGAGCTTGGCTTTAAGCCAAAGGAGAGTTCAACAGCCCTGTACATAAAGGCCACAAAAAGCTGGCTCTAGGCCAATTCCAACCATGTGATGGGAAAGGTGGGACAAACAGCCAACACTCTGAGAGGTGAAATCCCAGGGATATCACCGAGCTGTGACCACAGGCTTCCCACCTGCAGGTGGATAACTGTGCTGGCGTGGCCTGCTGTCATCACAGCCTCTTCCATTCCATTCACAGCAGGGCTGTGGTGGCAGCAGCAGCAGGGCCCTGGAGGTGCCTGGTGCTGGAGAGTCTCTGCCAAACAACCTCAGTCTCTTTGCAGAGGGCACAAAAGGATTCCAAGAGGTGGCTTCAGTGTGTAGTGGTACATGGTATTTTCAGAAGTGGTGGAAGAGGCAAACAATTCAACAGATCCTATGTTGTATTCCAGAGCTGCTGTATTTGAAGGGAAAAATTCTCACTGGGGCTGATAAATGATCACCCAGACATTTCCCATGAGTTTGGAGAAAGCAGGAGCCTTGTGGGAAGCAGAACTTTGCAAATAAGCTCTTCCCTGTGAGGAAGTGATTTTAACTGTTGATACTGATTTTTAAGTAGAGGTTGTTGATCAGCAACATGAAGCTGAGATAGAGGCTGATCATCAGCAGTGTAGCCCAGGCATCAGTACCAGTCCTCTTCCTTCTTGTTAGCGGCCTGAAAAATGGGGCCCAGGGCATCCTCAGCAAGTGTGCTGAATTTTCTACAGTGGGAGAAGCTGCTGAGATACCAGAGGGTAACTCTGCACCCACAAGGACCTCAACAAGCTGGAGAAACAGGCCAACAGAACCTCCTGAAGTTAAACTAAGGGTTATGCAGGGTGCTGTCCCTGGGGAGGTGCAGCCCCAGGCACCAGGACACACCATGGACAGCAGCTCTGCAGAGCAGGTTCTGGCACAGCCCCACCCCAGCAGGGACCACCTGCAAGGGAGCTGGGCAAACACTGAGGTGTGCAGCCCACTGCCAGGTGGGCTTTGTGCCACAGGGTCTGTCTCTGTGGATGGGGGACTCCTGGGTGTGTCCCTCAGAGCCCTGTGATGTCACCACTCATGATCACTATGACACCACTGGCGTAACTGCAAACACCAGCACTGGGTAGTGCCACAGCACTCAGTCTGCGACCTGCTAGCAGCCGAGGAGCTTCCGAGTGCTGCCAGTGGCCGTGGTACCTGAGTGCTACCAGTGTCTCAGGATCTTCTGAGTGCTGCCAGTGACTGAGGAACCTGAGTGCTGCCAGTAACCAAGGAGCCTTCAAGTCCTGCCAGTGACCGAGGAACCTCTGAGTGACTCAAGTGAGCCAAGAGGAACCTCCGAGTCCTTCCAGTGACTGAGGAACCTCCGAGTGCTGACAGTGACCAAGGAACCTCTGGGTGCTGCCAGTGATTGAGGAGTGTGTGCTTCCAGTGACTGAGGAGCCTCTGAGTCCCAGCCACAAGTGGAAGCCAAGCCTTCAAGTCCTGCCAGCAGCTTAGAGAAGTCTGGGAGCAGCAATGGCAGAGGTCAGGCAAGAGCCATCAGCCCCACGACCCGTCAGGATCTGCCGCATCTGCGTGGATTTCCTGCAAAGCCCCGCTGCCGTGGAGCCCTGCGGACACGTGTTCTGCCACGCCTGCATCCAGCCCCAGGCTGCCCCCGACGCCGCTGCCACCTGCCCGATCTGCCAAGGGCCCATTGGGGCCATCCGCCTGCTGCAGGGGCAGGACAACGCTGCCGCGGTGGTCCCACGTCGCCGCCGCCGCCTCCATCCCTTCGTGGTGCGGTGGCGGCAGCGGCAGCAGCAGGAGGCGCAGGAGGATGCAGCTCCTGGAGGTGGCCGGCGCCGAAGACTCTCCGATGGGGATAGGGCACCGAGCCCCGTGCCCCGCCAGCGTCCCCGGAGAGAGTTGGATGACTTGCAAAGAAACGGGCTGGGGCAGCGGCCGCCGACGGGACATGAAGCGATGGCCGCAGGGGACAACCAGCACCGCCCCGCCGTGATCTGATTTGATGGGCAGCCTCCATGGCCCGTCTGAGCTGAAAACCAGGATGCTGAGAAGGGCCTCGTCTGGTTTCTTCTGCTCGTTTCCTCATTACTGCAAGACTGCGGGAGTGGGAGCTGTGGGAGGGAAAGCTTATAGTTTTAGAAACTTGGGGAGAGGGTAGGATATTGATATAGATATTAGCTATAAAATAAACTTTTTTATTCAATTTGAAGCATTAGAAAGTAGTCATTCTTTATCAGCGCTGGACACACGGAAGAATATCTCCTTTAATTTGATGTGTGTGGTGAAACTTCACAACAGGGTATTTATTCTATCCTGATCATACATATTCATTACAATGTGCCTCCTAGCTAAAACACAAACACCACTTTCCTAGAACTAATTTGCATGCATTCACCTTCTACTGGAAGTCCTTTTTTGGTTCTGGAGGTCATCTAAAGGGGTGTCTGGTGGTCATATTCACTGAATGCTTCAATATTACAGGGGACCTTTCTTTGAACTTTTTCTTTGGGCATGCACTATTGTTTTTTGCTACGTAACTTGCAAAAAAACCCTCTGTAGTCCTCTTTGTCCGTTTCTCCACTGGTACCAGCTACGTTTATCCTCCTTTGTGCATACCTTTACATCTTTTTATCCTTTCTGCTAGTTAATCCTAAAGCTCTATTCAGCAACTTCAGGGGAACTAAAAATTTCTGTTCTACGTGTTATTTATCAAGTCCTCCCTTTTCTTGAGACTGTCTCTTTTAGAGAAGTCTCAATACTTCATTTTCCAGCACAAAGTGCTACAACAACTGTGAGAGTTAATACAAGCAAGTACACACAATGATTATGGTGACTGCCACGAATGCACAACAAGGCAAACAAACACCAATAGCTATGGCAGTAACAACAAACAGAACACAAACCCAGTCCCAGCCGTCTCTGGGCTGTGGCACTTTCCCCTCGGGTGCAGTTCCGGTCACAGCCGCCAGGGGCGCTGGTGGCTCCGGGGGGGCTGCGGCGATTCCCCCGCGGCTGCAGGGGGCGCTCCGGTGCGAGCTCGGGGACCATGCGGTAACGGCGGCTTGACCGAGGTGGGCAGGGATGGAAGAAAGGCTTGCTTTACAATCCCGGGTGGCAGACGAGATGTATCAAACTCCACGGCTGTAGCGGGAACCACGGGACATCTCGGTAGGCAGGGAACAAAGAGCTATAGTGCAACGAATGCTCGGAGCAGTACTGAAGAAGTGGCGGGGTAGCGGCGGCCCGGCTGCGAGCAGGGCAGGGAAAGATGGGCTTGGGATCCCGGGGTTTCCCCCTGAGGCACTGGAGCAGATGGTGAAAAGTCCCTCTTTTACTGAGGTCAGGTGTTGATAAGGTCCCAGTGCAACCGCCGCTCTTACGAGCAGAGCTCTACTCAGGGTAGAAGAAAGGCAGCGGAAGGCGGAACCCCGCAGTGGTGACGAATTCTCCTCACAGCGACCGCAGCCTCTCCGCTCTCCGAATATCGAGAGCGCAAGAGAGAGGCTGGACCCAACGCCGTTTTCCCAGTCCAAATCTCGAGGTATCTCTGCCCTCCACGGGGAACCTTAGGTAAAGAGAGAGTAGCCAGCTGCACCCCTCCCCTGAGCTGACAACTTTTTTCCTCTCTCTTAAGTATTCAGCCGTTATTGTCTCGTAGGAACACGTATTGGGGAAAATGCCTTAAGAGGAAAAAAAAACCCAACTACTAAGACCCCAACAGGGGCCATTCCTGCTTGCTTCTGTGCCACTTGGCTCATCTCTGAGGGGGCACAGGCGGGACGGGGAATGGAAAAGGGAAAATCCTTTAAGACTAAATGCATTCTGAAGGGACCAGAATCTGTTTTCCTCATGGCCACGGTGAGGACAGAGGCTGAGATGGAGGTTTGGGGTAGAACCTCCTCCTCTCTCCTGGCCCCACAACACCCCTAGGCTGGAGGAGGCAGCCTTGGCCACCGGCTCAAGGGCATTGCCTGTGGGAGAGCTGGACTCAGCCGGGATGGACCTCCTCTTTAGGGGGTTTCCTCTGAAGAAGCCGGGAACCCTTTCTGCCCCTCCCTGCAAGGGCATCTCTGTCAGGACCAACTTCCCGCTCTGCTCTCACCTGGGCCCGTGTAGTGAACGAGTAAAAAGTAAGAAATGTTTTTCTTCATTGCTTCTTCGAAGATTGAAGTTTGAAAATTAAAGTTTTACTCTGCCTCTAACAAAAACTTTAGTTCCTGCTTTATTTTGGAAAATAAACCCTGTTTGAAGTCACGAAGAGAGCTTGTAGTTGATACATCAGGCCACCAAGCAGCAAAGCTTCAGTACATGAGAAAAGCAAACAATAAACTTTTTGATACATCAGGTGAACTTCAGCTGGGTTCCAACAACTAGCCAATGAACTTTAAGGGAGCAAACATGAATCTGAACACGGACGTGCTGTTGCTTTGAGGTGGATGTGACATGCCACTCTCAAAACCCTCTGTAAGGAAGTGCTACAGAAACTGCAGCTGCTAAATCTGCAAAGTGTAGGAGTCTTTGCTGACTGCTCATGCCCTCACACAGTGCTGGTCCAGCTGCCTGCCTCTGTTCCCTCACTGGATTGCTGGAGAGCTGCCAGATGGACTTCAGCGGGGAAGGACCCATTGCACTCTATAAGCCATTGCTGGACCCCTTCCCTGTGCTTCACGTATTTATTCTTGGACTTTTCCCACTTTTCTATCTTCTTTCTTTTCTCTTTTATGAAAAAATAAAGGTTGAAATATTGCTTTGGATCCCAACGCTTAACCTCGTTTGTGTTTTAATCTCGCTTTCAATGTTTAATCTCGCTTTGTATGTTTACAATCAAATTCTTTCCTCAGTTGTAGATCGAGGCAAACTTGCCTCTCCTCGAGGGGATCCGAACACCCCAGCACTGGGCTGGACTGGAGACAGTGGGCAGGCTGTGATTGATGGAAGGCTTCTAGTCCCGTTTCCCCACACGCAGGAGCTGCCATGCGACCGGGAAGGTGCAGTCCCGAGGGTGTCCCGGGGGTGTCCGGGGCAGCAGAATCACAGAATGGTTTGGGGTTTTCGCCGCCCCTTGCCTATCCCAGGTTCAGGGGCCCCGGATTGTCCAGGGGCTGTTCCAGAGTGCCCCAGGGGTGTCCGGGGCAGCGGTCCCAGGGTGTCCAGGGGCTATTTCGGGGTGTCCCGGGAGTGTCCAGGGCAGTGGTCCCCGGGTACCCAGAGGCTGTTCCGGGGTGTCCCGGCGGTGCCCAGGGCAGGGGTCCCGGGGTGTCCAGAGGCTGTTTCGGGGTCTCCCGGGGGTGCCCAGGGCAGGGGTCCTGGGGTGTCCACAGGCTGTTTCGGGGTGTCCCGGGGGTGCCCAGAGCAGGGGTCCCGGGGTGTCCAGGGGCTGTTTCGGGTGTCCCAGGCGCTCCCCTCAGGCCGGTCCCCAAGCCGGAGCACAGCGCCCCCGTGCGGCTCAGCGCGGACGCCCCTGCACGCGGCCCCACCACGCCCCTTGGCCGTTGGCCACGCCCCCACACGAGACCCCTGCTACTCACCCCCCCCGCCATGTCGGAGGAGAAGCCCAGGGTGAGGCGGGGAGAGGAGCGGGAGGAGCCGGCGGGAGGGGAGGGGATAGGATGGAAGAAGGGAGGGGAGGAGCGGGCAGCAGGGAGGGAGCAAGGAGCGGCCGCCTCTCCGCGTCCCGGGGCACGGCTGCGGTGCGTCCCCGCCCCGCCCGCGGCGCGAGGCCGCCGAGGTGTCCCGGCCGGGGGCAGCAGGAGCGGCCCAGGTCCCGCAGGACGTGGCGGGTGGTGCCGGGCCCGAGCGCAACCCCAGGGCTCATCCGGCCGGGATCTGAGCCCGCCGCATCCTGCATTTTTCCGTCCAGGAAGGCGTGAAAACGGAGAACGAGCACATCGACCTGAAAGTTGCCGGGCAGGACGGCTCCGTGGTGCAGTTCAGAATAAAGCGGCACACTCCGCTGAGCAAGCTCATGAAGGCGTACTGCAGCCGACAGGTAGGCACGGGCACGCCCGGGGGCTTCCTGTGGGCCCGGGGGCTCCCAGGGACCCAAAGGTCTCCACCACTCCGGCCGCCCCCACTCTCCCCGGGAAAGCATCCCCGTGCTGGTGGAACCCTCGCTGCTTCTCTGCCCGGATCGTGGAACACGCTTGTGGGCACGGTGAGGGTGTCCGAGTGTGTGGAAGAATGAGGAGCTGGGATGCTGGCAGCTCCTCGGTGCGGAGTTCCTCTTACCGGTGAATGGAAACTGCCTCCTCCTCCACAGATGCTCCCTAATGTCCCGTGACAGAGTTCCAAAAATTCCTCCAGTTCCGATCCTGACTCTAAGACAATTCACTAACCCTCAGTCCTGTCATCTCCAAAAACTTCATCAACTTTGAGTGCATTTTCTGTTGGGAAAACGGCACAAAATAAATTCTATGCCACAGCTTCCTCATGGATTGTTTCCTCCTCCCTTCCCGTGACTCCTGCTGTCTGTTGCACAGATGTGACCACTGTGTCCCACAGGTGTTCACTGGCTGCAGTGTGTCACAGGCTGCTCCTCCAGTGCCATCCTGAACTGAACAGGAGAAGGATGTATCCCCACAGCTCAGTTCCTGAGCCTGGCACTCGCAATGCCTCTGCTTTACACAGAGCAGAGGGTGGGCATGTGAAGGGCTTTGGAATGAGTTGGATTTTGTTTGCCCTTGTCTGTTACTTGCAGGATCCTTTCTTCAAATTTTACAAAAAAAGCTTTTACAAACCTTTCAAAGCTTATTCAAACTTTACACTTTGCCCCTGCTCTGTGCCTGTTGCACCCTGACACCTCTCTGTTTTTTTTTGAGAGGTACAGGGAGTCTCAGCATTCCTGTGTGTGACAGAAGTGCGAATCACATGGATTTTGAAGGATTTTAGAGGGCAGAGCAAGGTCCTCAATCCCTGATGGAGGGATTAAAGACTTCCTCATGTGATTAAACATTGTCAGAATTGGATTCAGGAGTGTGGCAACTCAGGTTTTAAAGGCAATGTAAAATGACCAGCATTTGACCTTCCTCAGTGTAGACAGCAAGACAATTATGCTCAGTGTCCTGGTGGTTAAATCTTAGAGAATCACAGAATGGTTTGGGGTTAGAGGGGAATTTAAAGCCCATCTCATTCCGCCCCTTGCCTATCCCAGGTTGCTCCAATCCCTGTCCAACCTGGCCTTGGGCACTTCCAGGGATGAGGCAGCCACAGCTTCTCTGGGCAATCTGTGCCAGGGCCTCACCACCCTCACAGGGAAGAATTTCTTCCCAACACCTGATCTAAATCTGTGTTCTGTCATACCCCTTGTCTTTTGAGTGTTAATTTTGTTAACATGTGTTTGACAGTAAATCCATGAATACTTAGTTTGGATTCAGAAACACAAATGTGGTTTCTCATACATAACTTTGAACTTGCAGGGCTTGTCAATGAGGCACATTATGTTCCTGTTTGATGGACAGCCAATTAAAGAAGCTGACACACCTGCACAGGTATGAAAAACACTCTTACTGCAAATTGCTACACAGATATTCAGATGTCTGAGTGATGATCAAAGGGACTTGAAATCAAAATGATCCTGAAATAGTTGGTGTGAGTTTAGCGTGTTCCAACGAATTTGTTCAGGGTGACTGATGGAAAGTCTTTCATGTCTTAGTTAATTAAACTTATTCCTGAAGTGCTCTATTGCTGATAAGGAGCAAGGAGCCAAGTGCTTTTGTCACCACGTGTTTTTCAAGTTTTCTGTATTACTTATAATTTCCATATTTTTAAAATGTTAAAATAATTCCTGTGTTACTCCCACAGCTGGAGATGGAACACAAAGACACCATAGAAGCGTACCAGCAGCAGACAGGTGGAGGGTGCGAAGACACAGCATCTTCTGGAGAACAGTTTGAGGATCCTCATCACACCTCACTCTCTCGTCAGTCCTTGGATTTGCTGTTTTATTAGGGAACAAATGAACATGGCAATCACACTGGGTTCTTTGAAACTTGAGGGGATATTTACCAAAGTTGCTTGTTGTCTTTGACATTCTGTGTGCACAAGTCAAAACAGTATCTGCAGGGATTGAGCTGTGTCTGAATTTAACCATTTTAAGTTCAGATTAAGTTATGTATGATGTCTGTCTGTTGTTATCCTTTTTTTTTTAATTTATTGTTTGTAGTATCTTTCTTTTTTCTTTCTTTAAACTTGTGGCCTAAGCATTCATCCATATGTTGGAACACTGAGTGTTCATTCCTGGCTCTGGTTGGTCTTGCCCCTCTGTTTTAACTCCAATTATATAAATAGTTCAATGTATTTTCGTGACAAGTGTGAGCATAAAAGTTTCCTTTTAAGATGCGCCCTAGAGAAGGAACAGAGATACAGGTTTTAAGTTTTTAGCTCGTGTTAAAAAGTCAGTCCTTTGGGCAGCATCATGCCGTTGACTGGGGCTAGAACACAATACAATGCTTAGGATAGGATTTAAGTACTTCAGGTTTACATGTGTTTTTTCATATTATGATAAAGTAGGCCATAATTACTTTAATGCAGAAATAGGATTTGGGGTTTTTGTCCTGCACTATTGCAGAACTGGTAATAGCAGGGCAGCTGGTCAACAAACTTCATGCCTGTGATAGAGTAGCTATATATTTTTGTTGTGCAAGCTTATAAAAATCCCATCACTGAAATTCCAGCTCTTTGCCGAGGGCTAGGCAGCATCTGTCCCTTTGCCCTGCTCCCTTAACTTTGACTCTTTCTCTGTGGGCACTGGAAGTCTGTGGCCTCAGGTTTCTTTTTAATACTTCTTTTTGGTAGATAAACTTGGTAAACAAGGGTGGGAGAGAAATGCCTTTTAATGTCACCAAACTGTGCAGAAGAGCTAGCAAGTGAGGAGAAACATTTAGATGTCTTCAAAGTAATAATAATAAACTGCTCTCCTACCTCTCCAACCTTGCTGAGGTCTAATTATTTGTGTGGTGGTTTGGGCTCCATGAAGCCTGTTCCAGAGGAATTTTAACTCAGGCTGTCCTGCTGCTCCATGGAATCATAATCAGCCTTTTCTCTTCCCATTTGCTCACATTAGCAGTGGGAGCTTGTGAGCTCCTGCTTGCTGAAATGTCGCTGGAGAGGCCCCTATTCTCTTTTCCACGTTTGTGGTGAGCTGGGGTGGGTTATCCCGCGGATCCCGTTGTGTCTTCCCGGATTTCCACACTGACGTGCCGCCCTTTGCTGTTGCCTACAGCAAATGCAGTTTGGGGCTCGGGCCCCGGCCTCTCGCTCTCTGTGGCCCGTCCCGGCAGGAAAGGCCGTGTGCCCAGCTACAAACCCGCACTACCCCCGCTCCGTGGGGCATTTTGCGTGTCCTCCCGTGTCCTCCCACCACGTCGGAGCAGCTGCCGCGTTCCCGTCGTTTCCCACAGGGAATTCCCGCTGCGTTCCTGCCTGGCGCGGTGCCGGCGGGAGGACCCGGCGCTACCATAGAGGCGACGGGCGGGCTAGAGCGCCGCCCTCCACCCCTCCCAGCCCGCGGCCGCTCTGGCCGCGCACCCGGAAGCGGCGGCGGGGCCGCGCCATGGCGGGGACGGCGCTGAAGCGGCTCATGGCCGAGTACAAGCGTGAGTGGCGCTCCCAGGGCACCTGGCGCTGCTTTCCTGGCGGGATCGCTCCCACAGCCCGGGAGGTCCCGCGGGCCGGGCGAGGCCGTGACGGCCGCCGGGCAGGCCAAGGCCGCGGGCCTCCCTCTCGGCGCCCGGGGCGGCTCCCCGTGCCCCGCCGGCCGCTGTTTCACCCCCTCTCCCCCACCGCCTGCAGGGTCCTCTCTGCGTCCCTACAGAGCTCCCCGGGGAGGCGGTGAGGGTCAGCGGCCGGGTACGGGGCGCTGCCGGCTTTGAGGAGGCTGTGGGAAGGGGGTCCTGCCCGAACCCTCCCGCTGGGACACCGAGAGGAGGGTGGTGTGCGCGTGACACCTTTGGGATTCCGTGGTTCCAGGACCTTAGGGAGAGGCTGGGAACCCTGGGCAAGTGGCCAGTTATTTTGATGTTTTTCCCTGTTAAAATTTCCAAATGGAACGGAATACAGGTATGGAAATCTCTGTTGCAGGGCTCTGTTACATCAAAGGTTAATTAGAGGAGTTTATCAGGGCAGACACCTTCTGGTTGTGGTTGCCTTGTGCTTGGAAGTGTCCAGGGCCAGGCTGGACGGGGCTTGGAGCAAGCTGGGCTGGTAGAAGGTGTCCCTGTCCCCTGGCAAGGGCTGGAATGAGATGAGCTTTAAGGTCTCTTCCAACTCGAACAATTCTGCAATTCTGTAAAGTCCTTAGTGGAAGCAGAGTGGCTAGTAAGAGGATTTCAACTCGAATTTAGTAATGAAAGACATGGACTTGTTTGTTTTAAAATCACTGTGGGATGTGACTGCAGGGGTTGGTGAGCAGTGATCCTCGCCACAGGGACAGAGACCTGCTGCAGTGGGCTGGGGCCTCTGGGAGTGCCAGTTCTTCTGGGATGGCTCATCTGCTCCCTGATGAGTGTGAGAGGTGTCCAAAGGTGCCTTTTGTCAGCAAGAAATACTTGTTTGTGTGCCTAAGGGCTTTTGGGCTTTAATGCTCTGGCTTTTATTTACAGCAAGGAAGTAGAATGGAGAAAAGAAATGTTTGATGGGGATGGAGGGAGCTGGGCTGTAAGAACTGGCCTTCTGCTCCAGGGAAGGTCACTTGCTAGGCTCCCTGGGCTGTCCAGGGACGGGGAGCTGTTTCTGTCATCATTTAGTGGAAGACTCCAGCCTGTGTGAAAGAGAGTATTTATAGACACACATTTCCTGCCAGCACTGTGCCTATTCTCAGGCTGCTCTGCAGAGCACAGGTCTCTAAGCTGAACTGTCACACAGGTGTTTGGGCAGCCAGGGCTCCCCACCCAGCTCGGGCTGCTGCCACTGACAGCTGGGGATGGTGAGCAAGCCCCAGGGCTGTGTGGGTAAAGTTTCTGCTGACAGTGTGTCCTGAAAATCTGCATTTTCCCGTTGTAATCCAGAGGCAGTGACCTGAAAAACAACCACAGAAAGACTTGGCACTGCTTCTGTCCTCTCGTATCAGTCCCCTAAGTCTCAAAAAAGCATTTGTGATCCTTTGTTGTGGAGGAGCACAGAGATCTTACTGGAGTGTCTTGTATGAGTGAAATCTTTAGGAAAAGTGATATTAACTGACCTCAGAAAGATTTTGACTTAATGCCACAGGCAGACATGAGGTGAATCCTCCCTGCCTAGTTTCCCAGGGTAACACTAGTCACGAACAGAGATAACATTTTGTCTATGATCTGCCTTTACAAGCACTTTCCCAAGCCCAATAAAACACAGTATTGTAAAAAATGAATGTAACTCGCAGTGGCTGACTGGCTGACTGCGCAGTGCTTTCTGGAAACCTGAGTTGCAGCACTGCAGTAAGCCAGACATTTTGCTGTCTGTGGATACCCCTCTGCTGTGTGTCCAGGTTTGTTATTTTCCTTTAGAACAAACCCCCGAATCAAGCCTGACTTACAGCCTTTCCCTAGTGTTTCTCTAAAGACTGTTAATTGTAGCTCTTCAGAAGCTCTTAGCCCTGTAGAGATTTTCAGCAAAAGTTATTTTTAAAGGTAAAAAATGCTCCTGATTGTAGGTAGTTCTGCTGCCTCTTTTTGCAGAAAAAGAGCAAGTCCTACCTTAGGGTTGGAGTCTGAGGTTCAGCTCAGTGTGAAGTTTCTCCCTCCTGATGATGTGTATTGCTGGCATGGACATGGGTGCTTGTGAGTCCCTGGGTGAATGTGAGCATGGAGATGGTGTTCAGTGACCCTCTCCTGACTGCTCACCTTGGATGAAATCTTGTATGTGTTATGTACAAAGTTGTGGACACATCTTTTTTCTTTACTTTCCCTTTTCTCCTCTGTCTGTTCCTTTAGTTACTTCTAGTCATGACAGTGGTGTTTGGCAGTTAGTGCCTTGCTGGTAGGTGTGTTTTCCTTATTAGACTTCTAACTCTTTCCATTTTTTCCTGTTTCAGTTTTTGTCTTTCATCTTTTTCTCTGCATGTGCGCACACATGTTGAAGTCTTAATTTAAAGATTTATCGTTTCCTTCTGTGAAAAATTCTTGACATTGTGAGGAGTTTCTCTCTGTTGGATCCCAGATATATTACTGCATTTTGGGAGTGGCTGTGAAATTGCACTGGTTTTCTTTCCTTTTGCAGAAGGAAGGGAAGGTGGCTATGGACATCCAGATGACACGGACTGGGGGTTTTGTCCTCATTTAGATCTTTGCATGTTGACTTTTTGCTTGCTCAGATTTACTATCTACTCCGCCAGAACTAGTCTGGTTAAAGCTTTAAAAAAATCAGATGTAAAAAGGGGCATAATTTTTATTAGAGCACGTGTCTTGTAAATTCTAGATGTATAATAGTATTAAGGCCTGACCTAAGGATCTCAGTAGCTTATATTTGTGAGAGTTAAGAAATGGAAACCTTCTTTTTCTATGTTTACTCTTTCTTGATGCCAGATCTTGAAGATGTCTTATGCTGGCTGAAATTTCAAGTCTAAAATGGGTTACTCTGGAAGAACTAAATCTCTAGAGACCCGAGAATTGTAGTCCCTGATTGTATGCACTGGATTTCCTTCCTGGTACAAACAGGCAACAGAGCAGTGGATTGCAATACCAGCAGGTTTCTTGGGAAGTGCTGTCGGATTGAAAAGAAGAGATTTATGTTAATTGTGAGATTTGGGAAGCCACAGAAATAATAAACCTTCTGAACCTGGCAGTGCTTCAGTGGGTATTTCCCATCCCTACTGCCTGGGGAGAGTTGTGTGGAGTCAGAAGAAAACTGGCTGTTTTCAAGGATCTCAGTCCAAATGTGTCAGATACTGCAGTGAGCAGGTGCCCAAAATATTTCCTGAGTCCTGGGCTTTTAATCCCCTTGCAGGTTTGCTAAACGGCTGCAGTTTTTAGGAAACATCCTGTTGAACTTGTCTTTTAAGGAAGAGAAGTCAGTCTCAGTCTCTTCAGTGCTTTAAGAAGAAGGTATGTTTTCAGCTCTCCTGAGAACCATCTCCAAGGTGTAATTGGCTGATAATGACTCCACAAAGAGCAGGGAAATGAAAAGGAAGGCACTCACTGTGTGTGCAGCAAATCTGCCCCGAATTCCTAATAGAAGCATCACACTTCTATATCAGCTATATCAGAGCTATATCAGCTCTGTTTTAAGCTTACAAGGTCTGGCTCTGGTCCCAGGGAACAAATAAAAAGTTGCACCTGGGGAGGTTTGGATTGGCTATTAGGGAAAATGTCTACACAGAGTGGGGCTGTTTGGCCTAGCTGGTCTGTCAGAGTCACTCAGCATGTGATCAGAGCATTGGTTTTAGCCTTTCACAGCTTTCTGCTGCTCACTTATAAATAATTGGACAGCCCTCCCACCCCACAGTCCATTAGAGTGACCCTATTTTGGATTCTCTGGTGAGCTGTAGCAGCTGATGCTGTGTCAGCTCCTGGTGGTTCATGTTGTGCCTCTCTGAAAGCTGGACTTGCAGTTTCCCTTTGAACAACTCTGAAGAAATCACAGGATAGGATGTCACCATCCCCGTGGAAAAGGGGTTTTTCCTTTCTCAATGCCCAGGTGCAGCAGCAGCCGCTCAAAATCAAAGCTCCTGTGCCCCTGAATGCCCAGTTTCTACTTCACCTGATCCTTAAGGATGGAAACCTTTCTCTGAGGGGGGAGCTGAGCAAGGAAGTGGAGAATTGAACCTCTGTCCTCATGAAGATCCTTTGCTCTGTGGGCTTTGGCTGTTTCTTCCCATTGCCCCTGTTCTCCTTGGAGTGGAGTGCTGTATGACACAATTCCCTGTGGCTGCCCACCACAGGGACTGCTGCCAGCTTTTCCAGGGAAATTGTAGGAAACATCAGAGGGATTTTCTTCTTAGACAGAACCACAAGATGGAGCAAATGATTCCAGGAGCTCCTGCGTTTGACATCTCCTTCTTTCTGTCTTAAACACATCAACAAGAAAAGCTACTGGAGATCCAATGTGAAGCTGGAAAAACCTGCCATGGAATGCCAGGACGTGTGGAAAACTGTAAGGCTGAGTTTCAGTCTGCTGCTGGGCTTTGGATCTTCAGAGAGGGCTGTGCCAAGGTTAAGGGCACTCTGAGCAAACAGAAGAGTTCCATGATCTCTCCTGGCAATGCATCTCAGCATCTTCTTCGAATCCTGCAATAAAGGAGCTGTTGTAAGACAGAAACTTGTTTTGGTTTACCCATATAGTGCTATACCCATACCCAGCACTACCCATATAGTTTTCACCTACAGCCTAAACAGAAATTGGATCCAGTGTCTCATTTATTGGTTTGTGACTTCACATATCCCATGGGTCAGTGTTCCTGTTTGTTTTCCTGCGTGGGAATGTGTGTGGTGGCTCTTGTGGCTGTGTCCTGTGTGTTACTGGCCACTGGTGTTCCAGAGGCCATTGATTAGGAAACACTGTGCTGGATAAGCAGCTGGGAGTGTCACCTCCTGCCACCAGTTCCAGCAGCTACCCCATGGCTCACTTGGAGCCTTGGGGCTGGTGTTGAGCCCCCAGGACTGCTGGCCCAATGGTTGCCTGTTTGTGGCTGAACTGTGCCTCAGCTGCTGCTGCCTCCCTGCAGAACATCAGAAACTAGAAAGTGATGGCCACTCCACTAGACAGGGCAAAGTCTGGTTGTTATTTTATCAGCATGTGGTGTACTGGCCTTCACCAGCTTGATGTAAAGGGGCTGATGCTGAAGATTGTTTCATGAATTTGGAATTGTATCAGTTTCCTAGAGAAAGTGAGGATTGATGGATCTAAACTTGCCTGTGCAGCTATGGCTGTTTTATTGCTTCGTTTTTTTTTAAACTCATATTTTCCAGGCCATGCAGGAAGAGTTGGATTGAATTTAGGGAACAGAGCTGGTTGTCAAATCTCTCGTGTGTCTGCTTCTCCTGTTTTTGTGTTGTTCTGGGTTTTGCACCGAGGTGTATCAAACCTGAATGGATGCAGGGAGGTTACAGGAATACAAACTTAGGCTGTTATGGTATCCAGCAGATACCACAGAGGTGCAAGAGAAGAGCATTTCCCAGGCTTTGTGAAATGTTTTTCTCTTCCTTCTCAGGTTTAAATTATTGCCTCTGTGAAGACAGGGGACTCAATGATCCTAGAGGTCTTTTCCAACCTAAACGATTCTGTGGTTCTCAGGCTGGTTCTAGGAGCCTGCAAAACCCCAAAGTGCCAAATAATTTTGTCTAGAACACTGTCCTGCATTAAGCAGTGGTGGTGGGACCCCTGTGCTAAGCCATGGCCACTCAAACAACCCCTGAAATGCTTGAGCTCGCAGCTCACCTCAATCTTCCTTGTGTTTCTGTTTTTGCAGAGCTGACCCTGAACCCACCAGAAGGGATTGTGGCAGGTGAGGAGCCGAGCAGGGTTTGTGCAGTCTGGAGCTGTAACCTTGCATTGAGGTAGCACTAAGCATTGTTCTGTTCTATTTCACAGGTCCCATGAATGAAGAGAACTTCTTTGAATGGGAAGCCCTGATCATGTGAGTTAATACTGTTTGGTGCCTGAAATCAGCAGTTGCTGTGATGAGCTTCTAGGAGAGCAGGAATGTAAAAAAGTACTATCAGTTCTGTATGACATCAGCATTGGCCTGCCTAGGGCTGAAAACTCTGATCCAAACAGAGAGTTACATTTGGACTTTAAACAGAGTGACAGAGGCAGCATTGGTGATGTGTACAGCTTGTTGTGATAACTTCTTGTACAGGTGTCAAAATACAAAGCTTGCAAATTTGTCAGGAATCCTCATTTGGGCTCCCTTGGATATATATGTTACATTTACAAACACTGTAGGAAACAGACAGTTGCAGGTCACACATACCTGTTGGAACATTTGCATAACTGCAAATGCAGGACAAGTTTTGAGTGGAGCAAAAATACACAGATTATTAGTGATAGGAGAAAAAAATCAGTGCCTAAAATTAGTTTACTTACTATTCAGGTTTTTTCTTGAAATATTGAAAGGTTTTGATCAAAAAAAGTATTGACATTGAAGTAAAAATTCTTTTGAAGTTCTTTACACTTCATGAATCGGTTGGTGTTGTCAAGAGTTAGATGCAGTTTTGTGTAGAAAGAGATTCACTCTTCTCTTGGTGAACAGCTTGGACCATGAGCTGCTGTGTTTTGGGGGGGATGAAGACTCCTTTACAAAGCTGTGTTCTCTCTCTTCCACTCCCCAGATGGATGTGGTTGTTGGTAGCAAAATTTGCCATGAAAAGACAAAATCTTTTTGCCTAGCATCTTACAGGTTGTCTTCTCTCTTGCTTGTACTCTTACTCATGCTGTACCTTCTTTGAGTGCATGGAATAACTGGTGATTTTTACAAAATAAAGTTCTGAAATGCTAGAGGAGAGGGAAAAAGACATTTGTCACTCACGTCTGACAATTAATGCAAATACTGCACAATTAAAAGCTGAAGCTCCAGGCCACTGGGTCCATCTTGAAGCTGGTGGTCTGTTGTTAGGGTAGATCCTGGCTCTGTGTTTCTGGATTCCTTTGGTAAGAATTGGTGATTTCCTTTCCTCCAGCCAGGGCTGGGTTGTCCCGGAGGACTCTGGGGGCAGCAGGCAGTGGCTGTGGCCCCGCTCGCTCCATGCCCGCTGTGATCTGGGCAGGTTTTCCCTGCAACCACCAGTGCTGACTGGTGAGATTCTCAGCTGGCGTGGGTGGCAGAGTTTTCCTAGCTCAGTTTACTTGGAATGTGTTGTCTAGGGATGAAAAACAAGATTTCTGTCTCTTGGGCTCGGCCGTGCAACCAATACAAAAGCATCGCGAGCTGTAGCGAATTCCCTATTCCACACAAGCCGGCTGTGTGGGTGATCCTGCTGCATGGCAAGCCAGAGCCTCCCAGTTATTTTAGACCTTGGTGAGTGGAGGTTTGGATTCCCACTGCTTGTTTGCTCATTGATGGCAAGAGTTGGCAAATGCCTCTGCTTATGTGCAGCGATTTCTCCTGGGATAACAGGTTGCGCTTCCTGGTAGCTCAGTCCCCTGAAAATAAACACTTAGCATGGAAATAGGTTGTTCTCTTGCCTGACACCAGAGATTTTGGCTGCAGGGTCTTAGGCTTTCTGTGAGAGGCATAGTCAGCACATCTGCTTCATAATGGGCCAGATTTCAGGTCAGACAGCTGTGATTGCTGGGAATGTGGGAATTCCAGAGGGTTTAATGCACTTCTTGGAACATGGAAGGAAATTCCTGCTTATTGGTACTTCCTCCTAGCAGAAGTGGTGTGGCTGAGTAGAGGTTTCCTGAGGGACACTCAGAAGTACTTCTGAATTGCCTAGAAAAACCCCTTTTCTGATGTTTCCTGTCGCATCCTTAAAGGACAGAGGAGCTGCTTGCAGACTTGAAAGCCCTTTAAAGTGCTGAGTGTTGAGCTTCAGGTCTTTGTCAGCATAAAATGAGAGGCGGAGGTGCTTTAATTTTGGTTTCTGTATTGTGTGTGTGTCATAATAAAGTTATATTTTAAGATCTGCTCAATTTTAAAGCTGTGATACAATAGAAACATGTTTACCCCAAACGTATTTGGTTACTTTCATCTCTTTACAAACCCTGTTCGTAGCAGTGTTTGCTATACCTTTGGAAAGTAAGTTACATGACTTGTTTGTATTTGTCTGTGGTGATCTCCTCCAGTGTTTTGTAATCTCATATGTGCTGTGTGAGATTCAAGGAATGAGGTGTGCAGATGAGAAAATGGCAGTAAAGCTGTCTTCAAATTTTTAGACAGATGAAGTGCAAACCGTAAGAAACATAACTGTGAAAAGAGCAGAATACTTCTTCCCTTACCCCAATTTATATAAAGCTAGAGGACATATAATGGCACAAAACTTGAAAAAAAAGAGACCTAAGAGAGAAAAGACATCTCTCATTTACCAATTCAAAGGTAGACTGGATAATATTGCATAGATGATGTAAGAGCTTGGCTTGGAGATAAAATAATGCATTTTTAAATAATAGAAATAATAATTCGTATCTCCAGTGTTCCTGTCTGCAGCAGCAACGCTGGAGGAATATGAAACATATAAATGTTAAGACCATAATAAAATAGAGAACAGATCTTACACTCCTAAAATGAGTGTGATGGGCACAGAACTGAAAACACCCATGTGAAAACCTTTCTGAAGACTGGAGGTGAGGAGTATTGTTGAAAGCCAAATCTTTGCAGCATCATTTCAGGAGAGTTTGCCTTACGTTGCTCAATTCCCTAGCGCTGCGTGAGGTCCTTAGGCTGTGCTGTGTTCATGGATTTAACATTCCAAGGCCAAGTTTTGCCCTCTTTGGCTGGCATGTACAAGTGTGTGTTGCTATTCAAGTTTATCCCAAAAGACACAAAAGCACGCAATGGTTAAGAACTTTATTAGCCTAAAGATTGCTTGAAAACTAAACAGTATAAATTGAAGTCAGCTTATCACAAAGCTGTTTAGAAAGGTAATTAGATCTATAATTAGGCTTATGACTTTTGTTTCCATTCCCCTTTTGGGCATCTGATGATTGTGGGGTTTGGTGTTTTTCCAGCATCTTTTTACAAATAGGCCGTTTGCAAATGTACATGAAGCTGTGATTATAGAATTAGAATTATGGAATCAGTAAGGTTGGAAAAGACCTCTAGGACCATCAAATCCAACCATTCCCCAGGCACTGACAAATCCACCACTAAACCATGTCCCCAGGTGCCACATTCATACGTTTTTTGGATGCTTTCAGGAATAGTGACTCCACCGCTGCCCTGGGCAGCCTGTGCCAAGGCTGTACAACCCTCTCAGGGAAGAAATTTTTCCCAATATCCAATCTAAACCTCCCCTGTTGCAACTTGAGGCTGTTTCCTCTTGACATGTCTCTTGTCCTCTGGGAGCAGAGCCTGACCCCCACCTGGCTGCACCCTCCTGTCAGGCAGTTGTAGGAGAAGTTTCCCCCTGAGGAGCCTTTTCTCTGAAATAAACAACTCCCATTAGCTGTCCTCCTCAAGGTACTTCTCTCTCCTATTTGGAAGATACCCACCACTCTTCTCTGCCCCTTGCGTGAGTAACAGCCAGCTCTAACAGGAGGTCAGAGCTTCTCATTTTCATACTTTGTCTTCTGTCAGCTTTGGAATCACTGCAGAGCAGGGGGCTGATTGCAGCAGCTGCCATGCTCTTACCTCCCTGGCCCTGCCAATGTCCTTTGTGAGCTAAAAGTGATGCTGTCAAGTCCAAATGCTGAATGTTTTGTAGTTGCAAATGCTGTCTTGGATTAACTTTAATAATTTCTTTGAAGTTGATCCTGGCAGCGCTGAGTGGCTAAAACAAAAGCATTTTGCTCACATAATACAGGGCCTAAAATGGAGCATGTTGGGTTGAGTGTATTTGACAGAAGAGCCCTTAAGGCTGTGGGTTTGCTCTCAAAACAGAACATAGACACCCACCAGCTTTTCAATGCCTGTATGTACATACTCTCAGATGTTCAACAATAAGCCTTTAAAATGCAGCTGGAATTAAAATGGTCAGGAAAAAATGCATTCAGTTTACTCTCAGATGTGAATTGAATCCTGACTAAATTTAGGGAAAAGGCCAGAAAGGGAACAAAGTGGCCGAGATGGTTTAGCTTTCATTCTTGCAGAATGTTGATGCATTTCTCTTACCTTACCTGCCAGAGTCAATATGCATGTTTAAATCACATAGTTCTTGTATTTATCTACCAGCCAAGTCTTTTGAATCCCCAAGTTTGAGACAGCAAGTCTTCTAGGGCTTTAGGATTTGCTGCTCTCCAGCTTTAATGTTCTTTCTGGCATGGCGAAAGTGGATTGGGAGGAGGAGGCATGAATATATTCCTAACCCTTATTTCCCAGACAGTGGAACCTTTGTTTGAATGGCTTTTTGCTAAATACATGAGGTTTCCTTGACAACGATTTCCAGTGCTGAAGCTTTTTTTGGTCATCTTACCAATCAAGGGAAATCATGTTTGTGTTACAACTTCCAGATGGTTCATCAAGTTTGAATAAATCATGGCTAGTAAACTTTTTTTTTTTGCTCACTTTCCACAAGTGTTTTATGTAGGCAGGGTAAAATAGTTGTCTTTATGTTCTCAACTCGATTGCACTTTGAACTAGATTCTGAACACAGAAAGGAAATGTTTCTACAAGAACCCTGATGAAGCCATTTGTTCTCCACCTGCACTCGAGGGAGGGCAGACTCGGTACCTGAAGTCTGCAAAGAGACATTGTTGTCCTGCATCTCTTCTGACAATTACGGTCTCTGAGCTGTGTTTTTATTTTTACAAACCTTTGCTGTGCTCTCTGCATCAGACAGTGATAACTGTTTGTGTGGTTGTGCTAGATACTGGCAGTTGGAATCTCTGTGGCATTTATAAATTAATTTTGAGCTCCAGCATTTGACATCTCTGTCTTGTAGAGCATAACAGTATCTTCAAAGGCACAGGAGTCCCACACCTGCCTCTGCTTTCGCTTGACGTGCAGACACTCAAATCCTGGAACATGCCTTGGAGCCAGATACTCCAATTATATCCAGACACACCCTGCTAATTAAACAGTGTTGTGACCTTCCTAGTAATTTAGCGTGCAAGCTTTGATTCCCCCCTTGCCTCCCAAGCCTCGTATTTGGATTTAAGTTTATGAGGTGTGGGGTAAGAGCACCTTAACTCTTTGTTTCCCAGAGAAGATGATAGAACCCACGCCTCACACGTCTCATTAGACAAGAATTTGGGGGAAAGAGCTGTTTCAAACTTTGGTGAATAACATCTTTTATCTGTTTCTAGGGGTCCTGAAGACACCTGTTTTGAGTATGGGGTTTTCCCTGCTATCCTGAGTTTCCCGCTCGATTACCCCTTGAGTCCTCCGAAGATGAGGTTCACGTGTGAGATGTTCCATCCCAACAGTGAGTCTGATGCAGCAGGATGCACGGGGTGGGTGGGTTGCTTGTGCAACTTAAAAAGAAACTTTTGCAGCAGGAGAGCTGGCATCCTTCCCAAGGGTGGTTCTCTCCCTTCCCAACCTTGAGCAGGCAGCAGGAGCATTCAGCTGCCCAGCAGTTTTACTCTGTCTTAGGGTCCTTTTCTCTTCATCCCATTATTCCTCCTAAAACAACTGCTCATAAACAGTCCAACAAGGATTCCAGCAAATTCCATGCCTTGAAATCTTCTGTACAGGATGTGAGACTTGGTGAATTAATGCAGGCTCTTTCCAGACACAGAATCGTAGAATGTGCTGAGTTTGGAGGGCCCTATCAGGATCATGGTGTTCAACTCCTGGCCCTATGCAGGACACCCCAAGAATCCCACCATGTGCCTGAGAGCATTGGCCCAACACACCTTGAACTCAGCTCTGTGGCTTGTATTTAGGTCTTTCTGGTGTTATTTTAATGATGAATAAGTTCTTCATGGGTGCAGTTTTATTAAGCAGCATGGCTTTTGCCCCATGAAATCACAGGTTTAGCATTTCTGAGGGGATCTCTCTGAAATACAGAGTGCTCTGTCCAAGCAGACAATACATTTACAGGCATTTAATATTAAGACTTTGCTGGCCTTTGCTCTGCAATGCTGATTTAGAGATCTTTTCCAGCCTTAGTAAGAAGTACAGCTAACAAGTTTGAGCCCTGGGCATGAAAAAAACCTTAAAGCTCCTGTTTGCAGCCTGGATCACTACTTTCTGGAATTAGCCATGGAATTCTGTGTAAAATCATTGCTTTTGACATCTGCTGAATCAACATGGATTGTGCAGAGGTTGTTTATTACTACCCAGGTTTGGTGGGCTGGATCTGGGTTCAGGCTGTCAGTCTCTGACTCTCAAGAGCAGGAAGGGGCAAATGCTGTGCTCCTGCCTGGTGCTTCCTCTTCAGCTGACATTCTTGCACTTGGAAAACACAGGTCATAATCTCACCAGGGAATCAATTTATTCCACCCTATATACAAGGAATTTTGCAATTTCTTGAGGTTTCTCTGTTACTCCCTTCTGGAAGCACCACTTGTGCAGGTTCTTGCCCATTTAATCCACATCTTTTTGTTCTCCTGTGGAAGACACGCCTGCATGTCACAGCACAGAGCTGTGTGGACGTGCCCAAGGCAGTGTGGCATCACCTCTGGAGCTCTGATGTCCACAACAGGCCACTTTGTCACTTGGAAGCAGTGTAGCCATGTCAGCACCTTGCTCCAGCTGGACTAATTTACCCAAACTTCTTGCCAGGACTGGTCTCTGTGAGCAAATCCTTGTCCCTGCAGCTCCAGCTGTGGCCTTGGCTTGAGGTTCACTGCTCGCAGCTGTGTTGTGTGCAGCACTGCCAGGAGTGGGGTGTGGAGAAGCACAAATTGCCTGACTCCTGTGTTTAAGAGTGGCTTTACACATGGGTGTTTCTTCCATGGGATAATTGGAGCACACTGGATGGTCAGCTCAGCTCTTTAAAGCTCTGTGACTTGGAGTCTTCTTAATCTGAAGCTGAGATCACCTGAAGTAGACACTTGAATCTTTCTTCTCAGCTGGGGTTATGGTGGGCTGCTTCTACCCAGAAAGGCTGCAGAAAGGGTTGGCTGGGTTGTGCTTTTTCTGTTTATTCCTCCCCCTGTGAGAAATCACAAGGAAAATGTTTAAAAAGTCTG
This sequence comes from Nicator chloris, assembly GCA_013400495.1. NCBI lineage: Eukaryota > Metazoa > Chordata > Aves > Passeriformes > Pycnonotidae > Nicator > Nicator chloris. The sequence goes on from WAAE01002993.1 coordinate 47,240, forward strand.
GTGTGTCCCCTCATCTTTGCAGCTTATGTTATGTGAAGGGAGAATTGAGATACCACAGAACTGTCTTCTCCTACAGTAAAATGACCTTGGATACTCTGGTAAAAGTAACCAAGTGGTGATCAATGGCATTGCTTTCATTGGCACTGAGCATCAATGTGGGGAAATCATAGGATCGTAGATGGTTTGGGAAGGATTGTTGGGAGGGACATTAAACCCCATCTTGTTCTATCCCTTGCCATGGGTAGAGACACATTCTGTCATCCCACATTGCTCCAACCTGGCCTTGAAAACTTCCAGGGATGGGGCAACCACAACTTCTCTGGGCAGCCTGTGCCAGGTCCCCACTGCCCTCTCAGGGAACAATTCCTTCTCAGTATCTATCTAACCCCACCCTCTGGCAGTGTGCAGCCATTGCCCCTTGTCCCAAGTATCTTTCCAGCTCTCTTGGAGCCCCTTCAGGCACTGGAAGGGGCTCTGAAGTCTCCCTGGAGCTTTCTCTTCTGCAGGCTGGGCTCTCCCAGCTCTCCCAGCCTGTTTCTGGAGCATCTCTCTGTGGCCCCCTTTGGACACGTTCCAACAGCTCCACGTCCTTAGGTTGGGGGCCCCACAGCTCGACAGGGGTAGGTCTCACTTGAGCAGAGGGAGAGGAGATCCACACATCTTCCTGGAATCAGCCTTTGATGTCTTGACTGTGCTGCTGTGTTCCAGCTGTTTTAAATGAGGCACTGCACAGAAACAGGAGACTCCCTCACCAGTGAAATCCCTTCTGCCAGTGGGTTCCTGACTTGCAAGAAGTGCTGATTCAGCACCTGCTGTTTTCACCTCTTCCAGCTATGGTTAGAGCAGCTCCAGTGCCCAGCCTGGGGCTTCAGGGAGGACTGTGAATGAAATCAGTGTCCTCCACAGTGCTTATGTGCTTGGGAAGACAGAGCTGGGTGAGTGGAAGGAACTGGAAATGAGCACAGCTGCCCCCAGCACTCATTCCCACTTTGTTTCGTCTTGCTTTCCTGGCAATGGCACCAATTTGGTCACCTGAGGAATAGAAGCCCTGAAATTATTGTGCTGAAGTTGTCATTCCTCAGGAGCCTGCTGTGCAAGAGAATTAGGCTGTGTTGGTAAAGCAGTGTTTTCTTTTGTGGTGCCTCTTCAACCTTTGTTTGGTTTCATTACCAAGTCAGTAGAGCTCCGTCTCTGTGAAGACAACTTGTACTGTTGCAGACACCTTGCTTATGCTAAAGGTGGGAGGGGAAGCACCTGGGTCCTTAATTCATAGGTTTCCTTCTTTCCAGGTGCTTTAATGCAGCTGAGCTTTAAGCAAAAAAAAAAAAATAAAGTAGTGGGAATTCTTCTGATTGCTCTTCAGTAATGTTCAAAAAAAATCAGTACTGCTGTTCATAATATATTTAAGATAACACTTTATTTTTTCTCATGTTTATAATATATATAACATAACTTTACCCTCCTTTGTGTAATCCTTTTCATGGTCACAGTCCAGTGGAGGACTCCAATGTGCATTCAATGCATTAATTTCCATTTAAGCAGGACTGGATACCTGCTTGGAGCTGTGTCTGTGCATAAATTCTTGCCTTATTCCACCAGGCTGCATTGTTCATTTTTTCCATAGAGCCTGTCACTGATTATTAAATGACACAAGTGCTCCCAGCAGGTTTCTGTGGGGGAAGGAGTTTGTTAGATTTGCTTAAAGAAGATTTGTCCTAGGTTTTTGTCTCAGATTTTGCGTCCTCTTGCCTAAAGAGGAAATTTAAACCTGGATTTAGTTTTAATCATGGAAAAGCCAAGTCTCAAGGCCAATCTATGCTCAAGACTGATCTGGAGATGCTGAGCATTTCCACTAAGTAACAACCTGATGCTCTGTACTTTTTTATGCAGTTTACCCAGATGGGAGAGTGTGCATCTCTATCCTTCATGCTCCTGGGGATGATCCCATGGGCTACGAGAGCAGCGCGGAGCGGTGGAGTCCCGTGCAGAGCGTGGAGAAGATCCTCTTGTCGGTGGTTAGCATGCTGGCAGGTGAGCACTGCTGTCCTGGCAGCCCTTCCTGAGGGAGCTGGAACTGCCTCTTGCTTTGTTCACTGAGCAAAGCACATGGGAAGCTGCTCAGCAGCAACCACAGTTCTTAAAGCCCTGGTATTTCTTTATTTATTTGTTAGTAGACCGGTGCTCTGAGAAGGGTTGGAAAAAATGCAGCTGAATTAGTAACAGGTGTTCCTGTTTGAGGGTTACTGCCAGGCTTTCCTTCCAGGCTGGTAGCAACTGAGACAGTAGTGATGGGTCAGGTGGTCCCAGAGGCTCAGCTGGTTCCTGGCTCCTGGACAGGACCCTCTCTGTATTTGCTGTGCTGTCCATTCAGCTTTTAATGCTGTGGATTGCAGCCTGTGTTGGATTTGGCTTTGGCAGCTGAAGGGTTATCAGACCTAGCCAGTACAGTAGACTGGAGTGCATGGCCTCTGCTTCAGAAGCCAGCACACTGTTTCTCTTTGTTATTCCTAGCCTGGGAATGTGCCCCACTCTGACATCTCTGGTTCAGAGGAAGGCTTCTTGAGAAGAGACCTGGGGTGAAAAACTGTATGGGGGGCCTTTCAGAGGGATTTCCCTAAATCTAACAATGGCAGTGGATCAGCTGTCATGTACAGCTCTCTGAAAGATGGATCATTTCCACACTGTGATCAGAGCCACTGAATTGCCTGAAGAGGGCAGAGCCATGTCCCTTAGAACTGATTTTGAAGCATAAATGGGTTTAGAAGCTGCAAAGTTGACCAAAGAGCAAGCAACAGATTCCTACATGGGACTGTTTTAGCTTTGGAATAATAACCTGCAGTTGGGAAGCTGTGCAGACAAATAGTACCCATGGGATTCCCATGGCTTCCAAGAGCTTGGTTTGTGGTGCAGCCTTACCTGGACTGGGAAGTGTGGGAGTCACCTGGTCTCATTCTCTGCCTGTGCATCCTGTTTTCCCATGGCTTTTGGAGAAATTAGGCTAAAATACCAGTGGTCAGCTTCTTTCAGGGTACTGGAAAACTCTCAGCCCTGGCTCTGCAGGTCGTGTAAGCCCAAGTTTACCAGACTGGGTGACCTGCACACCTGCTGGTTTTTAAGGTGGGCCATCAGGATCATGTGGAGAAGGATGGGAGCCCATGAACTGGGCCAGGGTGGGTGTGGACTGGTGTGTCAAGGGAAATGAGCAGAGTAAGTCAGTTCCTTCTGGAACCCCAGGACAGTGTCCTGATGTATGCTGCCCACAGACCTGCTAAATCCTGGCTTTCAGCTTACCTCCATGCAAAATGGGGAGCATCTGGGACTTCAGCACTCCATGTGCTTCGTAAAGCATTCTGAAATCATCAGATGAAAGATGTTGCAGAAGTGAAAGCATATTCTATGGGTTTCCTTGGATTGTTTTGTTGGTTTTTAATAGAACAAGCCATCCCAACAAGTGACAGCCTGTTTGGGTGGCCTGCTTGGAGGGACTTTGTGTCTGGGAAGCTGGAGAACGAGGAAAAAAAATGTTCTGCAGGGAGAAACATGTGGTTTTAAAAGCCCTTGACTGCACTGGGGGTGCCACATTGTGTTGGCCATGTGCGTGGTGGGGCTTCACTGCTGAAAGCACCAACAAAAGAAAGTCCTGCTCCTGTGCCACTTGTTTCTTGCCTAAACTCGAATTTGTTGTGATACCCTTCCTCTCGTGGTCAATTAAATCAGAGCCTTTTGGGAATCCTGGAGCTGTCATTGGATTTGCTTTAGTGGTGTTTCTGCAGTCTCAAGGAGGAGAAGTGTTCAAAGCCTTGGGGAAGTGGCACTCCTGAAGAAGCAAGAAGCTCCATTGCCCACCTACCTTTGTCTTTCTTGTTTCAGAGCCAAATGATGAAAGTGGAGCCAATGTAGACGCCTCCAAGATGTGGCGGGAAGACAGAGAACAATTTAACAAAATTGCCAAGCAGATTGTGCAGAAGTCACTTGGACTTTAAGCTCAAAGAGAGACTGAAGTGTTTTGTATTCCTCTCCACCTGGAAACGAGCAGTGCTCAGTGCTGGTACCAAAACGGAAAACTTTGTAAAACTATTGGCCTAATTCCTATAATTTGTTATTTATTTACCATCTCTTTTCTTCCACTGCTCCAGAGAAGCCTCTAGTTCACTCACTAAATTGTGTGGAAAAGGGATTTAATGGTAGAGAAAAATACAGAGACAATGATGCTTCAAAGGCTGCTTGTTACTACCTTACTTTGTGGTGTGGAAAGCCTGGAGACTTGGCAATCTGCAGCCCTCCCTCACCCATCTGCTGCTGGAAAGCAGCTGGCTTGGATCATCTGCTGGCAGAATTAGTTGTGTTTTTATAGGTAGCATTGCATCTGGAGCAGCAGGAGACAGGAATTACTCTATCCATTCAGTACTTGTTAGGTTAAGGGCAGCAGTTGCAGTCAGATCTGGTTTGAAAGTGTAGTTAGCAGGAGAGGCTGTAAAGCAGGGCTGTAGTCAGGGTGTGTTAGCAAAGAAAGGAACTGTAGGGAGTGAGCTGTGAGGACTGGCTGGGGGTCTGGAATGGCCTGGTGTTCCCGTGTAACACTGTGAGTTTGTACTGAGCCTTTGATAGAGTGTTGGCTTGGCAGAAATCCCAAGAGCTACTTTATTACTCCTTGAAAACACTCAGTTGTAAACTTTCCACTCAAAACCCCTGCCGTGGACTCGAGGCTGGATTGTCCAAGTTCACCTGGGCGAGGTAGATCACTGGCAGTTGGAAAATCCAGTGAGGATGTGTTTGCTCTGCTGGACATGTTAGTAGCTCTGCCAGAATATCAGCTCACTCTGGTGACTCCTGAGTTGAGGGGATTTGGCAGTGCTTTGCCATTACAGCCCCGTCACCCATGTTTGGGTGACCGAGCCAAGATGAGCGTGATGGACTTAGAAAAACTTCCTGTGGCACTCTACACTGAGTGCTCTTGTGCCCTGAATAGGAGGCAGAGAGAGAAGATGGGCTGTTTGCTGGAGGATGGTACGACGTGTGTTTTGGACTGCAGTGTTGTGGCCAGTGTGAAGGGTGCAGGAAACACCAGCTGGTCAGTTCCTAAAACTGCTGAGGGGCCTCTGCTGACCTTTCTGCTTTGCAAGCCAATCTCATGTGTAGGTCCAAATTTCTCCAATTTACTACAAGCAATAACATGCCCATTGACAGCACATGGAATCCAATTTTGTTGGCAGCTTTAAATGGGCTGCATTTGACAAGGGCTGCTTTGTTGTTTTTTTTTTTAATGTGGAAAAGTGTGATGTGGAAGGAGTCACACCATGAAGAAAGCTTTACAGAGGTGATCGTGTGCATGTGCCTGGTACAGCTGTTCAGCATTTGTGTCTTGCTGTCTGTGCTGCAGGTTGCACTTTGCCATCGTTCTGCACCTCTGAAGAGCTGTATTGCTACAACCTGCTGATTTTACCTCCTTGTAGAAGTAATTGTGGATTTGATGTCAGGGTGGAAGTGGGACTGGGCATAGCTTGGGAGCAGAGATGATGAAATAGTGTTGTACCTAACTAGTATTTCAAGGCATACAGGAAAATGTAGCACTTTACACAAACTGGGAGTGGTTTTTGGAGTAGAGGGAGGATTGCTCCTGGGAGTACTGCAGCCACCTTCAGGAACAACTCTGGAGAGTGGCAAAAGTGGGGTTTGCTTAAGTGCTAAGTGTTTTATTCATGTGTGCTTGCTCATTATCTTGATTTTATGGTGAGATTAAGTCTGTATACTGGAAATAAAGTGATTATATTTTCTTCTTTTATAGTTGTACACAAATGTATTGCAGTGGCTGTTGTATATGAGTAACCACACGGCCGAGAGATTTGCTCCAAAGGGGTGGAAGGCTTCATTCTAACCCAGTTAAAACATGGGATACTTTAGGAGTGGAAGAGCTGACATGATTGCATGGACTTTCCAGGCAAATGTCTTGTCTCTAAGGCTGGCAGTTGCTGGGTAATTCAAAGAAAACTATAAAAATTTGACAGTGGACAGATGCGGTGTAGTTTGCTCCTTACGAACATCGTTATATCCATGTGTCTGGCCTAGGTTCTTGTGAACATACACCAGGTGAATTCATTCAGAGTGTGCTGGTATCACACTTGGATTTGAGGAGGACATGTAGATCTCAGAATCACTGAATGGTTTGAATGAGAACAGACATTAAAGCCCATCTAGTTCCAAACCCCTGCCGTGGACAGGGACAGCTCCCACCCAAGCAAACATCTCGGATGCCCAGTTCCTACTCAGAGTTTCCATAGTCCCCAAATCTCTGTTCAAAAGTAAAAAATCTTGCTTTTTAAGTGACTGACATGCAGTGGGCTTGCTGATGGGCATTTGAAGGCACCCAGTGAGCATATCTACCTCTCAGTCTTAAAGGTGACAAAATGTAGGCAGAAGTTCACCTCAGAGGACTAAAACTTGCTGTCGAGGTGAGAACTGTCCTGGTTGGTGGCTGTTTACTCAGCTGCAGGCAGTGGGTGAGCATTTGTGTGCATCAAAAGAAATTTGTTCTTCATTGTGTTCATTTAGGAAGGAATTGTTTCCTGTGAGGGAGGTGAGGCCCTGGCACAGGTTGCCCAGAGCAGCTGTGACTGCTCCAGCCCTGGAAGTGTCCAAGGCCAGGTTGGGCAGGGCTTGGAGCAACCTGGGATAGTGGAAGGTGTCCTTGCCCATGGCAGGGGGTGGAACTGAATGAGCTTTAAGGTCTCTTCCAACCCAAACCATTCTGGGATTCTGTGAAAGGTTTAAAGGTGGCAGTGTGGTTGGCATGTTAGATTCCCTGTTTCTATTTGCTGAAAAGAACTCAGACTTCATTATTCTGCAACAAACTGAATCCTTGCGTAAAGCAGGAGGATTCAGCTCACACAGTGGAGGTGTGTGGGCTGCTGCTGTGACCAGCTGAGAGGGTCTCATGGCACAGACACCTTACTGCAGGTGGGGAACATCTGAAGGTTAAAGCTTGTAAAGCTGGTGTGTAGCTCCTGGGATAGACTTCCCTGAAAGACTTGTGTCCCTGAATGAACACTCATATTGGCAGAATGTGCAGTACTGGCCAGTAGCAATGTTTTTCTGAGCAGTTGTCTTTTTTCAGCCTGAAACACTTATTATAAAACATGTTCTTTGGGGAGTGTCAGAGCTCTACAGGTGTTATGCATGTAGGTAAAGTATTAAAGATTTTTTAAAAAATCCTTTTCTCTGAATTATATTTGCTTTAGGCTTTTATATTAAGAAAAACAAAACAAACCCAACCAAACCCTTCAACAAAGCTGTAAAAATGCAAGCAACGTCCTCTTTAAAGCCTTTGTATATACACACATCCACACACGCTCACTGTTGTTTTTCCTTGGCACAGGGGCTGTGTCAGAACACACACAGTGGGCTGTGAGACATCCATTAACTGGGTTGGTGTGCCTTTGAAAGTGTGAGAGGCGTTGGAGCCACATGAAAGGGCTGCAGCCCGGGGGCAGAGCCAGCCCCGGGCTCCCTGCCAGCTTTTTTTTGCCTTTCTGGAGCGATATCTTGAATGGAAGGTGGTGTTCTGCATTGGGATGGATGCAACAGGCAAGCTCTGTGCCTTGGTGTCTTCCTGAAGCTGTGACTTGGTGAGGATGCTCTGTGTGTTTTACCCCTATGAGAATGGAAAGGAGAAGCAGCACAGATCTGAAATGTCCCTTCCCAGTGCCAGCCGTGCTGCTGCTACTGGGATTGTCTCGGGTGTGGGATTGCAGCAGCCTCCCTGTGCTGTGGTGTGGGGCTGTGCCTGTGGCTGAGCCAGGGCAGGGGCAGGGATGGAGGCTGAGCATGGGACATCCTCACAGTGCCCTGGCAAGACACAGCACAGGTCACATGTCCCATGTGCCTTCTCGTTCAGATTTCCCTGACTCGGGGGAAGAAGAAAATCTCTCTGCTTCAGGAAGCTCAAAGGCTGGAGGAGTCTGAGGGAAGGGATGCTGGGGGTTCTTGCTGCCAGCTGAAGGTAGGGTTGGGGGTAGCACAGGAAGGGGAAGGTGCAGAATCTGAAGAATTCCTCTAGCATCTGAGGGCCTGAGCTGCCAGCCCCAGCGAGGGCTCCTGATGTCCCCTCTCCTGCTGCCAGGTACCACCCGATGTCTTGGGCACCAAGAGTGCTGTGCCAGGCTCCCTGGTGCTGCAGGGGTGAAACCCATCACTGAGAAGGGAATTGTTCAAGCCATTTAACATTTGGTGGTCCTGCTTGGTGCTCTCGTGGCCCCATGGGAGCGTGGGATGGCTGGGAGGTCTCTGCCTTCCCTGTGACTCCAGCCCTGGTGATCTTCCTGCCTATCCCAGCCTGCTCCCATGGGTCTTCTCCCAGGACAGGTGGTGTAAGAGCCCCAGGAGAACCAGCCAGGTGGCTTTTGAAGGTGGCTCACCCCCCCCGAGATGGGCCTGGGCAGTAGGTAAGATGATGGGGTATGTTAATAGATAATTAATGGCAGTGACACGGCCCGTGGGTTATTACAGGGGAGGCGCCGGTGTGAGCAGTGTGTGTGTGTGAGCTCTCAGGAGGGATTTGGGAGCGGGTCTGTCTGGTCATGTCCCTTGAAGGGCATGGGGGCAGGTGAGCCAAGTCCTGGCCTGAGTCCCCTTCCTCCATGCGTGGGGCATCCTGAGGGGAGGTGAGGCTGTGGCTCTGTCACAGCTCTGACCCCAGCCGGGTGTCCCTAGCTGGAGGGACAGCAGGGGGTGGCCAGGAAGGCGTGTCCTGGGACAGAGCTCACTGAGGAGCGAAGGCAAACGCCCCTGCTGCAGCCAGGGGTGCAGGGTGACACAGGATGGGTTCAAAGCAGCACAAATACAGGATGCAACACGCAGGGGTGGGTGGCACCCACGCGCTTGGGTGCAGGGGCCAGCATGGAGAGGCTCTCCACCCACAGCTGGGATGGAAGTTTGGGCCCACAACGGTTTTCGCCGTGCCAAAATAATTTGGCAGATTGAACCCAATTAGGGTGGCATGGGGATGTTGAATGAATCCTGGTTTCTTTGCTAAGTCTGCCTGGGATGGTACTTCTCCTGTTGTGGTGCTTCACCAGGATCCATCTTCTTCTGCCAGTCAGAGGAAGATCTGTCAGAGATCTGATCAGATCCAATCCCAGTCGGATCCCTCCAAGCTTGGTCAGCAGGTCAGGTGCTGGGGGATGTCCCTTTGTGAGACCGATGTGTTAGAGACATGCCCACATTTCCAACCTGAAATTGAACAGCAGAACTCATCCCCAGGAATGCCTTGCTTCCCCTTGCCATTCATCCTTCTGGGAGCTAGGAAATGGTGAAATATGGAGTGGATTGGTTCAGGTAAACTTGTTCTGAAGCAAAAACCTCTGGGGTTGGAGGTCCTTCCTTGATATCTATAGGCTTGCTGCGAGGGTGGCTCCAGAGGGGCCTTGCTCAAGCAGAGCTCAGCTTTTCTCACCTGTTCTTGCAGTGGAGGAGGATGCCAGACAGGCAGGCTGGAGTCCAGGTGTTTTCAAACCCACTTTGGAGAGGCAGTTAGAAGTTGAGCTTTGTCCTTGGCCAGATCCTGCTTTGATATGGGATCTTCTCCTTGGAGCCTAGGCATGGCCTTGGTGGGAGGGCTGGGGTTTGTGGCCTGTAGGAAGCTCCTAAGGTTCTGTATGAAGTGTGGCTTTACAAAAACATCAGTATTATTGGAGAAGCCACTTGTCCCAGGTGTCCCCATCTAGCTTCACTTAGCGTTTGATACTTTCAGCATCTGTCTCTGGAACACCCGGTCAGTGACCAGGGGGCATTTGATTTATTTTATCCATTCATACCCATACAACAAGACTTGTAGGTTGGATTCTTTTCCACATGGTAGATGCCTTCTTTGCTCAGAGAAGAAGATGTGGCTGCCCCATCCCTCACCCTGGAAGTGTCCAAGGCCAGGGTGGATGGGACTTGGAGCAACCTGGGATAGTGGAAGGTTTCCGTGCCATGGCAGGGGGTGGAACGAGATGGGCTTTAAGGTCTCTTCCAACCCAAACATTCTGTGATTCTTCTGTAGATGCTTCTGTCCCCCCTTGGAGACCCACAGAAGTGATCAGGGTGATCTCTTTCACTTTGAGCCCATGCTGAGCTCACCCCTTCCCCACCAACGATGTGCTTTGGCTGGTTACAGAAATCTGGGTGTCATCGTAGAATCGTTTAGTTGGAAAAGACCTCAATAAGGTCATGGAGTCAAACCATTAACCCAGCGCTGCCATACTCCCATGCCTGAGCATCTCAGGAATGCCCGGTGGTGCTGTGGAGTAGGACAGGAGCTGTGGTGAGTGGGATAACCCTGCCGAAAATGCTCTCTCTGTCTCTGTGCTAGTGGAGAGCAGGCTCCGAGGGTTGGTGGCAGGCACCTCGGCACGGGAACCGCGTCCCCACCGGCGTCTGCAGAGCTCGGAGCGCAGGGGGCCGCGGTGCTGCAGCCGGAGTGACTGGGCAGCAGCGCTGCGCTGGAAGAGCTGCCCTGAAGAAAGTCCTGGAGAACAATAGGAATTGTTCTCTGCCTTTGTTCCCTTTCCTTGCCGGATGTCGGAGGAGATGGAGCCGCGCTCGGCTGCCGGCGGGTGGGCAGGGCGAGCGTGGCTGCCTGCGCTCCCGCCTGGGCAGCCCGCCGAGCCCACCGCCCGCTCTGCCGCCTGCCGGCTCCTCCAGACCTGGAATCGCCGCTCGTAGAGTAATTAAAGTTTGACATTGTCACACGAGTGAGCGATAAAATTGGCCAGTGATTCTCTGTGTCTGGGGGCAGGAGGTTTTCTTATGGCAGCAGAGCAAAATGATGCTAAAGCTGCTGTTTGCTGCAGGGAGCTCAGCCCACCATCTCAGCCCAGATTTGCTGGCAGCGCTGGGGAGGGGCTCGGGGTGCCCACACCTTCCTGGGGCAGGTGGTCTGAGGTGGACTTGTGGCAGAGAAGTTGCTGACTCATCCCTAACCTGGGAGCCATGGGATCATTTTGATCCCAAGCAGCACTGCGCTTCCCATTTTCTATCCCTGCCAGTCCTCAATGGGCCCGAGCACATTTGTGGGGACAAATCCTTGGGTTTCCCTGCTGTGGCTCTTTGTGCTGCTTACCACCACCTGCCTGTTGAGAGCTGGTGCGTGTGGTCACTGCCTGGATCAAAGGACTACAAGCAAAGCTGGAGGAGGGTTTCCCCCTGCACTGCCAAGGGAGATTCCTCTCCCCATGCCAGAGCGATCCCTGGGGCTCAGCTGTTACTCTAAGGCAGCCTACAGAGAGAGATCATAGAATCAGAATCCCCAAATGGTTTGTGTTGGAAGTGATATTAAAACTCACCTCACTCCAACCCCCTGCCAGGGGCAAGGACACCTCCCACTAGCCCTCCAAGCCCCATCCAACCTGGCCTTGAACATTTTCAGGGATGGAGAGTCCACAGCATCTCTGGGCAACGCTGAGCATGGAGCACTTGGCATCTGGGGTTTGCTTGGCCAAGCTGAGAGTTCCCCACACAGAGCCCCTGGGTGTGCGTGTTCAGCCTGATGAGCTGCTGATCCTGACACAGGAAAGTTCAGGTGCTTCCAAAACCCAGCTGCCCTGCACAACCCCGGGGTGTTGGGACAGGTGTCATCACTGAAGGAGATTAAAGCACAGGCAGTAAATGTGGAACGTGAAGGTTGCCTCCTTCCCCTTGGCCTCTGCAACGCTGTTCATTCCCTTTGCGGAGAGATCTCAGCTGAGCTCCAAGCCACGCAGAATTTTCCCATTGCAGCTGGAGCAGGGGGTCCAGGCAGAGCTCCTGGATCTCCTGCATCACCACCAAGTGACCTGTAAGCCTCTCTCCTGCTCTTACCTGAGATGCACAGAAAACACCCAGAGCACTGTTCCCATGCTCAGCATGCTCACGGTTGCCTGGGTTGGATGCATCCATACAGAGCTGCCTTACTGGAAAGTGGTGAGTCTGGGGATCCTGCAACTGCAGGGAGGTGGCTCAGCCTCTTCAACAGGTTTGGGCACACTGGGGGAAGGTGACAAAAATTAAAACAACTGTATCAACGAGGCACAGGCAATAGTGAAGGGCTATTGGTCACATGCAGGGTGAAATGAGGGGAGATGCAGCTGAGGGTGCTGCACACCCCATCCGAAACAGCTCTGGTGTGGAAGCATGGTCTCAAAGCCTGTCTTCCCTTGTAGTGGTGAAAGTTAAGTGTCTGCTTTCTGGAGCCCTTTCAGAGTCTGCCAGCTCAGCTGCCATGTGTCCTCCAAATGCAGGGCAGGATGCTCAGCTTGCTCCTGGCTGCCCAGACAGGGACATGGGCTACAACCCACTGCCTGCTGCCATGGCCAAAGTAGGCTGGGGGCTCCCGGCTCCTTGGTTCCCTGAGGCTGGCCGTGGGTGTGGGGACGTGGAGGGCTCTGGGACACGAGCGATGCTGGTGGCTCGCCACCGCCTGGCAGGGATTGCTCCCGAAGGCAGCTCCGTGCTGGGAAGCTGGCAGCAGGACTTGCTGTGTTGGGGCAGCTTTGTGCTTTTTTTTTTTGGTGGTTTTCCTAAAAACGGTGCCTTTTGCAATCCTCCCAGTCTTTCACAAAACTTTTCCTGGCAGAATCTCTCCAAAACTGCTGGGAATTCAGCTTTTGAAAGGCGTTGGGGTTAAAGACATTTGCGCTTCTGTACAATGCTGACAGGTTTCCTGGTGTGGAGATCTCTTGCCGGAACTCTGCTTTGTGGTGGTGGGTTGGACTCAGGGAGTTGAAGTTGCTCCAGGAAACACAGGGAAGATTTTCAGCCTGGGAGAAAGGGCAGAGGTGGCAAGGGAGGAGCCTTGAAAACAGCTGAGGATGGAGACATCATCCCACCATCCTGGGGAAGGCGTTCCAGTTGTGGAACCCAACCTGTGGTTTGGGGAACTGCGATCTGGGACGTCACTCTGAGAACAATTCCCCCCATCCCCTTCATAACTGATCCCAAAGGGCTGGTGTCCACCCTGCTGCTCACACAGGTGAGACAACTCCACGTGCTCGTCACTGACCTCCAGCTCTATCCCTGTGGATGTGAGTGTGGCAGGCTCCCCTGGCCTTGCTGGTGCAGACAGGAGAGTAGACAAAAGCTGGGGACACCGTGGGATGGGCATTTGTCCATCAGTATCTTATGGGGTCCCTCAGAGCTTTGCTCTTGCTGATGCCTGCCCTGCGTTTCAGGGAAAAATACTTGACGGACTTAAAGGTCTTTTCCAACCTAAAGGATTCTCTGATTATATACAGATGTCAGGAATAAAGACTGAAATGAATAAGGCATGAAGCCCTGCAACACGGCTTTGTGTCTGCAAATAATAAGGAATGAGTTACAGCCCTGGAAGAGCAGGAACGTTCCCCGGTGTGCAGGGTCCAGCCAGTCCCTGGCATCGATGAGGTGCCCTCCTCGCACTGTCCCCTTCATGAAAGCTCTGCTTGCAATGGATTGCCTACAGATGGGTTTCTCAACCTTTCCTAACCCAGGGATGGCCAAACCTTTCTGGTGAAAATCCAAGGATCATTTTGTTCGGAGCCACCACATGGTTTTATTTACGCCCCATGCGAATTAGGCAAACGTCTCACTGTTTGTCTCTTTTATTTCATCCCCTCGTGCTTGCTTCTGCACATAGGAATGTGTGCCTGTGTGCTTAGGAACTATTTTGCAGACCACTTCCTACTGTCCTGGGGACACAGAGCAGGTCCTGGACCCAATGTGACAGCGGGGAGCGATGTGTCCCTGTCCTTACTTCACATCACAGCTCGGTTCCCCAGGCAGGGAGGAAAGCGCCAGGCACTGGCCAAGCCACTCCACCATCTTCTGCCATGCCAGCACCCCCAGCCCAGTGAAGGGGAGAACCCCTGGGGACCTTGAACGTCCCTATCCTCACCTGGAGGCTGTTCCCTAACGTGGCTGAACAGCAGCCTGAGACCAGCATGTCCTCTGTGCTCATCGTTGGGGGGTCCTTGGCTCTGAAGATGTCCCCAGTGGCTATTTTTTTGGCCAAGAAAGCACTGAAGGATAGCTGCATCCCCTTTGGAAAACAAATGGACTCAAAATCTCTGCCAGGACTTTCCCTCCCTCCCTCCCTGGACCCTTTGAGAGCCTCAGCAGGAGCCTTCCCCAAATCCATCCCCTGCTCAGGGCAGTGCTGCCAGCTCCCAAAGCCACGCTTAACTTGACACATGTGTGCAGCCCTGGGAAATGTGGTGGCTCTGATTCTTGTTTGTGATCCCTTCCCCAGTTCCAACCTGACGGGAGCCTCCCCTCCAATGCACCACCTGTCTGCCAGACATGCTTGGAGCAGCAGTCTCCATCTTCCCATGGCTTGGGATTCCGGTGAGGTGACTGCTCCCAGCCCCAGCCCTGGTGAGTGTCCTCAAGGCTGCAAGGAGTGTCAGGAGGGACTGTGCCTGTCAGGGGAGATGGGATGGTTTGTCCTCCTGCACCCCTTGTGTTTACCCCCAGCAGCTGCCATTCAGAGCCCCAGCTGCCATTTGGGACTCCCAGGTGCCATTCAGGACCCCTGTCTACCATTTGGGACCCCCGGGTTTGGTTATGGCTGTGCCACTGGACACCATCCCAAGGATGAGGATGAGGATGAGGAGAAGGAGAAGGAGAAGGAGACAGCAGTCCCTCACCTCTGCAGTTCTCTCTTGCAGAGAGGTTAAGCTCTGTTTAAGCACGATCCTGGTAGAACCCTAATTTGGGGGACGCCCAAGGGAGGCTGTTTGGAGACTGGAGCTCCATGCAGCCCTGCTAGGGCTATTGGACAGGCACACAGCCACTCTCCGGGCTCTGAGACAGGGGCACCAGCGTTCTGGTGTCCTGGGGTTCCTGGGGTTCAGTGCAGCTCCTCTTGTGATTTGAGACCAAGGTGTGTGCATGGTGCTGCACTCCACCATGGGTTGCACTCCTTGGGCTGCACTCTCAGTGCCAGCACAGCCGATTTCGGGGTAAGGACAGACTGACAGCGAGCACGACTGCGGGTCCGGCTCTGGCTGTTCCTTGCTGACAAAACCCCCAGTTTGCGACACAGTTTTTGGCGTCCGGTCCTCGCCATCCGCTTTCTATTCTAGCGCTCGCCTTGCGGGAAGGCTTGGGGGACGAGGGGGGTGGGAGCCTGTTTCAATTGTTTGGGGAATGGAAGAGACTCCTTCTGTGGCTGGAGGAGCCCGGCGGAGCTCACTGTGTGCAGGGAGCTTTCCCACTGCTGATGCTTCCCTTGGAACAGCAGAACCTGGAGGGTTTCCGAATCGGTGGCATTTTTGTGGCAGGGCTGGGTCTGGTGGCTGGTCCTTGGGATGGAGCCTTGCCTGGGGCATGGGATGTGCATCACCTGCCTGGGACAATACTGGGGGAAAATACACAGGTTTTGGGATCTGGACACGGTGGAGTGGTCCAGAGGGGTCAGAGGGTCTCTCATCCAATACAAGCTGAAAACCAATGCATTTAGGGGCAGGCAGGTTCCAATCCAGGTCTCTCCAGGCAGGGGTGAATCTCCCACCTACTCCCATGCGAGCCCAGAAAAATGAATCACCAAAACTGAAAGGAAGCAAAGAAAGCAAGCAAAAAAAATAATGATTAAAAAATCCCTCCCCAAAGCCGCCTTCCAGAGGGTTGGGCAAAAGATAAAAGCTCTCAGAGGAGCCGGGACTCCTCCTCTCCCACCACCGACCTCTCATTTAAATGTCTGTGTGCAGGCTGCAGCCGGCACTGCCTCGGCGGCCGCCCCAGGAGACCCCCGCCAGCCCCCCGGCCGTGCCCCCGGGGGCGATGTCCGCGCAAAGCACCGGCAGAGAGCCCGCCTTCGGCAGCCTGGGCTGACGGCCCCGGGGAGCACGGAGCGGTGTCGGGGGCTCCGGGGGTCCCGCTGCAGAGCATGCGAGAGCCCCCGGGGCGCTGAGCCGAGCAGCGCCGGCCGGGGCGGGCAGGGGTGGACAGCGGGGGCGTCCCAGTGGATGGACCCGCTCAGGCCGGGCCCCCGATGTCGGCACCACTGCTGCTGTGGGTCGTTCTCCTCCGCTGGGCCAGCGGCGGGGGCTTCATGCGGGGAGGCAGGACGTGGCAGCACTGCACAGGTAGGAGCGAGGGGCGGGCTGCGCCGGGGGACAGATGTTCACCCTGCTGGCAAACGTGCTGGGGCTGCTGCGCTCCCACGGCTGGGATGCTCCCCACGCTGCAGGGCAGACCCCAGAAGCTGTGCTGTGTTTCGGGGGGTATGGCCCCAGCCTCTCGCTGGCAGCCCAGCCCCACTGTTTCAGTGCTCAGTGTCCACTCAAGTGGACCGAGTGACAGTGATGCCTCAGGCTGCCAGCACCCATGGACAGCAGGATGTGCGGTCATTCCTGTGCCTGCAGCCCTACAGTGCCGACAGGGGAGCAACCAGCCCTCTCGGAGCTGTGTCTGTCCCTGTTGCACAAGCGTGTTCCCAGGTTCTGCTGGAGGCAGAGGGGAGGGGAAGGGAAGGACTGGAAGAAGGAGAAGAGAGCCATAAAGTCCTCCTGGAAAGTCCCTCCTGCCCTGGACTCTTCTGTGCTCTGACAGGCACAACCTCCCCCCTCTCGGCAGCACCACCGTCCCCGGCCGAGGAGCCGGCAGCTCCAGTGTCATTTCCTGAGCCAAAGAGGATCCCCATGCCCTGGCTGCTCTGCCATCCCACCCCGTGCCTGTGCTGTGTGCACAGCTAAGCCCGAGCTCAGTGTTTGGGGCTGCTTGGGCCCAGGCTCTGTGTGCTTAGGGTTTGTCCCAGTTTGATGGCAATTGTATATGCTTTTTGTGACAGCCAAAATGATGTGAGAAGAAAAACAGGGAGAGTTTTGGAGAGTTTCTGCCCACTGCCTCCTCCCCAAGGTGCTCCAATCTGTCTGGGTATGCCCTGCTGACCCCACGCAGCCTTGGCTGGAGGGATCCTGGGGGTGCTGAGGCCCCAGCATCATCCTGGGGACCCCAGCACGAGGCCCCTGACACCACTTGTGCTGCCCAACGTGGGCTGGAGGACCCCAGCTGCTCTCCCAGCCTTATCAGTGATGGATGTGGGAGGCAGACTGGGACGCAGATCTTTGGATTTAGGGATTTGGGTTTGGGCTTAGGACTTGGCCCCTTCCTGGCCCACAACCTCCAGCCCCAGCTGAGCTCTCCCCCAGCTCATCCTCACCATCTCAGGGGCAACTGGGGGCTCCTAAATCCCTCTGCAAATCCAAGCCTGAGTTCAGCTTGTGCTTTTTGCTGGGAAAAGCAGGAACTGGCCATTGCCCGAGTGATGCATTTCTGAAATAAGCTCTTTCAGCTAAAACTCCCCAGTGAAAACGTTGCTTTAGGAACAGCTTAAACCAGCAGTGGGGTGGGCAGGGGGCACACAGAGCTGCTGGGGTGGGAAGGACCTCACCCATCTCCCTGCTCTGTTCTGGATGGAGGCACATGAGCAGATTCCTCCTTGCTCTGCCCACCTGGAACTGGGCTGGCCAAGCATGTCTGGAGGAAGCGCTTCCCTTCTGCAGCTGGTTTGGATTCAGACACACAGCCCAGCCTTGCTCCCAGCTCCCTCCTTCCCAGCTCTCCCGCTGTGCCCCAGCAGCCCGGATTTATTAGTACAAATTGGAGCTAAAAGCCAGGTCTCAGCGGGGTGGGACGGGATCAGGGATGGTTTAGTGTAGCCAAGTGCTGCTTCATCTCTTGGGCATCATCTCCCCTCCCTGCCAGAAAAGCATTCAAAAATAAAAACAGGAGGGTCCAAGGCCAGGAAGGTCAGAGAGGTCCCCACAGCTGCTACAGCCCTTCCAGTGCCTGTTGGCCCTGGCAGAGTTCTGTGGGGTGGCACTTTCTGGTGCTGTTGTGCTGTGTGTTCCCACCGGGGCGATGCCCTGGGGCTGGGCACGGCGTTCTCTTCTCTGGGGAGAGGGTAATTGTTTCTAATGAGTGGTTTTGGTGCCTGCTGGGAGAGTGCGTGTGCATGTGTGCAATTAGGGCTGGGTTGGGAGAGCCGGAACCGGGACTGGAGGGGCAGAGCTGTCCCCACTGCCCTGTGGACGGAGATGGGGACGCGTGGCTGCCCGGAGAGCAAACCTGTGGTACGGGATCCCTGCCTGCTCTCCTGGCTCCAGCTGCGGTTGCTGGTGCCGGTGGACCCCGAGGAAGGTGGTGGCAGCCTGGGGCTGCCCGGCTGGCAGGTCCCAGCTCCAGTGTCAGCATTCAGAGCTGCGTCAGTGAGAGGGTTCTGCACACTTGGTGTTCATCTGCACACTTGGTGTTCATGCTGTGGCCACGGAGATGCCAACCTTGTGCCGGAACGGCCAGTCCTGCCTCTGGCCCTGGAGCAGGGGGTCGGGGCAGACCCCGGGCAAGGGGCGGCAGGCTAGTGCGGCACGCCGAGCCATCCTGCTGCTGTGGAGCACCTCAGCCAGCGCTGGGGTACCCCCATCACGCAGCGGGACAGGGCGGGATGGGTCCCGCCGTCGTGACGCGCTCCGCTGTCTCTCGGCACAGACCTGCGGCCGCTGGACATCCTGTCGGAGGCGGTGCCGGCCCGCGGCATGCGGGTGTTCCAGGTGCAGGGCGTGCGCGGGTTCCAGCTCTCCGCCTCGCGGCCCCGAGCCCTGGGCTTCCCCGCCTCGCGGCTCTTCATCCACTGCGACCGCTTCCCCGAGGAGTTCTCCATCATCGTCACGCTGCGGGCGCCCCGCGGGCCCGCCAAGGTAAGCGCGGCCGGGCGGGCACGGCGCGGCCCCGGCGCGGCCCCGCGGCTGACAGCCCGTGCCCTCCCGCAGAGGAACGAGTACATCTTCACGCTGATGGTGGAGGAGAGCCCCAGCGTCCTGGTGGGGCTGCGCTACGCCCCCGACAAGCTCCACTTCCTCTTCTGGAGCCAGGAGCGCGCCGGCGGCTGGCAGACCCGCGTCACCTTCCCCAACGTGTCCCTCTCCGACAACCAGTGGCACACGCTCATCCTGGCTGTCTCCGGCCAGTCCTTCTCCCTGACGGTGGACTGCAGCATGCCCAAGGATGTGTAGGTTGGGGGCAGCGCCGGGAGGCTCGGCAGGGCGGGCGGGGTGGTGTTCCTCCACCAGCGTCTCCTCCGGCCACCAATAGATGCTGTGAAATTGTCGCCTGCCTCTTCTCTGCCCGTCCCCAGGGTGGTGGAGACGCCATTTCCAGCCTCGCTGTCGGTGAGGAGAGCCAGCTTCTACCTGGGCAACAGGCGGAGGAGGAAAGGCGTGTTCACGGTAGGTGCCCCGTGGTGTGGGCTGTGCTGGGGCACCCAGGGGTGCTCAGGGGTGCTCGTGGCTGGCTGTGGGATCACACTCAGCCCTCTCTCAGTCCCCTACACTGGCAGGACTTGGACCATGGCATAGGAAGCAGAGGTGCCTGTGGGTCCTTCCCGTGTGGAGGCACTGAAAGGCAGCTGCTCCAAGCCCCGTGGCAGTGCTCCCCTTCCATCAGCTGTTAGATTGCCCCAGCTGGGCGTCTGGCATCTGATAAATGTGCATGAATCCCGTGGACACTTCTGCATCCCAGGAGGGCAGGCAACAAGCAGAAGTCGGGCAGGAAATCCAAGGCACGAATGACCTGCAGTTCCCATTCTGTGATCTTAGTGTCCATCCCTCTGCTCCCACTTTCCCAGGGCTTGCTGAGACAGCTTGTCCTGCTGCCAGGAGCCGACGCCAACCCCCGGATATGCCACGCTGTGAACTTCAAAGTAGCAACGCTCTCTGTCCCCGCCGTCCTCCAGGATGTCCCTGCGAAGCCAGCGAGCAACGAGGTGCTCAAATACCCCTACGGTCAGTGCCCCAGGGCACAGGCTCTGTTGGCCGCCTCCACCTCTGTGAGGAAGGGTCTTTGCCTGGGGCTGGGAACGAAGCAGGAGCAGAGGGGAAGAGGCTGTTCCCTCTGTTTCTCAGTGTGTGTGTTGGGATCCCTGTCCAAAACCTCCCTGAAAAGACAGGGTGGCCCTGCCTGGGTCCCTTGGTAGAACTGGGCTCGTGTCAGTGGCCCCACACAGGGTTGCCCCAGTCTGTGGCTTCCCAAATTTGTGCTGGGATTCCATTTTCCCCACTGCCTGACGCCCGTCATCAGGATGAGACCAGGACATTTGCCCCTCCTGCCTCTCTGCTCCTCCACTTAGTGTGCACTGAGAGGCCTCACTCCTCTCCATGCCCAGAGACTGACATGAAGGTGACCCTGGGGGCCCGGCCACGCTGCTCCAAGCAGGAGAAGGCACAGTTCTGGTTCAACGCCTCCCGGCGAGGGCTGTACCTCTGCAACGGCAGCACCTGGCTCTCCGTGCTGGAAGGTATTGGTGGGGACGTTCTGGCACGCTCCGGGAGGGAAGGAGACCCCTGCAGCACGGCAGGAGCTGAGATTTGCCCTTGAGACCACTTTGGGATGGGAATCAGCAGCAAAGTGGGGGGCTGGCGTGTCCCCCTGTCTCTCCTCTGTCGTTGTAGGACACGAAAAAGGATGAGAGACTCTAAATATATCAGAAGGCAAAGAGCATAGAAAAAAGGCTTTATTGTGTAATTCTTACTACTTTTATAAGGTGTTCTGATACAGACTTAACATGGTTGGTGAATAGGAATGACACCTCTCTAATCCCATTGGTTAAACCAGAGAAACAGCTAAAATGTTTTGAGAACTAGAAAAGCAAAATACCACTTGGAGAAAGATTGTTTTGAGAAAGGAGAGTTGTTTGCCAAGATTGTTTTGAGAAGAAGCTTTCTTGAGAACTTCTTTGGGAAAAAGTTATCAGCTGCTAGCAGGCTAAAATCTCTCAGACCCAGAAATATCAGGCCCACACTCCTCTGCTTGGCCAGGCTTTGCTTTGCTCTTGGTGCCCACGACACTTCCAGAGCACCTCTGGATTCTGCCACTGTGGCCCCTCCACCTTCTCCACGTTATCTGTCCCTCCTGGGAATTTTCCAGGCAGGATGAGCTCCTGACCTGTCTGAGCAGGACAGCTCACCCCACGGAGAGCCATGCTCGGGGTGTTGGGGTGCCTCCCCAGTGCTGAAGCGTCTGTGGGATGGATAAGGGGAAACAAAGAGACCCATCAGCTGCCAGAAGTACTGGGGTCCATTGGGAGGGTGGCAGACACAGGTCTCAATGTCATCCAGGCTCTGGTGGGACACTTTGTAAGGGAAACAGTGGGAGTACCGAGGTGGAAAAGGCAACCAGAACCTGGGTTGGATGGGTATTCTTCAATAATGACATGGATTTAATCCACTGGCACTCTCTCACTGACTCCAGGCTGTCTTCCCAGGATCCCTGGCGAGGACATGGAGGATGGGATATGCCCCTAACTGAACTGTCCTTCCCTTCCCTCCTCTCCCAGCATTTTTCTTCTGCTGATGCCCACAGGGTGGGTGTGGATGAGCCATTTGTTCCCCACAGGAGCTAGAAATGACTGGACCCCCATCCTTCCCTACCTCTGGAAGTCATCAGGATTGGCACAGTGTCCTTGTTTCCCCAAGGAGAACTCATGCTGGGGTCCTGCTGACCTGTGCCCCTTTTCTGCCATTTGTCCCTTCCAGTACCCATCCATCTGCCATCGGGGCCCCTCTGGAGGTTTCTGCTCCAGTTTCTGGCATTAATTCTGTCTTAGTCTTCCCTAACCTCTCCTCCTGTCATCTCCTCCTTGTTCTCTTGAGGATAAATAGATCAAAGCAATCAAAATCCGTGGCATGGGGTTCTTTCCTGCTCCCAAAGGACACAGGTCTGCTCTCGGCTGGAGAACAGGCAGGGCTGGATGGGGCTGGGTGTGCTGCCCATCGAGGTGCAGTCGGCCTCTTACCACCCCTTGGTTTGGCCCTTCACCCCCAGTGACACCAGGACCTTCATTTCCCCCACAAAGCTCTGCACAGCACCCAGTGCCACTGAGCCAGCCCTCACGGGGCCCCTCTCCAGCTCAAATCACCTGGTTTTAACCTCATCCCTCTTTTTTTGTGGGCTCCCAGTCCAACACAGGCTGGACTACGTGGAGGAGCACCAGAACCTGGTGACCAACTCGGAGACGATGGGCGTTGAGGTGTTCACCATCCCAAAGGTGGGGCTGTTTGCAGCCGTGGCCAACCGGATCACGCCCCCGGGATCGGCCATCTACAGGTGGGCTGACGGGAAGTTTGTGCACTACCAGAACATCCCCACCTACCAAGCTCAGTCCTGGAAGTATTTCACCATCGGGAAGAAGGTGAGTCCGCCAGGAAGGTGTCC
Source organism: Nicator chloris (assembly GCA_013400495.1). Lineage (NCBI taxonomy): Eukaryota > Metazoa > Chordata > Aves > Passeriformes > Pycnonotidae > Nicator > Nicator chloris. The sequence goes on from WAAE01002993.1 coordinate 69,440, forward strand.
CCATGTTTCAGTGTGTTAAATCGCAGTTGCCCAACATTGGCTTCTCTGAAGCTCAGAGTCTTGGGCGTGGTTTAGGGAGTGCAGGTAACTGCAGCTCAGAGATCTACCTGTGGTCTTCAGAGCCCTCAGAGCCTGCACTTCCTCCTCGAGACCCACTGAGTCCAACATGCTGTGCTTTTAAACTCTCTTGCTTTTAAATTATTCCTGGACTTTGGAGCCACCTCTCCTCCCCTGGGCAATCTGCCTTGGGGCTTGAGCAGAGGATTTGCCTGGTTCCTCTCCCTGGGAAGCTGTTTATCACTTTGGAGGAGCCCCAGGAAAGCCATCTGCTGAGTGCCAGCTCTGTGCAGAGCTCCCAGGGAAGCTGGGATTGTTCTCCCTCTGTCGTGACCCATCCTGGCTTTGTCCCCAGGGTGACTGCAGGGCTCCCCCACTGCCAGCCACGTGCACCAGGGTACAGAGGGATGGGCAAAGTTTCTGCCTCCAGGCTTGGTGACACCGACATCCCTGCTGGTTGGATACAAACAGGCTGTGTCCTCTGTTGGTGGCGGTGGGAGCTGATGCTGGGCACCATCTCTGACAGGGGAGATGATGGGGACTGTCCCTGATGGGGTTCTGCAGAAGGCCTGAAGGCACAGCTGTGTTGCAGCCCTGGGTTTGTGCTGGGAATGTTCCTGGCATCCCCAGCGTTGCCCTCCGTCATTCCAGCTGCACCCTGACAGGCAGGAGATGGGAAACCTGGGTCTGAGTGTTTCTCTTCCCACTGAAGCTGTTTCTGGAGATGCCCCAAAGGGGCTCCCTGGACTGGTGCTTGCAGAGAGAGCAGAGCTGGGGGTTCACCTTCTGTAGGGGGACAGCACAGCCCTGTCCTTGGGGGTGGCTACTCTTTGGCTGAACAAAGCCCCAGGCTGGTGCTGGCCGAGTCCTGTACAGGCCAGGAGGCAAGAGACACCCCCACTGACTCTTCCCTCTTTGTGGCCTGTGGCCCTGTGCCTCTTTGTGGCCCAGACTGGGGCATAATCTCTGCTGCTCCATCTGAAGGACACTGGGGTGGCACAGAGCCAGCATGACAGAGCTTGGATGTGCTCCCTGCCTTGCACTTGGCCACCTCTGCTGCACCACTCCTGTCTCTTACACTTCCACAGGGGTTTCTTGGTCTGCAAAATGTTTTGTCTCAGGGAATTGTTGTCATGATTGTCATTGTTATTGTTATCACACTTGTCTTTTTTTGTTCTGAACCACCTTTCCTTACAGGAGGGTTTGTCAGCCGAACCTCCCTCCTTCCCCAGGAGCATTTCATGTCCCTGCTCCCCATTCCTGGGGCTGGAGGGTGTGAGTGGAGACAGCTCAGCTCTCCCTCCCCTTGTCTGAGAGGCTGCTGGCTGCAAGTTGTGCCCCTGCCATGCACAAAACCCCCCACAGACCACTGGGTCCTTGTCCCCACTTTGTGTGGCCTGGGGACTGCTCAGGGACCCCAGCCAGGGCCATCTTGTCCCACACCATCCCTTGCCCTCCATCCCACCTCCCCCTGCCTTTTCTTGTCTGTGCTCCCTTGAGAGGAGAAAACCAAGCTGTCCTGGCTTTCCCTTTTCCAGATCTTCCTGGCAGTGGCGAATTTTGAGCAGAATGAGAGGGGCCAGGAGTTCTCTGTGATCTACAAGTGGAGCCGCAGGAAAGCCAAGTTCATCGCCTACCAGCGGATCAGCACGCACAGCGCCAGGGACTGGGAGGCCTTTGTCATTGAGGGAGAGGCTTTCCTCGCTGTGGTCAACCACAGAGAAGGTACCCAGCCCTCAGTGGGGTGGGATCTGGGAGCCTGGCAGGTGCCCTGCTCCCTGCATGCTGCCTGAGCATCCTCCGGTGGAACGGAGTGCAGGGCAAAGCCAGGGAAGTGTGCACACTGCGAGCCTGGGGACCCTCAGGACACCCGAGGCCTCGCAGAGGAGGGAAAAGCTTTTGGGGAAGTGGCTGACACAGTCACCTCTGGGTTTCTGAGTGCAGGGGACAAGGACAGGAGTGGGGACGGTGTGTATGCTGAATCTTTCTGCTTCTTTTCGGTTTTATCCCCAATGCTACGTAACCTGCTGGTGCCACAGGTTGAGCCTTTTGTGAAGCCAGATCCTTGGCCTTGTGGGCACACAGGAAACTGAGTGACAGCCAGCTGACATCCCTCCCTGGATACCCTGCAGACATGATCCAGCCTCCTTCCCCTCCCCAGGCCATGAGCTGCTCTGGGTTGGGACGAGCACCCCCTGGTGCAGAGGATGAAGGGGTTGATAGCACAGCCCTGGCTCTCCGGGATGCTCCCGGCTGGGTTCAGATGCTGGGCCAGTGGGCTCCTTCCCTGCCATCAGGGCTGGCTCAGGGGGCATCAGCACCTCTGGCAGCAGGGCCACAGCTGGCAGCAGGTTGCTTGGGCACCTGTGAGCTGGGCTGGAAAGTCCCTGTGTCTCCTGTTGGATTCCATCAGGGCCAGTTTGGATGAGACCTAGCCTTGTGGCAGTGTGGTCCCTTCGCCAGCCACGCACATCACACAGGGGTTAAATCCATCGTGGCCAAGCCAAGCCGGGGATGCTTCCCTTAGAGGGGGCTGGAGGGTCAGTCCCTGAGGAGCTGCCACTTATCCATGTGGCCATTCCCATTCTTTCTTTGCCCAAGTCCTTGTTGCAGTGAGGATTTAAAGCCCGCTGGGTCCCACACAGGCATGAGGTCTAGATGCTTGAGCAGAGCCCAGGAGCTGGATGGAGCACGTGCTTTAGGGCAGGGGGGAAGCCCCTGATGTCAGGAGCTTAGGGACACAGCTGGGACTGGCCCCAATACACAGGGCCACCCTGTGGGACAGCTGGCAGAGCTTGTCCACCCTGGGACACTGGCACGGTGCCTCTGGACTGCTGCTTGTGTGGGGACAAAGCACCTGCCTGTCCCTCCTCTGCCAGGGCTGCCACAAAGCTGCTGCTGTGCACTCAGGACAAGCTGTTGGTGTGTTCTGTGGGGTGGACGCTCTAGGTAGGGATGGAGGCTCTAGGAATGGAGGCAGTAGGTAGGGATGGAGGGGGTCTTCAGGTAGGGGTGGAGGCTGTAGAATCTCTTTGGCTACTTCTTGGCGAGCAACAGGTCACTTGCAAACAGCCTTGTGACCTGCTGGCAAATATTCATGTAGCTGAGCCTGTTTCTGGGTCTTGTTTCCTACACAAACCAGGAATTGCTTTTCCTCATGGTGCACATCTGTCCGTCTGTCTCCCCCAGGGAACAACCACAACATAGACAGCGTGATATACAGGTGGAACCCCAGGACAGGGCTGTTTGAAACTAACCAGACCATTCCTACCTCTGGAGCATACGACTGGGAATTTTTCACCATCGGACCGTATTCCTTCCTGGCTGTAGCCAACACATTCAACGGCACGTCCACTAAGATCTATTCACACATCTACATCTGGCTCAGTGGCTCTTTCCAGCTCTTCCAGTCTATCCTGGTAAGGCTTGGCCACTGCTCCTCAGTCCCCCCTCTGAGTTTAGACAGGGCAGCCACATCCAGCTCCTCATGGCCTCCTTCCCCACAGACATTTGGTGCAGCTGACTGGGAGGTTTTTCATATTGGGGACAGAGTCTTTCTGGCTGTTGCCAACAGCCACAGCTATGACAGCGGGATGCCAGCACCCTCCAACTTCTACGCCATCAACTCCTCCATCTATGAGCTGAACATCACGGCCCAGATGTTTGTTAAATTCCAGGACCTTCTCACCTACAGGTACCTGTGCAAGGATTCAGGGTGCTCCTCAGTCCATGTCCTTCCCCTGAGCAACCCAGAGGTCTCACAGAATCCCAGAAAGGGACCTTAAAGCTCATCCATTGCCCCCCCCCTGCCATGGGCAGGAACACCTTCCACTAGCCCAGGCTGCTCCAAGCCCCATCCAACCTGGCCTTGGACACTTCCAGGGATGGGACAGCCACAGCTTCTCTGGGCAACCTCTCCTCTTTTAGTTTAAAACTATACTTGTTTGTCTCCTGGAGTATTCCTGCAGGGACTCCAGGGGCTGAGACTGGTGGGGAGGATGCTGGGTGATGGCTCCTTGGCACCAAATCCCAGTGGGAGCTGGGAGAAGGCCCTAGATTTGGGAATGAGGGTGGATTTCTTTCAGGAACAGCCTGGGAAGTGCAGGGTTTTCTGTGTGTCCTCAGGGTGTCAGAGATTGAGGTGGGTGTGCCCGCCCCATGCACACACATCCCCTCCTTCAGCTGGCCACACAGGGTTCACCTCACCTGCCCCTCTGCTTATTTCATCCCCAGTGCCCTGGACTGGGAGTTCTTCTCAGTGGGAGACGACTCTTTTCTGGTGGTAGCAAACTCCTTCGATGGCTTCACCTTCTCCGTTAACAGTATCATCTACAGGTACTGCCGAGGGCAGGCTCGGGGGCTGCTCCCAGCGGGAACGACCCTGCAGGGGCACAGCCTGGTGCATCCGCCCAGGGAGGATGGATGGGATCGTTCCCTGTTTTCAGGCAGGAATGGGAAGCCCCGGTGAGGGACATCCCACCCTGACCCACAGCAGGGAGGTGGGAGGTGCCAGCCCCACGGCCCAGCTCCCCTGCCCCTCCCAGGTGCCCACCTGGTGGCCCAGGAGCTGACTGCCTTCCCCGTGCAGGTGGCAAGGCTACGAAGGCTTCGTGGCAGCCCACCAGCTCCCCACTGTGGGCTGCAGAGACTGGGAGGCGTTTCACACCGCCGAGGGCTCCTTCCTGCTCTACTCCAGCGCCAAGGAGCCGCTTTCCAAGGTGCTCAAGCTGAAAACCACCTGAGGCGGCTGAGACACACTCAGCTCATCGCCAGGACCAGGGCAAGCCGGGCATCCAGGTGGAGATGGATCACAGAGCCCAGGAATGGCTGCAGCATCGGCTGGGCAGTGGCTGGCTGTGCACTCTGCAGGAAGGCAGGAGGAGGAGGAGGAGGAGGAGGAGGAGGGGGGAGAAGAAGAGGAGAAGGAGGGCATAGCTCCAGGGCTCCCCACAGCCTTGTCCAGGGGCTGGTGAAGGGGCTGTTTCTCCTGGGAAAGCTCTGCCACCACGATCCAGAGCCACGTCCTACCCAAGGTTCCTGAGCCCAGATGCATCCCCTGGCTTACCAGGACCACGATGCTTGGCAATTTCCGTCCCCAGGAGGGACCCAGAGCTGCCAGCAGCTGTGGCCAAAGCTTGCACAAAGCCAGAGAAGGAAGAGACAGAGCAGAGCAGAGGGGTGGGTGCATGGCAGAGGGGAGTAAACATGTGAGAAATGGTGGGAAAAAGCGTGTCCAGGCTTGGCTCTGCCTGCCTGGGGCTGTGATGTTCCTGAGGACCATCTGGTTTGACATTGCAGCCATTCTTCATGTCACCTTCATGCCACTGCCACAGGTGCCTGCCCACCCTCCCACCCTGCCATGGCTGCTTTGGGTCTCCCTCAACAAGTGTTGTGTGTGTTGTACAAACCTGTTGGTGTGTAAGAGGGCCAGTGCTGGTCTGTGCTGGTCCAAGCACCTTGGCATGGGGTTAGCAACTCCTGAGAAAACCTGCTTTGCATTTGGACCAATCCAGCTACCACGGACTTGGGAAAAACCCAAAACTGCTTCAGGTGAAGCTGTGGCCTCTTTTCTTTTCCTCACCTTTGCTGGGGGACTCTTTTGCTTAACCAGAGCTCTAATAAACAGTGTGCACCCAGCCTTTCTCCCACACTGGTAACCCAGCTGCTCTGCCCATAGCAGAAGCATCCCTTCACCCAAAAAGTCACCCCTGAATGTCCATGGCCATAGGTGGCCTGGGGAGGATGAGGTGGCCCCGAGCACAGGAGTGTGCTGGGGTGAGGGTGCCCCTCTGTTCCCCCCACCCAGGACCCACTGCCTTACCTGGGTGTCCCAGAGCACCTCGCAGCCTTCCCCAGAGCCAGTTTCCTGCTGGGCTGGGCAATCCACCCTGGCACTGGGGAGCACTCAGGAGCTGCCAGCCCCATCAAGAAGGGCTGTAGAGTCACAGCCTGAGCCTTCCCAGGGTCCAGACCTGCAGGGCAAGCCTCTGTATCCCTCCCTCCTCTCCCTGTTCAGTGCAGCTGCAGCTGGCTCTGCCAGGAAGGACCACTTCTCCCTTGTGAGGAAAGGGAGAATTTGATTTTCTTCCATCACTGAGCTGTGAGCAGCAACTCTAACTCAGCCCCAAGGGAGGAAAAGATAAGGCAAGACCAGATGTATTTGGGCAGCTGGTCCCTGCTCGAGGCAGATTCGGCTGAGGGTGGGAGGGGATGGCACCTAATGGGAGTCGTGCTGGTACATTGAATTTAGGCTGGTCTGCTTTGGGAGAGATTGAATTAGGATAAGCCCCCCAAGCATCATGAGCACCACCACCATCTCTGGACACACAGCTCCCAGGCTCTCAGCACTTAGGCTTTTCCTAAGTGCAGGGCTTTATTGAGGAAACAAAGGTTTTGGAGTTCCCCCCGCATTGCTGGAGGCAGGCAGAGGCTGCCAAGGTGCTGGGGGCCTTGGGGAGGATGTCCTGCCCTTGGCAAGGCTGATGCCTCACTGGAGCCAGGACGGGGTGACCCCTCTGCAGTGACCCTCTGCACCCCAGGGACCTCCCGTCCCCACAACTCATTTCCCCCCCATCTCTCCCAGGGATTTGTTCTCTCCCAACCACAAGCCTGTGACTGGGGCTGCATTCCCTGCGAGCCCAGCTCTGGTAGGGAAAAAGAGTCTGGCTGGGGATGTTTGTCCCCGGGAACCTGGTCTCCATGGACGGGCCCACACAGGTGTCCCTGGCATCCCACCCCTGTGTCGTTTGCTCACACTCAGTCCTGTGTTGCTGGGGAGGGGAGACTGGTGGCACTTGTCTGAAGAAAGCACTGGGGAGCCCCGCCGAGAAGCTTTGATGCCCACCAGGTGGCCGCCGGCTCCCTGCCGAGAAGCGGGAAGCTGGCAGCCCAGCCCTGCACTACAGGGCCGTGCTGGCGGTCTCTGCGCGGGCCTGGGCGCTCGGCAGTGACCTCGGGTGGTCCCCGAGCCTGCAGGAGTCCTCGCGGTTGTGCCGGACGTAGCAGACGACGTAGGCGATGACCATGGCGAACCAGCCGAACATGGTGACGAACACGGCCACGTCCGTGGTCCTCTGGCGCGCGCTGCAGAAGTTGGCGCCGGCATCCAGGACCTGGAGCAGCGGCTTGCCCACGTACTCCTCCCGCGGGGCCGTGTGGCAGGTGATGTCCTGGACGGAGTCGAGGTCCAGCCGTGCCTCCCACAGCACCTCCTGCAAGGCGCACTCGCAGTGCCAAGGGTTGTTGGCCAGCCGGAGCTTGGCGTTGAGCGCCAGCAGGGCCTCCTTGGGAATGCTGCGGATGCGGTTGCCGGAGAGGTCCAGGCTCCGCAGCCCAGCCGCCACGCCTTTGAAAGCCGCCCTGTCGATCTTCTCGATGGCATTCCTCGAGAGGTCGATTTCCTCCAGGTGGGAGAGGTGCCTGAAGGCATTGCTGGGGATCCTGGTTATGCTGTTGGCATCCAGCTTGAGGAACACCGCGTCTCTGGGGATGTCCTTGGGGATCTCCTCCAGGTGGCGGGAGCTGCAGAGGACGGCCTTCGCCCCCGCCCGCTCCGTGCACTGGCAGCTGGGGGGGCAGGAGCTGCCCCAGGGGATGCAGAGCAGGAGGCAGAAGAAAGCCTGGGCCACGCCGGGGGCTGGCGTGGTGCTGGTGAGGGTCATTTTGCAGGCAGCCAGCTCAGCATGGCCGCTGGCAGCTCCCCGGGGGTGGCAGCAGGATGTCCCCTCGGCGCTCCTGCACGGCCTCTCCCATCACTGAAGGGAAGCTGTGGGTGGAGGGGATATGACACGGCATTATTTCCTGGAACACTGGGTATGGCTCGGGTATGATGTGCCCTGGCAAAGGGGTGAGAGGCTGGGCTCATGAGACTGGAAAACAAGGGTGGAGTGACAGTGGCTATCTTTTCCAGGACAGCTTAATTTGGTTTAAGTAGAAATAGAAACCCCAGCTCCCCTACCCCTGGCTCTGCAGTCACCACCCAGGTGGACAAAGGAAGCTGCTGCAAGATGGGGTGTGGAGATGGGCCCATCCTGCTACCAGTTTCCAGGGGAGATGCAGTAGTTTGCTGCTGGAGAACAGCAGCAGTAAATTCCTATCTCAGCAATACTGAGTGTTTAAAAAAAAATGATGAGTCAGACTCTAAGGATGATCAGACTGACTTAATCACCACCAGGATTTTAAATAACAAGATGTGGAGCTCTTTTGCATTCCTTTCCCTTCCCTGCTGGTCAGTGAGCAAGTCAGGTTTCCAAGGGTTTCACCAAAGAAGAGTTTGGAGGTTTGTTTTTTAAAGTAAACAAGGAGTATGGTTTGATAGCCTGACTCTGGGGGCAGGAGGTGAAGAGAGGAGCCACTGCTGAGCACAGTAAAAGGGGTGATGTAGGAACCCCAAAGGACACCCCCGTGCTGCCAGGGGCAAGGCAGGAGGTGAAGCAGGTGGGACACTTTTCCTCTGCCTTTGGTGCTGCTCACGCCCCTCCTGCTGCCTTGGCCAGCCTGGGAGAAGAGATCCTCATGGAGGGGAAATCTGGGAGGCCAAGGGAACCTTTCTCATGGGAATTAAATGTCCCATGTGATGTCATTAGGGGCACCAAGTTGTCCCTATGGTACCAGAATCGTTCTGCTAATGGCATTCTCCTGGTAACAGCAGCATCCCTCAGGTGTGACCATCCTCAGGGTACCACAGAGGGATGCTCACACCCGAGGTATGCTCATACCTGAAGGATGCTGTCTACAGCTTTGCCCTGCCCAGAGCTGTGGATTCTGCCCGGGGATATGAAGTTGAGCTTCCCGGGAATCCTTCCGGCCCTGCAGAATGTACCGGGCTCTGACAGCTCCGTTTCTCCGGGGGAACAAGGACGCGTTACGCGATGCCCATTCCCACCGCGTGTAAGGGCTCCGAGGGGCCCTGAGAGCCGCAGCCTCCCGGACCCCGGGGGTGTGCGAGGGTGATGTTCCGGCCCGCCCTCCTGCCCTGCCCGGGCACCCGGGACTCCTCCGCGCAGAATGCCCGACCCGCACCGCCCCTCGCTGCCCCGGAGCCCGGGGTCCCTCACCGGCTCGGCCAGGGCGGCTCTGCTTCGCTCCTGCTGTAGGTGCGGTGCCGGTGCCGGTGCCGGTGCCGATGCCGATGCCGATGCCGATGCCGATGCCGATGCCGATGCCGATGCCGATGCCGATGCCGATGCCGATGCCGATGCCGATGCCGATGCCGATGCCGATGCCGATGCCGATGCCGATGCCGATGCCGATGCCGGTGCCGGTGCCGGCGGTTCGGCCGCGGTCCCGCTCAGTCCCACCTGTTGCTGCGGCCGCTCCCGCGGCGCCCCGGGCCGGGCGGTCCCGCCGCGGCGGCACCGGGCGGTGCGGGGGCGGTGCGGGAACAGGGGGCGGTGCGGGGGTGCGGGGGCGGGGGCAGCAGGTGATGGGACAGCCGGGCAGCAGCCCCACGGGGGTGGCCGCGCGGAGCCCCAGTGTGCAGAAATTAAGTGCTGCTAATGAGATTTCCGCAATTTTTTGGAGGCTGCGGTCCGGGCTGCCCGTCTAGAAGCTTCATCAGCTGCTGTAAGGCGCGATCTGCCCTCCCCGGCCATGCCCCTGCCTGGACCTCCCCGGGCCCACGTGGGCTCTCAGCAGATGGTCTCCTGTCTCTCGATGACAGGAGACCAGGAGTAGACATCAAACCGTCCAGGAGCAATGGGAGAAGGTGCTGTGCCATCAGTTTGGAGCACAGCTCCCATATTTACTCTAAACAAGTCATCTCATGCACCCTGGTCTGCTGCAAGGGGTTCCTCTTCCTGCAGGGGGCTTGAAATGAAATTATTATTAAAGACCCTACCAACCCAAACCATTCCTTGATTCAGCTGTCACTGGGGCTGAGCCTACAGGCAAAATGAGTTTGTACAAGATTGGGGTGAGAATTGGGCTTATCCTGGAAGTGTGCTCCAAGCATGGCCTCCACAGACAGCCTGCATGGCCTCCAGGAACGGCCCCATGTCAAACAGCTGTAAGACACCACCAGCCTGCAGTTGTTTAACACATGGTTTATTGAGCTGGGTTGAATACATCGCCAGACTGAGCCCCCTCCCCTTGCCAAACCCCAGGGCGTCACTGGTGAAACTGCACTTGTGCTGTGGTGGCCACCAGTGTGGGATGAGCAACCTTGGCTGGCCAGTGTCTTATACACTGGGAGAAGGTGGGGGAACCGAAATCCCTATCCTGAGCAGTCCCAGGCACAACGTGCCACCGTGGGGCTCTTCTGGATGATCAAAGAATGTATCCACTGTGCCTTTTTCTCCCCATGGCAGGCAACAGAAAACGTGAGTGAAAGACCCCTTAAAAGCAGGGATGTCTGGGGTTGGCACACTGATGTCCCACCTCCCGTCCCAACTGCCCATGGAACCACAGAGCACGGATCACCTGTGTCCCAGCAAGCTGCCACTTTCCATCCGTGAGCACAAGGGGATGGGGACAGGCAGGTGACGTTTAGCTGGGGCCTTGGCTCAGAGAGAGGAAGGAAGTTTAGCTACAAGCCAGTGCTCAGCATACACACACAGGATCACATATCAGTTTGGGGCATGGCAGTGGGTCTGTGCAGAGCTATGAAACCACAGGTATATAAGCCAAGAGGTGCTCACACCTTCAGGAGTGCTGGATCACAGCTCAGTACCATGTTGTTGGGCCTGAGGCAAACAGAGGTATGGGCACAGCTGCCACAGGAGCGACTCCAAGCCTTCTCCAGAGCAATCCTTTGGGCTCTGTGGCAGTGGGGCTGCCAGGGCTCAGAGCAGGAGCAGGGAGCAGTGATAAATATTCTGGTGGAGGGGTAGCTGGGACTGGTGAGCCCCCAGGGCCCACGCCGAAGCCAAGAGCAGGGTGGAGTGGGCAGAAGGACCATCTCACAGGAAAAGCCCTCTGGCTCAGTGTGGCCCAAGCTCTGGGCTAGGGCTGTGGGCTGATGTGGAAGCACCAAGACACAAGCTGGGGCTGAACTTGGTGGCTCAGGTGACTGGGATGCACTGCCCAGGCAGCCGCCACCCCCAGGGAGAGGACATTTTTCCTCCCAGAGACCTGCAATATACATTCACAGAGGCACCCAGAGTACCTCAACTCCAGCAGCTCCCATGTTCTCCCAGATAAGCTGGAGTGGAGCTGCAGATCCCAGCCAGAACCTGGTCTGGGGCAGCAGGAGCCCTGGCCTGAGCACGAGGCCTCAGTAGTAGGCACCGAGAAGGGTTGAGACCTTGTGCAGGAGCTGCTTGTGGTTGGCGTGCAGGGGGATCCTCTTGTCCAGCACCTGCCAGCGGATGCACAGCTCGGGGTCACAGCCCTGGAGGAACTGCAAGGGGACAGGTGTCATGTGTGTGCTGCTGGCAAGGGGCCGTGCCAGCCATGCTCAGCACCTCCTCTAGTCCCCAGCCTCCCGCCCTTTCTTTTTGGGGCGCACATCGAGGTGCTACCCCATGCTCATCGCTGAGTTCTTCCCCCGCTGCATGCAGCCGGAGAATCCCAGTCCTGTGGAGATCTGGGTCTGGAGATCTGGCTCCCGTGCTGCTGTGAGCCAGGCCAGGGAGCCCACATGAGCCACAGAGGGAGCCCACAGGGGTGACAGCCCCTTACCGAATTCAGCCGCTTCATCTCCACGTCGTTCTGGGTGTCGAAGTGCACGCTGATGGCGACCGTCTCCACCCAGGCGTTGTCTGTGTTGCGTGGGTCGTCCAGGTACCCCTTGTGTACCTGTGCATGGACATGCCACATGAGCAGCCTTCTTTGCCTCTCTGAGGGGGCCCTGGGGGCCCTGGGGCACCGCCCTGCAGGTCTTCTGCCCTGCTGGAGACCAGAGCCCCCCGGTCCCTCTGCAGCTGGAGCCGTGGGGAGTCACTGCTGCAGGCACAGACTGTGGTGTGGGCAGCCCTCCCTCGGGGCCTCTGGGCTGCTCCCTGACCCCCACACGTGAATTATGGCACATCTTCACCTCCCCCGGCCCTTCCTCTCCAGTGGGAGCTGTGGCCAAGGGCTGGTGCACCCTGCTCCTGTACCCTGGGCCGCCCACGTGGCCCTGTGACACCATGATGTCCACATGTCCCCGTGCTGCAGTGATGTCCCCATGTCCCTTCCCCACCATGACGCCTGAGTGTCCCTGTGCCAGAGTGATGCCCACATGCCCCTGTACCACTGAGCCCTCCTGTGACCCGACACCACAGGGACACCCGTGTGCCCCTCACCTCAGTGCCTTGTTTCAGCAGGTTCTGGAACTGGGGCCAGAACTCCCGGCGCAGGATCCACTTGAGCTTCAGTGGCAGCGTCTCGCCCGGCTCCAGTGACCCCTGTGCCAAAGCAGATGTCAGCTAGGGAGCCTGCCATCAGCACACTCCAGCCTCCCTCCCTGCCACCAGCTTGGCCACCAGGCCTGTCCCCACTGCAGAAGATACCACAAGGCCTGCTGGTGCCTCACATCCTCCCTCTCCTGCCCAAAGCCCTCAGCTCTGCCCAGGCAGATGTCTGAGTTTGCCTGATCCACTGTGTGCCGAAGGATGCTTTGCCAATGGCTTAACAGGCTCACATGAAGGACGTGAGGATTGAAGCCATGGAGGGGGAGGAGGGAGAGGCAGGAGACAGAGGGTCAGGGTGAGTGGGTGAATGTAAGGAGCTCACTGCTCCCCCAGCAGCCCTGGCATGCTGATGGTCTGCAGGAGGGGCAGAGGTACCTCCTCAGCCACCGCTGCCACATGTACCTGTGATTGCCCCTTTTCTGTGGAATTCCCTTCCCTTCCCTTCTGCACCAGCTCTGGTTTCTGCCAGCGCTTACCCCAGGCAGAGCCCAGACATCTGACAGTGGGGAGTGGGCCACCAGGACTTCCAGCATCTTCTTCGGGCTCTTCCTTATAATGGACCCATCCAAATTCCTCCTCCAGCTGTGCCCCCCCCCCCCCCCCCCCCCCCGCCCCCCCCCCCCCCCCCCCTCCCTTCCCTTCCCTTCCCTTCCCTTCTGCACCAGCTCTGGTTTCTGCCAGCTCTTACCCCAGGCAGAGCCCAGACATCTGACAGTGGGTATTGGGCCACCAGGACTTCCAGCATCTTCTTCAGGCTCTTCCTTATAATGGACCCATCCAAATTCCTCCTCCAGCTGTGAGAGAGGCCCCTGTCATGCTGCAGCTGGACTCGGCTCCCCGCTGCCCAGCAGTGGTCACGATGGCAGTGCAGGGTTTGGCCGGGTCTCTGAGGTGACCCCGTGCCCCCTTCCCCACCCCACACCCAGCCCCGTGCTGGGGCAGGACACACTCACCGGGTCACCACAGGGTGCAGGGCATGGTTGGGCCCAAAGCAGTGCAGCCTCCCACGGCCTCGCAGCCCCGTCCTGCCCATGGGGTTCCTGCCAGGGTGAGAGTGAGGGGGCTGGGGCAGCGCCAGGCACCCTCTGTGCAGCCCGTAGCACTTCCCTACCACTGCATCCCACGTCTTTTGGGGTGTTTTTTGGGGGGGTTAGCCCGAAGGACGACGCATGCGATTATCCCTGCCCCACCAGAGGAAAGTGGGAATGGGATGGATGTGCCCAGGCACCCCTGGCCTCCCCGTGTCCCAGTGCTTTTCCTCCCAGGCGGCTCGCAGCGAGCCCCTGGCAGGGGCACTCACAGTGGCAGCCCGTCCTGCACGGCGTAGAGCCCGTGGAAGCTCTGCCGGTCGATCAGCCCGTCCATGGTGTTGTAGTTGATCTTCAGGAGAGACTCCAAGGAGCTGGAGGGTGGGAGGCAGCCCGGCAGGGAGGGCTGGCTGTGCCACCCAGGGAAGGGGTGGAGGGCTGGGGAGCCGTGGGGGGAGACTCACAGGCTGAAGGGGTCCTGCACAGCCATGTCCTTGTGGTCAGCCGAGTAGGCAGGGGGGTTGTAGAGCGGGAAATCCACCTGCACAACACAGGGCAGTGTCAGCCCCCTGGCTTGTGCCCCTGCTCGCACAACAGACAGGGACTGGGACCCCAGGGACGCCTTATGGCCCTGTCTCTTCCTCTGTCCAGCATGTGGCATCGCTCCCCAGGAGATGCTCCAGGCTCTGCTGGGAGCTGAGCTATGTGAGGGCTCACATCCCCATGGAAGCCAGTGCTGGATCCTGTCCCTGACCCTGAGCCAGCTGTGCTTCAGGAAATGCAGAGGTGCATGGTTGTACCCTCTGTGTCCAATCAAGCATCCCCAGGCATTCCTAGCACTGCAGATCCTGGCAGGAACGATGCCCTTTTCCTTGAGGTCACTCAAGCAGTGACTCTGGGAAGTCAGTGGTTCTGGGACTGGGAAGAACAAGAGCTCTCAAATGGGATGATGGGCTTCTCTTCCCACCACTGCCAGCATGTGCCTCAAGCCTCCTCCCAGCCCCACTGCCCAGCATCACAGCTCCTACCTCCCAGGGCACCTTCTCATCAGGCACAGGGAAGCGGAGAGTGTGAGACCCTGGATACAGGAGGTTTCGGGCAAGCACATGATACGGGGGTTGGCTCTCCTCGGGTTTCCCCTGCAGCTCAATCTCCTTGGTGTCCAAGGCTTTGGAGGAGCCTGTGAGGCAGACACAGACAGCAGGGTCCCACACAGCAGGGCACCAAGTCCAGCACTGTGGACTGGGGCTCTGCTGAGGGGGCTGGCTGGGTCCCTCCATGGGGATGTTGATGTCCCCTGGGGCCGTCGCTCCCACCAGGTCCCGGATTAAACCCCAGGGAGGGTGGGAATGGACTCAGGAGGGGCTGGATGACCTCATGGGGACACCAAACCTCCCAGGACCAAAGGAACCTCTGCCTCACTGCTTGACAGAGGGGTGTGAGGGGCTGCTCAGCCCCGGCCCGGGGCCCTGGGCTTCCCCGGAGCTGCTGGGGAGGATCAGGCTCTGCTTACCCACGGGCGGCACATCCTCGCCTGAGCTGAAGCCATTGCCCCGCAGTGCCTGCATCATCCACCGCAGGGCCTGGGCGCTCTGATGCACCTGCGGGGCACGGGGGAGGGTCACTCCCGGCCCCGCTGACCCCCGGGTCCCACGGGATCCAGCCCTGGCAGGAGGCACCGCTGCCCTCGGCACTGAGTGCCGCGCCCTGCGGGCAGCAGTGATCCCGGCTGTGTCCTGACGTTTGCCTTGGAAAACCTTCTCCAGGGAAATATTTTTACAAAGCAGGTGGAAAGGGAGATGGAAACAGGATATGCCAAGGCTAGGCTGGCTCCCTGGGCACCCCACTTCTTGTAAAGCTCCAGAGGGAGGGGACAGAGAGTCTCTGTCTCCAGGAGGTCTGGAGGGCCCTCTCAGGCCAAGGAGAAGAGCTGTGTCGGCTCTGTTTGGGGGACTAGTGGAGGCAGTGGCCCATCCCACAACTTCCCTCCTGCATCCTGTTTACTTTGGAGTCAAACAGAACTTTTCCTATAAAACTTTTCATCTCAGATGCTAATGGCAAGGAAATTCAAACTATCTTAAAGGGTATTGATTCGGGGAGATTTTGTGTCCTGGTTCAATTGACTCAGCCCCTGGAAAAATTTCACCTTTCTTGGGCACTTGCCCTGGTTTTGCCTCACCTGGTCCTCCAGAGAGCCCAGTCTTTGCTCCACTACCCCCGTCCTCTTCACCCGGTCCAAGTCCAGCAGCTCTGCCAGTACATCCACCCTGGAGAGACAGTGCAGGTTGGAACACCCTCAACAGCCACCCCTGCACTGATCCCAGCTCCTCCATGCCCAGGACACCAAAGGACAGAAGGAACCTCCTCTCTCAGGAGCAGCCGTACCTCTGCGCAATGTCCCGGATCATCTGCTCCGTGTTCTGCTTCTCCTGGCACTGCTGGTGCTGCAGGTAGTTCTCCTTCAGGTACATCTCCCACGAGAGGAGGGCAGCTTCTTCGTTCTTCTCCAGCTTCTCCTCTGCCGAAGAGAGAGGATGGCAGTGCTGTCACACCTCTGGGCACCCCACACCCCAGGACCACGGCCCGTACGCCCAGCCTTGTGCCTCGGCACAGGGTACCATGCCCTGAGGAGGGGGCAAAGGGCAGGAGGGGGAGCTGGTCCTCACTGAGCTTGTGGTGCGTGGCCGGCCGGCGGAGCAAGCCACGCCGGACCAGGAGCTGCAGGTGGTTGAGCAGGATGAGGGGCGGGGGCGCGGGCGGGCGGCCGTGGTACTCCTCGATCAGGTCGTGCCGCTGGAACTTCCAGATCTGGTCCGTGTGCTCCTGGACCTGCTGGAAGGTGTAGCTGGGGCAGAGCCCAGGTGTCAGACGTGCCGTGGGGATGAGGGGGCACATTGTGTCTGGACGGTGTCCCAGCTGTACCCAACTCCCTCAGCAGCCCTGACCTGCAACTACCACATCTGTAATCCCCAAGAGGGATCTCACTACTTCCACCACATCTAGAGCCGCCCAGACTCACTTGAACATGGCGATGAGGAGGTTGAGGAGGAGGATGTTGGTGAAGAGCAGGTACAGGCACAGCAAGATGACCGTCAGCCACTCTGGGAAGATGGGTTCCTTGTTGTCCGCGTTTGTCTCCGGGCACTTGGGCTTGTAGGGGTCAGTCCCATTGGGGCTGCACTGGTCGATGTTGAAGTTGACCCCTGTGGGAGAGCACAGCGTGACTCCGTGCTGGCCAAACCTGGGGTGTCCTGGGGAGCACGTTCTGCTCTCAGAAGGCAGCCAGCATCCAGGGAGCTGAGCACCAGGCAGGGATTTGATCTCCATCGGCGTCATTCCAGGTGCTTTGTTCCCTGCCAGCTCTGTGGGGCTTCCATGGGCCAACACGGCACGAGTTTGGCGCGACAGCTTTGTCACAGCCCCCCTGCTCGTGCCATGCGCTGTCACAGGCCAGTGTCCCTTACCATCAATGTAGGAGGGAATCTGCCCAAAGATGGTCAGGTAGGAATGGTAGACCACGCCACGGAAAAGCCACTCCACGCGTTCCTCGTTGTGGATCAGGATAGCCTGCTTGGCCACCCCGAAGGACACCACCCACACTGCCAGCAGGAAGAGGAAGAAGAAGACATCCTTCATCTGCAAAGACAGAGGGGAAGGACAGCTGTGTCCTGGAGCAAGCCCCGCTCCAGGATGGGATAACATGGGTGGCATATCCAGCTGCTCCAGCAGGACGGTCCAGCATCATCCCAGCAGGACAGAGGGGAGCTCTCACCATGCGCTTCACAATGATGATCTTGGGCCCCAGTGTTTTACTGACTGTGAAAATGTGCATCAGGCGCAGGCAGAAAATGATAAAAGCCAGGGACAGTATGATGCGCCCAGGATATAATGTTGATGGGATCAGCCTGGGCACGGAAGAGAGGAAAGGAAAGGAAAGACCTCAGTGCTGCCATAGAACCATGTAGAATCATTTAGGGTGAAATTACTGAGAGGGTGGTGAGGCCCTGGCACAGGTTGCCCACAAAAGCTGTGGCTGCCCCACCCCTGGAAGTGTTCAAGGCCAGGCTGGACAGGGATGGGAGCAACTGGGATAGTGGAAGGTGTCCCTGTCCATGGCATGGAGTGGAACTTTAAGGTCCCTTCCAACCCAAACCAGTCTGAGGTTCCATGATTCTATGAAAATACTGTTGAGCTCTGCAGCTCACCTGCAAGTCAGCCCTGCAATAAAGACTAGGATGGCACAGATATCCAGCTTATTCCAGAAGTCCTTGATGTACAGGGAAGCCATTTTCACAAGCCCGAGTCCATCTGGATCGTACAACAGCTGTTGGGAAGAGAAAAGGGGCTGGGTGTAAGATGCTCATGTGCTTCACAGAGGGGAGAAACCACACAGATCATCTGGCCATCAGTGGACACTCGCTGACCCAAAGGTAACCTGAGCCTATGCAGTTTTCTCTAGGGGCATGGGAGGAGCATGGGGACATCTGGGAAGGAGCGGGGGGACACCTGGGACATTGGGGTCTTCAGGCTGGAGGAGAAAGGCACTGAGATGATGAAGCAAAAGCTGAAAAATCTTGAATGTCAAGCAAAACCTGGAAATCCTGCTGGGAATTCACACAAAGGAAGAGCTCCCTCCATCTCCTGACATTCCCAAAACAGACACCAGAGAGCTCCTGGGAAAAGCCCACCAGCCCTACAGCACTGTCTTCTGCAAATATACGGGGCCAAGCCAGATGCAGCCAAGGAGAAGCCCTGGCCTCAGAGATGGGGGATCTGCTGGTTCCACGTGCTGGGACCTCTCGGAATAGGTGGTGACATGAGAAGCAGCATGGGAACATGAGCTGCGTGGGAGCTCCCAGGAGCACCCAGAGGGGTGTCCCTCCTCCTCTGCCACCTCCCAGCCTCAGCTCTGCCTGCCCACACCTGGCGGGTCTCCTCGCACACCAGGGAGAAGAGCCAGAAGTAGATGAGGTATTCCCGCCAGGACGGCATCGGCTGGAAGTCAACCATCAGGACGTATGCGAAGAGCAGGAGGAAGGTGAAGTAAGAGAGGGTGTTCATGAGGAAGATGACGATGGGCGCTGTGAAGAAGGCTCGGAGGCGTGCCAGGCAGCCCATGGGCTGCAGCCTCTTCTCCCTGCTGGGAGCAGGGATGGATGTGGGCTCGGCTGCCCGGGGAGAGGCCACGGCAGCTTCCCCCAGCCAGACACAGGGTGAGGCTGGAGGAAAGCCCTGCCCCAGTGCATGCGAGTCCCAGCTGCCAGAAGTACCTGAAGGTGATGAGGTTGGTGTAGAGCAGGGGGAAGAACAGCATGCACGTAATCACCCGCCAAAGGCCATTGTCCACAGACAGCTTCCCCCACCAGACCTTGGTTAGAAAAGCCTGTGAAGAGGGAGAAAGAGGAGTACCAGTTACAGAGGCCGAAGGGCAGAGTCCCACAGCTACCCACAAAGAACTCTGGATCCTGGGGACACTTGGGCACGTTCCCTCCAAGGACCACTGCTGGGAGCCCACCTGGACACCCCCGTGGGACACAAAATTCATGTTCTTGGCCTCCAAAGCCAACTGCAGACAGGTTGTCTTCCCCCAGGCTTCAGAGACACGTGTGAGAAGCTTCTGGGCTCTCTCTTCATCCTTGCGGTAGCAGTCTGTGAACACACCTGCAGGGGCCGGTACCAGGAAGGTGAGGCTGAGCTCTGGGGCCAGGCACCCACAGAGCCACCCTTCTGAGCAGGATCAGGACGTTGCAGCACACCGTGGTACCCCCTGTACCCCCACCACCACGTGGGCACAGCCTTTGGAGCATAATCCCCAACTGTGAGGATGGGACCCTCTTTTCTCACCCCCCCAGACATCCCCTGGGTAAAGGTCACCAGCCCCACGGGGTGCAAGGGCAGCTCTGGGGTGCAGGAGCAGCCCTGGGATGCTGCTGCCCTCCTGCTCACCGATTGCCTTGTGCTCGTACTCCTCAGCCAGGGCCAGCATGTCATCGGTGGTGTCCGTGTCCTCCTCCTCCTTGGCCAGCTCCTTCAGGATTTTGCTGCAGGCCAGTGCAGCTGCCATGCAGTCCTGGCTCTGGCACAGAAGAGGACAGGGAAAGCATGGGCACTCTGTCTGTCAAGTCCCAGAAGCCTTGACAAGCCCTCCCCAGCTCCCACAGGAAGGAAGGACAGCTCAGGATGGACAGCTTGCCATGGCAAGGGCTGAGCCAGGCTCACCTCTGGATAACCCACTGCCACGGGGAATATGGGAACAACCCTGCCCTTTGTGGGATGCCTTGCTGATGGGACAGAGTGACTCCTTGGTGTGTTCACTGTGCCACCAGCTACAATGCCTCTTGTCCTGGAATGCTGTTTATGAGTGGAAGCCTTCTCCACCCCAGCTGCCGTGTCCCTGTGGGCTCTCTCAGCCTGACTAGCCCACTTCTGGCCCAGCACATCCCCTCTACCTGTTTTGGCCAGGAAGGGAGGGATCTGGCCTCGTGGTGTGGCTGGGGGTGGACATTAAGTGCCCTCAGGGTGGCTAGCTGGCTCCTGTTTGGCTGGGGTCAGGCTCAGGACAGCTCTCCCACTATCCCAAATCCCAGCAGGTTCCACTGTTCCCCTTGGGGCTGCGAGGTTTGGATCCGTATGAGCTCTTCAGCTGTGATCAGAGCTCTGGGCTGTGATACCTGGGCCCAGATGATTTCTGCCAGCTCCCTGCGGTTCTGGACCACGGCCCAGATGAGCAGGTCCCGGACGGGGTCCATGGTGAAGGTGACCCGGCCAGCAGAGCGCTTGTAGAGGGACCGAAGGCTTGATCCCTGCACCTGCAAGGTGTGCAATGCTCGGTCAGACCTGCCTGCTCGGCACAAAGCCACTCAAACCCCTGCTGCTGCCTCCACCACCCACAGAAAGGACTTTGCCCAGATGGAGGGGCGGCCAAGACTGGACTCATCCTGCAAATATCCCTTTTTCTAGGGCTGAGATCAGGTGGAGCTGTGCACCCACCCCACCAGCATCACACATCCACGCAGTGCTACAGGTGTAGGAAGGCGGGAGCTGCACCTGGAATGCAGGGCAGGTGACTTGGGCAGGGCTTTAAGGCACTTTTAGTGTGATTTTTGAGCAGATGAGAGGACAGAGACCCAGCTGCATCCTCCAGGACAGCTCCCTGAGCCAGTGTCCCCTCCCCCAGGTGTCACCCTGCCACCAGGTAACCCCGAGATGCTTACGTTCAGTTTGATGTGTGGGACGGGGATGGAGAGCCGGGGCCGCTCCGTGTGCTTGGGCTTGGGGTAGAGCGGCTGCGTGGAGCAGCCCAGCAGCTCCCGCAGCACCTGGGAGACGTGGTGCATCTGCAGCCTCGGCATTTTGGAGCCGGCTGTGTGCTCTCTCTCCTCCAGCAGCACCTTCTGCAGCTTGCTGTGGAACAGGCAGGATGGTGCCAGGTTGTCGTAGAGGTAAACCAGGGTGTCCCAGGTGACAAAATCCTTGAGACGCACTCCCTGCTCCAGGAACAGCTTCACAAACTCTGGCTTGTTGGAAATCAGGGCAGCTGCCATCACGGGGTGGAGATCTGAGGGCTGGCAGGCCAGAGGCAGAGGTGAGGGGCTCCGTGGTCTCAGAGCAGGACCCTACTATGCTCCTCACTTGAGGGGAGATTTTATCCCTGAGCACAGGAGGAGTCTTTGGATGTGAAAGAGCATGTGGCATGCACTAAAACTTGTGGGCCATTCCCAGGGGCTTAGAAGAGGGGACTCTTCTCTGGCAGTGGAGCGCTCTGCCCCCTTGGCTGCTGGGCAGAGAGATGGGTAGGGCAGAGAACACCTATCCCAAGTTCATGAATGTCACAAAATCACAGGACGGTTTGGGTTGGAAGCTCATCTCATTCCAATCCCCTGCCAGGGGCAGGGACACCTTGTAGGTGTCCAGGTTGCCAGCTTGACCTTCAACATTTCCAGGGATGGGGCATATATCCTCAAACATTTCACTTTTGGGTTCCTAGCTCCCACCAGCTCTTCCCAGTCTCATCAAAGGTGTGTGAGCTGGGGGAACCCAAATTGTTGACTGAAATAGGAAGATCCCTTCCAAGTTCCACACCCCCATCAGAAAGGACCAACATCCCTGCTCATCCTCAGCAGCAGGATCAGGCATGGGATGGCAGAGCTGGCACCTGCCCCATTCTGTAATAAGGTATGAGCAGGGAAGCGCCAGGCTGGGTGAGATGAGTTTAGAGACAAATTGCTTTTCGAGCAGTGACCACAGGGCAGAGCTGTCAGGAGGTATTTTAGGTTCTAGGTGGGTCTTTAAAAATGCTGGTTTTGAAGAAAAAACCCAACTGTCTTTGTGTGTGCTTAGCTCTGCTTTGGGCATTTGAGAGCATTTTTGAAGAACAGCCCCTGTTAATGCACTGGGAGTTCAGGGTCCAGGAGAAATCCCCTTAAAACCCTCCCCAGGCACAGCCAAGGTGAGAAGTGCCCTCCACACCCACAGACCTGACGAGCTGTAAGCCTGACCAGACAAGCAGCACGGGTATGGCTGTACCTTCCAGTCGTGGTCATCTGTGAAGATCTCACTTCGGGCAATGTCCACCCTGTTCCAGGCCACAGCCAACTTCAGCTGGTGGTCCCAGTTCTCACGGCCAAAGTGGTCCTGGTTTCGGGATGCTGCACACAAAGCGCGTGTGTTAGAGCAGAGGATCACCCAGAGAGAAGACACCACGTGGAAGCCTCTTGGATGTGTGGCCCTTTGGATAATCATCTCTCCCCAGTAACAAGGGTTGGGGACTTCTTTGGTGACCCCACGAGTCAAGTAGCAGTAGGAGGTGACTTGACCCCCTTCCTGTTCCCCTTGCCCCATCCTCCCAGGGAGGCCCCCACCCCTCACCTTTGAAGAGGGCCTGGAGGATGGCCACATCCACGTCCTGCTGGCCATATTTGCCCTCTCTGAAGATAGTCAGGAGTTGCCTGCTCCGCACGATGTCTTGGATCTACGAGGAGAGCCGTGGGCAAGCAATGAGCAGCAGCATCTCCTCCCTGCTGCTTCCCACAGGCCCCTGCACTGTGCAGGGCGATTCCTCTCCCCCCTGTGTCGCCTGCAGGACTCCTGTGCTGTGTCCTCCATCGTGGGCTGGTCACAAACACCTCCTCTCTGCCCAAAGGGAGCAGGCAGTGGAGGAGCAGAGCTTGAGCCCTTGGGGTGCCCACCAGGACAATGGTGAGGATGGCTGGGGGCAGATGAGGCTTAAACTTCCCTCTGGGACCCTTGGTGCTCATAAGCCAGGACCCCTGGGACCTCTTTGGTCTCCCAAAGCTCAGAGGAGCCTGCAAGGGACTCACCTTCTTGGTCCACTCCACCAGTTTGCTCTCAGTGAAGAGCTCGTAGGTGTCGTGGAAGAGGACACTCAGTTTCTTCTGGATCAAGGCGATGGTGATCTTGGCCACGGGCAGGTTGGCCACCTGCGCGATGACGTCGGCCACACGCCCGGACCCTTCCACAATCACACAGGGGGTCCCATTGGTGATGGCATTGTAGATGGTCTGCGACAGAGCAGGGAGGTTGGTCCGGATCCCACCCAGACACCTGCAGGCCCTCCCCGGGCCTGGGACCCCCCTGCTGCTCCCAGCGCTCCCGTCAGTGTGTCACCACCGAGAGCAGCGCCCCGGAAAGGAGCTGTCCCTCCTCCGCCCCCCCACACCTCAGCTTGCCACAAGCAGTTCCTTACATCAAGAGTCCCAGGGCCTCCTTCCAGCACCACACACACGATGGGGATCTTGATGGCAACACCTGCAGGGAAGCAAAATCCCAGGTCACCTTCCCATAGGGCAGATCCCCACCATACGGTCTCCTCTGAGGGGTGGAGTACGAAAGGCAAGGTGGGAGCACCGTCCCTGACATGTCAGGCTGCAGGAGAGGGGAGGAAAACCATGCCCAGTGATTGTCTGGCATGGCAGGTCAGCCACATGGTGGGGTTTTTTGGGGGTGTTCTGTGCAGGGCAGGAGTTGGACTTGAGGACCCTTATGAGTCTCTTCCAGCTCAGGGGTGTCTGGGATTCTGTGGGCACATGTGTGCATGTGTTAGGACGGGGGATCATTTGCACAGTAAGATGACACCTGGAAGCTCCCTTGGGATTTGGCCCTTTGGGAGAAATTACTTTCCCTGATCAGCTCAGCATCGCAAAGTTTGGATACTCCTGTAGTGATCCCATAAGTCTGGCAGAGAAAGGTTCTTTGATCTGTGTCACAGAGGAGCCAGGTTCCACATTTATCATGGAAATCCTCTCAGACCCTGTGCCTGGATCCTCTGGGGAAGCCACAGCCTCTTGCTGGAGCCCAGGAAGGACACCATTCCAGGGGGATGGCCCATCCCTGCCTCAGGCTGGGCTGTGTGTTGCCGTTACCTCCTTTCACCTTGGTCTGCTCTGAAATGAACTTCTCCAGCCTGGTCCTCAGGGGGATTTCCACCCCGTACCTCCCGTGGGTCCCGTCATCCACCAGGATGAAGTGGGAATGGTTGCTGTCCAGGCACGACAGGCTGCCTTGGTTCTCCTCATCCAGCACATACTCAGCAGGAAAGCCACCCTGTAAGGTGCAGGAGGAGACACTCTGGGAGAAGCCTGGCAGAGGAGCAGCAGATAGCCAAAGTAACCAGCACGTGGGGACAGGAATGGGTCAGCAGGTGGGACAATCTGGGCAAACTGTCCCTGTGCCCTCACAGTGCTCACATCTGCCTTACCCCATGCTCCACTGGCCCTCACACCCACAAGAAATCCTCCCAGGAGAAGCGCAGAACCTACTCAAGACACTGGGTAGGGTGGAGGGGCTTCTCAGCAAATACCAGCCTGGGACCATCCCTGGAAGCGTTCAGGGCCAGGTTGGATGGTTCTTGGAGTAGCCTGGTCTAATGAAAGGTTCCCTGCCCGTGGCAGAGGGTGGCACAAGGTGAGCCTTCAGGTTCCTTCCAACCCAAACCACTCTAAAGTTCTATGACCATCACTCCTGGTACAGCTGGGTTTTCCAGGGCTGCCAGCCACAGTGACATCTAGAAGCACCTGTTCCCACCTCAGTCCTTGGCAGGACTTCCCCGGCAGCCCAGGCAGAGGCAAAGCAGTGCCCTGCCCGGCCCTGCCTGGCTCACCATGGGGCAGACGAGGCTCTCCCGGTTGTACACGGTCCCCCAGGTGGCAATGCCAATGGTGACAATCTCGCCCTCCTTGTGGCTGCAGCTCAGGATGAAGTCTCGCACTGCCTCTCCCACCTGCTTCATCACACCAGCGTGGGACCCCCCTGTGATGATCCAGGCTCCTGAGGGTCACAGAGGGGCATGGGAAGGGAGAGGTTCTGCCCACAGCAGTCTCCCAGCCTGCCCCGTATGGCTGTGGGTCCCTGGGATGCTCCATCCCCCAGGAGATGTCTCTTCCCTCCCCTGGCAGCACAGGCAATGCCTTCCTCAGCACCTCTCTGGATCCAGCTCTCTTTGAGCCTCTTTGCAGTGACTGAGGAGGAGCAGCCCATCCCTGGTGGTCTTGGTCCAGGCAGGGACCCACAGGTCTTCTAAAACAGCTCAGCATCACCAGAACAGCCCAACTGACTGAACCTGGCATGGCCAGCTACGATCACAGGGAGACCCTCTGCATCCACATGACCTTTAAAAGTCCCTTTCAGCCCAAATTATTCTATGATTCCATGATTTTATTATTCCATGGCCTCTCACCCGTGGTCTGGGCCACCTTGACTAGCCCTTGCCGGAAGATGTTCTTCAGCCTGGGCTTCATGACGAAGTTTTTGGCTCCCCCGGTGACTGAGATGAGCAGGTTGGGCGCGTCGAGGCCCCAGTGCTGTGTCATGAGGTGGTAGATGACCCGTGGGGGGGTATCCGAGGAGACACGCACATACTGCAAGAAAAGGGACCGTGCACACGTTTTGGGTATGAACAATGGGGTCAGGGTAACAGGGCACCTCCGACACAATTCCCCCTGTCCCACACAAGAGGCTTCCCACCACCACTCCACAGCAGAGTCACGTTGCTGCTGGTCCAGGTCTTTGTCCATGACCCTATTCCCACTCGCTTTCCTGGGAACAAACATTCCCCAGGCAAATCTAGGGGCAAGGACAGGGAGCAGCCACTCCTTGAATCATGAGTCTTGTGGTTTCAGAAAGGGTTTAAGGCTGAGAGGAGGGGTCCTGTCTCAACCCCTCCACTGCTTGAGTCACTGTTGCCTTTGGGACAATTTCATCCTTTCCCAAGGTCCTCTCATTCAGGAGGGAAATACTCCCCTGCATCTGCCGTGGCAAGACCCAAACCCTGGCTCCCCATGCACCCACAGACGGGACAAACAGATCACCTTCCCTGTCTTCTGTCCCAGCCCTGTGAAGTGGATATCACCGAAGGCATCCGTTGGCATTTCCTGGATGTGCCTGCTGGGATCCCATTCCTTCCCCAGGAAGATGGGAGGTTTGGCAGCATCGTCCAGGTGCTGTTCCCTGAGATAGCCACACTCGCAAACGATCCTCCTGAAAAACACACCCACAGCTTCATTGAGAGCAGCTGAAACCCGAAAGGCAAAGCCCAGCCTCAGCCTGGTCTCCTTGGGAACAACACGGGCCTCACATCTCCCAGCCAGCTGCTCCTCCAGCTCAGAACTTGTGCAGAAACAGCAGCAAAGTTTGGGAGGAAATTAAGGGAAAAAAATCCAAACATTTCCACCAGTAGAGGCTTAGCACAGAAATATTAAGGATGGGAGTGACTGGCTGCAAAAGCTTTGGGAATGTTTTTCACTGGGAAACAGAATCTCAGCCATGTGATGAGTCACCACACGTTGAAGAACCAGTCAAAAAGAGGGGTTTGAATCCCTGTGGCAGAAGGATGGGATTTCCTGGTGCTGTAGCTTAATCATCAACCCTCACTTCTGCTCTCCTGAACCGGAGGGAAGGAGGGAGTGTCTCGCTTACCCAGAATCTGATGTCTGGGAGCTTTCCACAAAATAGGTGCATTCCTTCTTTCGGATGTTTTCAGGAATCCAGGAGATGAGATTTTCCTGATGGAGCAAGAAAAGCAGCGAGGGGTCAGGGTTTCTGGAAAGGGCCAGAGGTCATGCCAGGGGCCAGACACCATGGTGATGGGAGCACATCTGGGTGCTTCTTTGGGTGTGAAGGGTGAAAGCTCCATCGCTGTCTGCAAGGACAAAGCCAGGTGTACTCCAAGGAGAAGGGATATGAGTGCTGGCCATGTGCCTGAGATGTTCAGAGGTTTTCTGTCTGTCCCTAAAACTAACCTGATCAGTTGTTAACGCTCCTGTTAGTGAGCCACTCATTAACACTGCTTCATGTGTGTGCCCAACCGTCCCCTCTCCCAGCACCTCCTGAACTTGCCTTTTCATTGCTGCCAGAGGGGAAATGCGCCTTCCGCCTGCTCTTTGAGACACTGCTACTGCTCTGCTGCAGGTTGGGGACCACCTCGAAGTCGCTCATCTTCCTGGGGTGTGTGGCAGGGTCATCTCCTCTCTCGGGGCACACCTTGTTCAGTTCTGAGGGGAGCACCTTGGCGCACCGGCCACGCGCGGACATGGCTCCTGTGTCTTGTGCTTCTCAGCCTCCTTTCTCCTGTTCCTAGGCTGGGAGCTCCTGAACATCCCCATCCTGAGGGCGGTGGAAGAGAATCAGAGAACCCCAGAACGGTTTGGACTGGAAGGGGCCCTAAAGTCCATCTCCTTCCACCCCCCTGCGGGGACACCTTCCCCTAGAACCGTTTCTCCAAGCCTCGTCCAACTTGGCCTTCAAAGAAAAAAGGATGCCCACGAGCTAAGAGCACTGAGGTGCCCCATCCATCATTGCCTGGGTGGAGATTGGACCATGGGACACCTGCCATCCCCTCAGCACAATCCTGGCACGGGGGCCATGTGTGTGGTGACCAGCCTCAGCATGCACCACGCTTTCCATCAAGGCCGCTTTCAGCCTGCCAGCCCGTAGCTCTCCTCACCTGCTCTCCACTGCAGGCAGCTGGGATATTTCTGGCAGCAGGGAGAGCAGAAACTAGGTCTCTTGTGTGAGCAGCCTGAGCATGGCCCTGCATGGAAAATCTGGGAATGTGGACATGCTGGCTGCAGAGACCCGGCGCTCCTCTATGGAGGAGCCCCATGTCCTCTGCAAAGGTGCCCTGAGAGCTCCAAGATGCACATGGGCTTGCTGCAAGCAGGGACTGCAAAACTCCTGAACCCCCCTGAACACTCACAGCCTCCTTTGCTGAGATGGGAGAGCTGCTGGAGCAAAGGTAGAAATGCTCCTGGGGTCTCTGGAGCCCAAGGGGAATGGTGTCCTCTCAGGAGAGCTGGGATTAGGTAATGGAGGAAGCACCAGACTCAGGTGATGCTCTGGTCAAGCTGTGGGGTCTGTGTTTAAGGAGGATTTTGTCTGCTTTCTTCAAGCCAAATCCTGCATTTCACCCAGGGGTGGGGAGCCCTTGTGAGGTCAAGGAATGCTGATGCTAAATCATGGAGTAGCAAGGAAAAGCTATTTTATCAGCCTCCCTCCTGGGATCTACACAGCCCCACTGACCTTGGGAGGCAGATTTTGGCAGACTGGATTTCTGCATCAGCACAACTCCCAGCAGATCTGATTTTTGGAGGAAGAGCAGTTGAAATAAGATCAAATGCACCCTTAATTCTTGTTCATGGCCCCACAAGGCAGACAGGTTCGTGGGGGCTTGGGCCATGGCCACAAGCAGCTCATAAGCCCGTGCAGGAAGGGCTCCCACCTCAGGTCCTCCAACACCTGGAATACCTGTCCGTCCCCCAACACCTGGAACACTTGTCCCTAAGGGCTCGGGGACAAGGACAGAACCTCCCCCGCCACACACGCTGCCTGCCTCCCAGTTTGAGGGGGTCAGGTCGTCCCTCGGTCGCACGGGGCGGTCACAGCACCCACCAGGACGGAATGCAAGGCTGAATGCTGCCCGTGAACCTGCCCACCCCGCTGCCCCTCGCCCGGCACGACCCCAGCGAGGCTGCCCGTACCTTCCCCGCCGCATCCTCCGGCTGCATCACCGGCTCCTCCGCTCCGTGCCTGCCAGAGGGACTCAGCCCCGCGTCCCTCCAGCGCGGCGGGTCATTTTGTCACCGGAGACACAGGCGATGAGCGGAGAACAGGGCAGAGCTGCCTGCAGAGAGGAGGAGGTGGCAGCCGGCTGGCAGCTTCCCAGCAAATCAGGCTGCAGAAGCGATCCCTGCCGGGGAGCTGCAGCGCCCAGGCAGGTCCCGAGTTTGCCGGAGTGGCTGAGTCACTCTGGCACCAGCCGCAGTCCCGCGGCCGTCAGCCCCACGGGGGGAAAGGCACTCGCACCCGAACCCCTCCGGGCAGATGGCAGGATCCCGTCACTGAGGTTGTTAGAGATGCCTCTGCCCGAATTAAGGTGCAAACGAGACCTTACGCCAGCGACAAGAGTATGGATTTTATTTGATAGTAAATATGGGGGAGAGAGAGAGAAATAGGAAATAGGTGGGGGGGACAGGAAGAGAGTAACAGGGACAGAATAAAGAAAATATCACCACTCTGTGGATCTCAAGGGTGTTGTGTTGATCCTCTCCAGCTTGTCTTCTTGGTGGTGAAGGCCCCCCCAAAAAGCATAGAATTAATAGATGCTCAGGCCAGGCAGGAAAATCCAGTCACCTCCCTGGGGTAAAGGGAGAGTTTGCCATTGTCTTTTACACCAGCCTCTGGGTTTGTTGCCATCCCGTGCAGTCCTGTGGTGCCAGGCTTCAGGAATGACTCTGGGGGCACTTTGGAAAGGCCTTTGATGGATTAAGGCATCCCCTCTGCTGCCTCTCACATTAATGTCCCGTGGATGTGGCATTCCCGGGGTTGGGGGTTCCATAGCCGGTTTGTGTAAGGGTTCACTTCCCCTGAGCAGAGGTTACAACACACCCAAACTTCCTCACCCCACCTTGGCTGGGGGGGAAATCTGTGCAAACCTGCTCCCAGCAAGTGGGTCTGTGGGCTACAGCCTCCCCCAGCCCAAAGAAAGCCAGAGATGATTCTTAGCACAGCTGCTGGGGTTGGCTCACATTCTTTTCCTTGTTTACTTGTTGGTTTCAGGTGACTGAAGAATGGGTTTTCCCTTTATCTAATCTCAGCAGTTTGACTTTCAGTCCAAAGTCCCAGTCAGGTATCTTCAGGGAGGCTTCTTTAGATGTAGCTTCTTTATGCAGTTTTTGTTATAATGAGCAAAACTTTGTGTCAATGTTTGAGGCATGAACTCTTTCAGTCTCTGACAGCTGGTGTGAGGAGCAGGGGCTGCTCAGGGGATGGATGGTGCTGGAAAGGAGCGGCAGCCCAGCAGCGCTGATGGAGGCCCAGGTGTGCCACAGGGTTTGGCAAATGTGATGAAACTCCCTTCCCTAACTGTCAAGCATCCTTTATATTACAAAAGTATATAAACTTTATGTAAATAAACTTTACCTATATATATTAATTAAACACTGTGATGTACAGAAGCAGTGGAGTTTTGCTGAAGACTTTGGTATTGTTATGCTGAAGTAAATCAAACAAAAGGACAGCCCAGCTCTGGAGAGAAGGACTTTGCTTTTGGGAGGCTTAGGTCGGTCCCCGAGGGATAAAGAGCAGCTTTATCCCTTGAATGACCAAGGTACCACAGCATCCCAGGCTCTGAGAACCTCCCAGGCTTGTCTGGTGTCACAAGTCAGTCACTGCAGCCAGGGGGGCTCAAGGACTCCTGGATCCATAGACAAGCAGAAACAGAGCAGCTTTGCCAAGTTTTACTGTGATTGGAGATCTGTTAGTGTGGGTGTCAGTGCTCAGTCAATTTGTGTTGTATCTGAGTGCTTGATGGACGTAAGAACCTCACAAAAACCACACCTGGGTGCCCTGATTTGGCTGGGACATCTCAAGCCCATGAATAAATATTTACACTTGTAATTCCAAGCTTTGCATCCCAACCTGGCACCTTGGTTGGCATGGGCCACATGTGAATTTTTATTGAGGAACCTCATGTGCCACCACAGGCAACAAAATCCTTTTGGGTGGTACTTCCCACCTCCCCATTCCAGGCGCTTTCCTCCTCCCGTTGTGTTCTGAGCCCCAAATGAACTGGCTTCTCCAGTGCCTTTGCAGCCACTTCGCTTGCATTTGCCACAACATTCCGTGAACAAACCCAGCATCCGTTTTCCTTGGGAAATGTGCTCAGCAGCAAAGCCTGGCCAGGACAGCAGCCAAGGCAGCGGATGCTGCAGCACTGATTTGGCTGCTGTGGCTCGGATTTGGCCACGGTGGCTCAGCAGCAGCAGCACACCAGGGAGCCTGGGCAACTGCGGCTCTCAGTGAGCTGAGGGCCCTGCAGCACCAGGGCCAGGCGTCCCCATGGCT
>WAAE01002993.1:100501-124406 GCA_013400495.1 Nicator chloris
GCTGATGGAGGCCCAGGTGCGCCACAGGCTTTGGCAAATGTGATGAAACTCCCTTCCCTAACTGTCAAGCATCCTTTATATTACAAAAGTATATAAACTTTATGTAAATAAACTTTACCTATATATATTAATTAAACACTGTGATGTACAGAAGCAGTGGAGTTTTGCTGAAGACTTTGGTATTGTTATGCTGAAGTAAATCAAACAAAAGGACAGCCCAGCTCTGGAGAGAAGGACTTTGCTTTTGGGAAGCTTAGAGCAGCCCCCAAGGGATAAAAAGCAGCTTTATCCCTTGAATGACCAAAGTACCACAGCATCCCAGGCTCTGAGACCCTCTCAGCCTCATCTGGTGTCACAAGTCAGTCACTGCAGCCAGGGGGGCTCAAGGACTCCTGGATCCATAGACAAGCAGAAACAGAGCAGCTTTGCCAAGTTTTACTGTGATTGGAGATCTGTTAGTGTGGGTGTCAGTGCTCGGTCAATTTGTGTTGTACCTGAGTGCTTGATGGACGTAAGAACCTCACAAAAACCACACCTGGGTGCCCTGATTTGGCTGGGACATCTCAAGCCCATGAATAAATATTTACACTTGTAATTCCAAGCTTTGCATCCCAACCTGGCACCTTGGTTGGCATGGGCCACATGTGAATTTTTATTGAGGAACCTCATGTGCCACCACAGGCAACAAAATCCTTTTGGGTGGTACTTCCCACCTCCCCATTCCAGGCGCTTTCCTCCTCCCGTTGTGTTCTGAGCCCCAAATGAACTGGCTTCTCCAGTGCCTTTGCAGCCACTTCGCTTGCATTTGCCACAACATTCCGTGAACAAACCCAGCATCCGTTTTCCTTGGGAAATGTGCTCAGCAGCAAAGCCTGGCCAGGACAGCAGCCAAGGCAGCGGATGCTGCAGCACTGATTTGGCTGCTGTGGCTCGGATTTGGCCACGGTGGCTCAGCAGCAGCAGCACACCAGGGAGCCTGGGCAACTGCGGCTCTCAGTGAGCTGAGGGCCCTGCAGCACCAGGGCCAGGCGTCCCCATGGCTCCTGCTGGAGAAGAGTTGTGTCCAGAGAAGGAAACAGAGATGTGAAGGGTCTGGAGCATAAGGCTTATGGTTGAGGGAGCTGGGGGGGCTCAGCCTGGAGAAAAGGAGGCTCAGGGGGAACCTTCTGGCTCTGCACAACTCCCTGACAGGAGGGTGCAGCCAGAGGGGGTTGGGCTCTGCTCCCAGGGAGCAAGGGGTAGGACAAGAGGAAATGGCCTCATGCAGCACCAGGGGAGGTTTGAGCTGGATATTAGGGGAAAAATTCTTCACTGATAGGCTTGTCAAGCATTTGAACGAGCTGCTCAGGGCAGTGGTGGAATCACCATCACTGGAAGTGTTCAAAAAAATGGGTGGAAGTGGCACTAGAGGACATGGTTTAGGGGAGAACACAGTGAAAGTGCTGGATTGATGGTTGGACTTGATCTTAGAGGGCTTTTCCAACCTTGATGATTCCATGACTCGATGATTCTGTGATTTTCTGATGGTAAACCATTGTGGGGCAGTGCTGGGAGATAGGTGGGAAGATAAATGCTAGATCTCAAACACAGCCACGTCCTTCAGGTTTGGGGTGAAACTCTGTGCCCCCTTCAGGCTGCGCTGGGCTCAGGTGCTGGGGAGAGCCACTAAACCAACAAGCAAGGTGAAAATGAAACCACAGTGGAGTGCTCACCTCCCTCAGCCCGCTTTCCAGCCCAAGGAGGTGAGTTTGAACTATCCATGCGATGAGTTCACTGGTTTCCCTGAACGAGAGCAAACAGCTGAGCCACTCTGCTGGGAGAACAGATGCCACTAATAAGGCAGTAAATAAATCCATGTGCAGTGCTTTCCAGTTGGGCTGTAATTACCTCTGCACTGCCAAAAGAGCCGACGCCGGAGCTGCACATTAATGACACATTAATGGGAGCGCTCATCCGCTCTCGGCTGGCTGGCTCCCCAGAGACCAGGGCTTTTATTTCATTTTTGCACATGCCAAAACCACCGTGGTCCGGAGGGACTCTCCTGGAGCCAGCACTGGGGTGGTTCCTGCTGCTCCTCCTAAAAGCCCAGCTAAAAACCAGCAAGGCTGAGAGCAATTCCCAGTAAGTTAACATCCATTTGCAACAGCAGGAGGATGGAAGTGGGAGCATGGAAGTGGGAGGATGGACCAGCTGCGCTCAGGGGGCTGTGCCTGCACACACGTCCCATGCCCCAGGTCACATTCAGCCACAGTGAGGTTGGTGATCCAGGATGCTTTTCCTGCCAAAGCACAGCAAACCTCCTGCCAGCGCTGTGGAGCCTCCACTGGGATCAGCCTCTCACTCCAAGCCTCTCTCAGCCGTGACCCCTCTCCGGCCAGAGCTCAGCTGGTCCAAGCCCCTGCTGAAGAGTCTCTGCTGGAGGCCAGCACTGATGAAAGACCTTTGCCTCCTTCATTGCTGAGGGACTCAATGACACATTTCACGAAGGTCAAATCCTGCACCCTGATTCCAGAGCTGGAAATTGCTGAGATTGAGCCCCACAGTTAGCAGTTTCTCTTGCTTGTTGGCTCACAGTTGTCCCCCAAACTCTTGTGATACTCTGCACTGACGTCTGGCCTTGACCTCCCACACTGCAGCAATTCCCTTCAAACTGCTGGACAGCACTGTTGGGATCAGGGCCTGGGAGTTTCCTCTGTCCCAGAGCAACATGTAGGTGCTCCCTCTTGATATTTAAGCCAAGTTTCATTGGACAGGCTCTGGAGTTCTCCGGGTCTTTCCCTGCAGTGCAAATCCATTCCAGAACCTGCGGCTTCCCCAAAGTTATCCTGGTTGTCCAGGAGGTTGGATCTCCAACCCACCACCTACTAATGAACAGGCAGCACAAAGCCCCTCAGCGAGCACTGCCGTGCAGTCATACCAAAAACACAGCCATAAAAATAAAAGCTTTTTATTTATTTTTTTTTTATATACCATTACAGAAACATCTGAGTAACATTCTCAACAGGACAAGCAGCTCTGGGCCCCAGGGGATGAGCGCAGGCAGCCGGCTCCAGGGTCTGCCATGCCGTGCTCCTGAGCTGCTGCTGCTGCTCTTGGTGCATGATGTCCTTGCTCCTCGGCGAGGAGGCCTGGCACTCCCGGTGTCAGGGTGTCACCTTCTTGTAGGTAATGTGTAAGTGCTGAGTCATGGGCTGCGTAGTGGTTGCCATTGAGACAGTTTGTTCGAGTTTCCCATCGGAATTGAGCCTGAATTTTCTGGTAATCTAAATCAGGGGTAGGAAGAGAAATAAGGAAATCAAGCAACGAGCGTCCACAAGCTGAATCCCTTACCTGTGCTTTCTTCCCTTTGCCATCCACATGCCTGCTGTCACTGCACCACTAAGGAAGGATATCCTCACTATAGCAGGCAAATAACCAAGGAGTTTTCTCTCCTAAAGAAAGCAGCCCTCTCCACAATATCAGCTCCAAGCCCATTATCCATGGAACAAGGCAGGTTCACAGAATCACAGAATTAACTAAGTTGGAAAGCACCTTTGAGACCATCAAGTCCAGCCTATGACCTAATACTATCTTATTAACTAAACCATGGCACAGAGTGCCACATCCAGGCTTTTCTTAAAACACCTCCAGGGATGGTGAGTCCACCCCCTCCCTGGGCAGCCCATTCCAGGGCCTAATCACACTTTCTGTGTAGAATTTTTTCCTAATGTCCAGCCTGAACTTCCCCTGGTGCAGCCCAAGACTGTGTCCTATTGTCCTGTCACTGGTCCTCTTGTCCTGTCACTGGTTGCCTGGGAGAAGAGACCAATCCCCACCCACCTACACCCTCCTTTCAGGAAGTTGCAGAGTGTGATGTCTCCCCTCAGCCTCCTTTTCTCCAGGCTAAACTCCAGTTCCCTCAGTCATTCCTCATAGGCCTGGTGTTCCAGACCCTTCACCAGCCTTGTTGCCCTTCTAGGGACGTGTCTGAGGATCTCAATGTCCTTTCTAAAGTGAGGGGCCCAGAACTGGACACAGCACTTGAGGTGTGGCCTCACCAGTGCTGAGCACAGGGGAACAATCACTGCCCTGCTCCTGCTGGCCACACCATTCCTGATACAGGCCAGGTGCCCTTGGCCTTCTTGGCCACCAGGGCACACTGCTGGCTCATGTTCAGCTGCTGCTGACCAGTACCCCCAGGTCCCTTTCTGCCTGGGCACTGTCCAGCCACACCGTCCCCAGCCTGTGGTGCTGCAGGGGGTTGTTGTGTCCAAGGTGCAGGACCAGGCACTTGGACCTGTTAAACCTCATGTTGTTGGACTCTATCCAGCCTGTCCTGTTCCCTCTGCAGAGCCCTAATACCCTCCAACAGATTGACACTCACTCCCAGCTTGTCTCATCTGCAAACTTGCTGATGATGCACTCAATCCTGTCATCCAGATCATCAATGAAGATTAATTAAACAGGGCTGGGCCCAACACTGATCCCTGGGAGACACCACCAGTGACTGTCCCCAGTTGGATGTAGCACCATTCCCCACCAGTCTCTGGGCCCAGCCATGCAGCCAGTTCTTAACCCAGCAAACAGTGCTCCTGTCCAAGCCATGGGCTGCCAGCTTTTCCAGGAGGAGGCTGTGGGACACGGTGTCACAGGATTTGCTGTCCAGGTAGACACATCCACAGCCTTCCCTGCATCCACCAGCCAGGTCACCTGCTCATAAACGGAGATCAGGTTGGTTAGGCAGGACCTGCCCCCTCCTAAACCCACGCTGGCTGGGTCTGAGCCCCTGGCTATCCTGTAGGGGCCGTGTGATGGCACTCATGATTGATCTGTTCCATAATCTTGCTGGGCACCGAGGTCAGGCTGACAGGCCTGGAGTTTCCCAGAGCCCCTTTCCGGCCCTTCTTATGGATGGGGTCACACTGGCACCCCCAGTCCTCTGGGACCTCCCAGGAATGATGGCAAATGATGGAGAGCAGTCTGGTGAGCTCATCCACCAGCTTGCTCATCCCCCTAGGATGGATCCCATCTGGTCCCATACACCTGTGAGCATCTAAGTGTCTCAGCAGGTCTCTAACTGCTTCCTCCTGGATTACAGGGGGACTATTCTGTTCCCTGTCCTTATCTATCCACTCTGGAGGCCAGCTGTCCCGAGGATGACCTGTCTTCCTGTAGAACACTGAGGCAAAGAAGGTGTTCAGTACCTCTGCCTTTTCCTCATCTTCAGTTACAACGTTCCCCCAGCATCCAATAAAGAATGGAAGTTGTCCTTGGCCCTCCTCATCCATGAGTAGTAACAGAGGCAACCTTGCCATCAAGTTTTGTTAAGCTGTGCTTTCACAAATTTGTATTAAATCTGCATTGATAACTGTCATAGGTTACAATGTAAGATGTGCCCAAAGTATGTATTCTTTCACCATCTTCATAAGCTGTTGAAACCGGGTGGGCAGTGTTTGCCTTACTCACTCTATCTTCTGATTAATGGGCTCATCAACTGTCTCCAGTTATCTTATCTCTGGTTAATGGGCCATCAAGGAAACAATGCACGACTCATGAACTGATATCAATCCATTGTGAGATGCTCCACCCAGGGGGAGGAGCCAAGCATATCCACCTGGATATAATCTGGGATTTGGGGCAGCACAGTCAGCCTTAGCCACTGGATTTCCAGAGGACAAGAGCTGCCTACCAGACCTTCTCTACAGGATCACTGCTTCAACAGGACTACTTCATCTGGACTGCTACTACCATTCTAACTAACAGGGTGTTGGGTTCGTATTCTGACTCTGTCAGTGGTCCTTTGTGCTATTGCATTTATCTTTTTATTTTGTTTTTAGTTGTTTTGTTGTTTGTTTCTTTTTTCGCTCTATTAAATTGTACTTCTGACTTGGAGTCTCTCACTAGTTTTGCTTTCAAACCAGCACAATAACACTCTTAAAGGTGATTCTTCAAGCACCCCAAAGTGCTGATGACACAGGCTGGTGCAGGAAATGGGCCCTCCTGCCTCAGTGACAGCTCAGCCGAGCCACAGCCACCCTGCATCACTTTTCACCAGGAATGCAACAATATGGTGAAGTTTTCTCAAAATGAGCAACTACAGCAGCAGCACACACGTCCTTCTCACAAACCTGTGGTCTCTTTGTTTCCACAGGCAATTTAAGCTGTTCTTGGTGAAGGAGAAAAGGCTCTGGGAGTTGCTTTCCTGACAGTCCCCCTCACTCCACACTCTCCTTCACCAGCAAGGGCCTCCCAGATACTCTCTAGGACCAGTCCCTGGGCCTGAGCTTCCCACAGGTGCCAGATGAGCATGGACCTCCAGCCTGAGAGCTTCCTTCTTCCAGCCAAAGCCAGCCTAGGAACCCTCAACTAGGAAGACATCTGCTGGCTTTCTGTGCTTTCCTCTCTCCTCCTGCCAGTCCATCTGCCCACAGTTCAGGCAGTGACTCAAAGAGGACAGTCCCTTTTACTTAAATGCTTGCAATTAAGAGCTCTGCTTCCCTGCTGACATCCACAGTAACTAAAGGCTTTACTTCTGCTACAGGAAGAAGGCAGTACAGCTGTTCCTGGGAAAGGGGAAACCCAACAACTGAAAACATGCATCCAAAGGCAGGGGAGCTGTGACTTCCTGAAGTTAGGGCACTATCTCTGTAGGCAAATAAAATTTTTGTCTACATCTACACAAACCTGTGCTCTCTGTTGTCTAAGGGTCAGTTTTATGGCACACAGAAACCAGGCTGTGAGAGCTTGTTCAGCCTCGCTGTCTCTCAGCTGCTGCTCAGCCAGGACAGCTTCAGATGTGACAGTGACACTTCCAGAGGTGACCTCAGGATGCCACACTCACTCCAGCAGTGCCACTGTACTCACAGCTGGCTGTACCCCTACCAGCTGTATCAACAAACCCCCACTACACACCCAAAAAAGTCAAATCCCCAAAAGCAGCCAACCAAAGGTAGAGCTGACAGCAAGTGCCAGCCCTACCCTGCAGCCATAGATGGGAAAAGAGCCCAGAGCAGTGTTCTGAATGCTCTGAAAAGCAAGAGAGCAAGATCTGCAGGTGTTCCTGAAATAGCCTCATGAGGCCCAATACTGACCATACCTTAATTGTGCATCCTCATACTGCAATCAATCCAGAAAACCAGCATTAATAACTATTCCCACTGCCATAAAAGAGTATTTAGCCAAGACTTCCTATTTTCTTCCCAAAGGATCTGTTGCTGGCCATTCTGGAGACAGGATTCTGGGTTAGCTGGTCTGATCCAGCCTGTCAGTTTTTATCATAATGATCCCTCTGGGTCTCGTAATGTACAAAATCTCTTCTGAAGGCTCTTACAGAAAGAATAAGCCAGGATGCCATGCAGTACTTCCAAGAACTCCTGATGGCATTCAGTAATTAAAGCATGCTAAATAACATATCCTCTAAGCTAGACTCCTTCTGGGACAAGCAACGCTATGGGAATGGCTCACTGTGTGCACTCACCTGCTCTACATGGGGCTTCTTGGCAAAGGAGATCCTGGCTATGGAGTGAGAAGCTATAGACAGCTCTTGTCCATTCACCTCCCCTTCCTCCACCTCCACCAGACCTAGGGAAAAGCAAGGGCATACATATTGTGAGGCTACAAAGGTTATTCAAGCATGTCACAATTATCATTTTGGCCTTTCGGTACTTAAAAGGGGGCTTATAAAAAACAGCAAGAGGGACTTTTTACACATTCAGATAAGGATAGCACAAGGAAAAAGTTTTTCATCTGTAAGAGGAGAAATTTAGGTTAGATATTACAAAGAAATTCTTCCCTGTGAGGGTGGTGAAGCCCTGATGATTGCCCAGAGAAGCTGTGGCTGCCCCACCCCTGGAAGTATTCAAAGTCAGGTTGGACAGGGCTTGGAATAACTTGGTCTAATGGAAGGTGTCTGTGACCATGGCAGGCAGGTGGAACGAGATGGACTTTAAGGTTCCTTCCAACCCAAACCATTCCATGCTCTATTAGGCTACTTAACAGACCAGCACTCCCTGGGAAGAATGGTTTTATTTGCCCTAGCACTATTGACAACTGCAGATCCACACAACCTCAGACTTGGAATGCTGCTCACAACAATCCAGCCAGACTTATTCACACTGTGTGGGATAAGTATCACAGCACAACTGGCACTCTTCCCTTCAGCACCTCTCAGTTTAGATGCAAATTTAAGCATCAACTGGGGTTTAACACTTTCACTTATAATAACTGAGATGTGTTTCTCTCTCATTCAGTCCCCATCAGGTAAGAAGTACCAAGGTGCTACATCCACACTGGGAAGTTCTTCTAGTTTAGGAACCACCATGGGTCCAGTGCCAAAGAGCAGCGATTCTGACAAGGGAAAGTAATTAAATAAAACTGTGAGAGGTGCAAGGACTTTCTGAAAAAGTGATGAAATGGCCCAGCAGGGTAAGGACCTCTTCTTTTCCCCAGTGTGGGTATCAGGTGTGTACCTGTGTTCTGGGCACTGATGAAGGCCACCTTGTTAGTGTCAGGTTTGAGGCGGATGAATCCACATTCCCGGTGCATGGGCTTCCTGGTATCCGGATGGAAGGCGTTGAACCTGAGGGGAAATCAGAGCACAAAAGCTGATGTGTTTTGCATTCAAAAGACATTTTTTGGCCTGGTTTCCTCTTATTTAACCACAAAGAGTAAAAGACTGACTACACTTCACAGTTGAGAGATGTAAACCTGGAAAAATACAGTTATTTTAAAGAGGCACAGTTATTTCCTAGAGCTGGAGTTAAAGACTTTAAGTTCAAGCTTTAGATTTTCCACAGCCCCTGGGTCTTTCTAAGAACTAGCTCAGAAACCCCTCAGGAACTCAGATGTTTCACAGATGCTGAAGCCACATGTGTCTCAAAAACTTCTTTTTCTCAAATAAATATCTGGAATTACTGTATCATCTTTATTTAGCTTTTACATCTGGCAAAGTTGTTTTTTCTGTATATTCCTTGCTGTAGGAAGCAACAGAGCAGACATTTCTCCCATCACCTCTTTCAAAAAGATAAAAAGTTCAGCTCAGACTTGTGTTTATTCTTCAGCAGGCCTTAAGAACTGTAGGTTTGGTCACCCATACCATGGGTAATTGTATGTATCAAAGGAGAAACAAACTTAAATCAGGCAGCCTTCAGTGCTTGGAGCATTTAAGGGATACAGGGACTGTCTTTTAAGAGCCACTGCTCCAGGAGCCAGGAAAGCACAGGGTGTCTGTCCTCCAAGACTGCTGCCTATTTTCCTGGCACTTCCTAAAGCTCAACAGTTCACAGCTGTGCAACTCCTTGGTTCAAAGAAAAGGAGGAAAAAAAAAAGGTGACTCAAGCAACTGTTCACAAGCTGGGGAGGGAGGTACAGCCAAAGCAAGACTGTCAGAGCTTTGTTTCATTTGGAAATCAGACTAAAGCAGTCACAGGCTGAGCTGGCAGCTCCAGCACACTCCAGGAACACAGGGCATCTCTCACACAGCACCTCCATCTTCTAATTCTTCTTTTCTTGGTTTTCAAAGCGACACACCTTCCAACAACTCACCCTTCCCAAAAGAACACTGGAGCAGTACTGAGCAGTAGCCAACTTGTCACTTCCCTCCCTCTGGATTTCTACTGATTTCTCTTAGAACAACCACTTGCAGCCAAAGCAAGTAGTTAAGCTACCTGCCTCCTATCCCATATGGTTTGATAAGCACTAATTTTTCTCAGATTTTCACAGTGGTGAGGATTGAGGACCACAAACGGACAAACTTGATAGCCATGCCATAGCTCCTTCATTTATTCTAAGTGGGAATTCGACAAAGAATGCCAATTAATCACAAGTTTTCAAGGAAAATGAAAGTCAGACCATGCAGTCACATACCACAACATCATCTCCTTTGGCAGGTAAAAATTTGTGTATGTTGCCACTGGAAAAGAAACCCAACTAACAAATCACCCCGGAGCCATGCCTGCTCCAATGCAGCAGCTGCTGCCAACACAGACAGACCCCTTGACTTACGAGAAGTTGAGCATGGGCTGCCCCACGTGGGAGATGTGCACTTCTTCCAGGTACTGGAAGGGCTTCATTGTAGGGAAGGTGCCGTCTCCTGGCGGGTCTGAGAGCCAGGTGCCCAGCATCCAGGACAGGGGTTCCATCACAGGGTTCAGCTGGGGAGTCTCTGTGGAGGAAAATAAAGAAGGAAGAAAGAAAACTCAGCGATCTGTGCTCTCCAGGTTGCTGTGAACTGCCTCCAGCTGGCTGGAGGTGAACACAAAACACCTCAGAAATGGCTCAACACCACAGCAATGCTTTTCTTCAGAGCAGTGCCAGCTCCAAGGTGGGAGATGGGGAACAATGAACAGTCATGGAAAGCGGGTCTGTTTCCAAACCAGCTCTTAGCCATACACAGAGCACTCTTGCAGGTGGTCCAGTTCTGACTCCTCTCTGTAGCTTGACCTGAAAGAAAAGCCCCCTCCCATCTACATGCAGGGAAGAAGATGACTGAAACGTCAGCATAAAGAATAATCATTAAATTATAATGAAACCTCTAATGCTCTGGGCTAATCTTTCTCAAGCACTGAGTACACACCACTCCTGTTTGTTTTAGAGGCCAAGGAAATGAGTCCTCATTTCAAAAGAAAATCAGACTGTGTACATATTCAAGATCAAAGTTTGGCTGTAATATTTTTTAAGATGTTAACAATGGCCTGAACTTGCACAAAGAGACAAGCAAGGATCATTCAGAAGCTGTTCTACTAAGGCTCTGGACTAAAACAAACATTTTAAAAAGATTTGGGTGCCTGTAAGGTAAAGAGTAAATAGAAGAGAAGGATACTTCCCTTTGTCACTACAGTTATGAAAAAGCAACCAAGGTCTGTTTCACAAAGTTAAAACTTCTTTAACAAACCATTTTACAGAACCACAGAACAAGCTGAGCTGGAAAGAACCCACAAGGATCATCAAGTCGAACTCCTGGCCCTGTG
The DNA here is from genome assembly GCA_013400495.1 of Nicator chloris. Lineage (NCBI taxonomy): Eukaryota > Metazoa > Chordata > Aves > Passeriformes > Pycnonotidae > Nicator > Nicator chloris. Next base: position 111,448 of record WAAE01002993.1, read on the forward strand.
CAGGACCATCCCAAAGAGTCACACCATGTGCCCGAGAGCGTTGTCCAAATGCTTCTTGAACTCTGTCAGGCCTGGTGCTGTAGGAGAGTTTTGACAAATGGTTTTGCATTTTACTTTCTGAGGCTGTGACCTGAAAACCTCAGGAAAATTGAGACAGACAATTTAAAGCCATGTGGAAAACAGAGCAGATCCATTACTAAGATGTAAGTAGGGAAAGCAAAATGTCGCCTATGGGATGTTGGGAAAGATGGATTCCCACACAAACAGGGTGCCTGCTACTCTCAGTAGTTTTGTTATGCAGACAAATATGACTGAAGTAAGCTTAAAGCATGTCCTCCTCCCCCTCATGGGATAAATATTTCCTACTGGCAAGGTGGGCGTTCCAGGGGGTTGTTTTCCACACCTAGTGAGATCAAGAATACAAGAACAAGCTGCCTGTCTGGCTGGTCTAAAAGGCACAGACTCAACTGCAGGAAGAAATCACAACCAGAAGAGTAAGGCTGTGGGCAAAATTTGCTTGACCAGTCTGAGTTTCTGTGCTCTTTACGAAATGCTAGGCTAAAAGACTGAGCCAGGAGGAAGGACAGTCCACACCTGAAATGCCAAAGGAGAAGGAACAGCAGCAGCTTTCTGGGTGAAAGAGACCACTTGTGGTACTCAGTCTCCCACAGACAGCAGGTTTTAAAAGCCAGCCCGTGTCAGCAAAGTGCTGCTACTTGCTTTGCTTTATCCTGAAGTATTTTGCAAGGGAAGCAACATGAGGAAACATGAGAGCTCACTAGGAAATCGGTGATAAAGGTCTACAGCATCAGAGCCAGGATCTGTAGAACATCCTGTCAGACTGTGCAGTCCCCAGCAGCTTGCCCAGGACTTGGAAAAGGGGTTCCCACAATCTGTACAGTAGTGCCAGTGTACTGGACAGTATTTCCTTGTACTCACCTTTCCAATTCCATGAGGAGAGCACACAGTTCTGTGGGTAAGGAGAGTACTGCTCCTCCCTCCAGCTGATGTTTGCCTTTTACTCTCTGCTGCATTTCTTTCCAAGCTTTTTGCAGGCTCATCTCCCACAGTGGAAGTGAAAAGGAAAGCTTTGCAAAAGCTGCAGGAGCCTGCAGCCTGGGCTGCTGCTGCCCTCTCCTGGGTTGGCATCCCAGGAGCAGGACAGTTTCTGTCACCACAGTGCTCTCATAGGGCACTTCTTTTTCTTGTGCTTGCATTTCAGAAAAAGCATCAAAAGAACACATAAAAGGAGTGGCTTTAGCCATTCCCACTCTTCAGACTTGATTATAAACCAAGAGAGGCCAAGTGATCATTTCCAGCACCCCCAGCTTGACCCCACTGCCTTGCTGTTCAGCACCCAGCCTGGCTGGAGGTGCCTGACCTGGTGAGCTGGTGTCACTTCCCAAGAGCTGGAATTCCAGCCAGCTGACAATTGAAGACGTAACTGTACATCCTGAAGTCTCTGGCACTTGGGCAAACAACACAGCCAAGTGATCATTATTACTTTTCTAAGCTACCTAGATGGCAGCAAAGCTGAAGAGTTCTTTAGTTCTCATGTAGCTTGGAAAAGTTGAGAGCAGGAGAAGTGAATAAGGATCCCTGACTGAGTGAAGTGCAGACATCCTGATCTCATCCCATGCAGTGCTCTTCTTACCTTCAGTGTTGGTCTCTGACTGGTGGACTAAGACTTCTTTCCTTCCTGGCTGGAAGGCTGAGCTGGGAGAGTAGAAAATCAAGAGGGGAGGCAGATAGGAGAGAGTCTGATTGAATCCATCCCCAAAAAAAGCAGCCAGTTGAAAATCAGTTTGTTTTTTTATGTCATGGTTGGGGCAGGTAAATGCAAGACTATTGTAGCAATGAGAAGTTCTTTGCTGAGCTGCTTTGTTTAAAATTTCAGGTTTATAGATACAGTCACTGTCAAGAGAAACTCCTCTGACACTGATAAAGGAGCCTGTACATCCCTCTTTAAAGGTCTAAACTCCTGGCACATCATTTTTACAAAAAACCACTAATGTGGCTTAAAAGCTAAGTGTATGATGATATCAAGAATACAAATGACATCTGAGAATTTGCTGTGCAGGAGACCCTGGTCACCCTTCTGCACCCTTAAAGCTTCACACTCAGAGGTGGTCCCCCTAATGCTGATTCTCTTGCATTCATATGCACAGTTCCTCTTTTACCTACTAACAGGCAAGCTCTCTCTGCATCCTCTTCCTTAACAAGGACATTCCTGGAGTCATCTTCTCCTACACTTTCTGGAAGCCATTAGGGATCCAGCATCTCCAAGACCCCATTCCTCTACAACCTGGTGTAGTGAAAGGTGTCCCTGCCCATGGCAGGGGGTTGGAACAAGATGAGCTTTAAGGTCCCTTCAACCCAAACCATCCTGTGGTTCTACAAAATCTAACTGAAATCAGCCATGACACTCATGTGTTATAACAGTTTGGGAGACAAAACCACACACCCAAAAGCAACCTGATCACCTTGATCACTTTCCTTCAGGAAGCCACTGAGGCCACAACTGCCAGGCCCTGAGCACACAGGTTGGTTCCATTTCACCACCTGCCCCAGCTCCATCCCTCCAAACTCACAGATAGACTGTTCCTACATCTTTGCCATTCCTGGAGAGTTTACAAGTCAAATCCCACCCTGCATTGTAACACAGTCAGCCTGGAACTGGCTGTCCAGGCTTTGCAACAGGAGATACAGAGTTCTCCCTGCCTTGAGACAAACCAGACAGAGCAGCTGCACAGCCCCCTCGGGCCATGTCTACACAGCCGGCGTGGCTCTCAAGTGGGATCCCTGGCACAGAAAGCTAGGAATTCCTACACAGCCTTATCAGTAAAGCTGCAGTGAGTGGCCAGCTAGTGGCTAACAAGGCAGCTAACCTAATTCCTTAAGCTGGGGAACACTTCCTGCAGAAAACTTGAGAAAAAAAAAATACAAACAGCAACAAAAAAGCCCACCAAAAAACCCCAAAACAAATCCCCAAACAAAATCCCTGAGTCTTCAAAGTGTGGGGTCTGCAGTGTCAGCTGGGCAGTTCCCTGAAGTTCTTCGTTCAGCACAGTTGCTCACTGGGATGAAATCATCATCATCATCAAGGTTCTGGTAATTAAGGAGCAGCCTCACTTGGCATATTCTGTCCATATTTAAGTACAGAAGGTGGCTTCATACTCTGCTGCTCTGCCCTGAGAGTTGCACCTCTTCAGGCACTTTGCTGATGCTCTCCCCAGCAAACCAGTAAAACATTCCTGGCACTGATGTGCTCTAGTTCCATCAGAGGATATCCTTGCATTGGAATGGACCTGTCAGGATCGAGTCCAACTCCTGGCCCTGCACCGGACACCCCAAGAATGACACCATGTGCTGGAGAGCATTGTCTGAACACTTCTTGAACTCAGGCAGGCTCGGTGCTGTGACCACTGCCTTGGAGAGCTGTTCCAATGCCCAACCCTCTTCTGGGTAAAAAACCTTTTCCCGATATCTGACCTAAACCTCCCCAACTCAGTTTCCTGCCATTTCCTCGAGTCCTGTCACTGGTCATGAGAGTGAAGAGATCAGTACCTGCCCCTCCACTTCCCTGTGTGAGGATGTTAAGAGCACAGGGAGGTCTGACCTCAGTCTCCTCCTCTCCAGCTTGAACAAAACAAGTGCCCTCAGCCACTCATCGTAAGGCCTCTCCAGACCCTTCCCCAACTTTGTGGCCTCCTTTGGACACTCTCCAAATACCTTAATGTCCTTTTTATACTGTGGTGCCCCAACCTGCCCCCAGGCCTCAAGATGAGGTCACCCCAGCGCAGAGCAGAGCAGGACAATCCCCTCCCTGGCCCATCTGGCAATGCTGGGCCTGACGCCCTCCAGGACCAGGGATGTCCCTCCTGGCTGCCAGGACACTGCTGACTGCTACTGAACTTGCCACGGACCAGGACCCCCAGGTCCCTTCCCACAGCTGGTCTCCAGCCTTAACCCTAACCCAGTCCATACCCACAGCCAGGGCTGCCTTGTCCTAGGTGCAGAATCCAGCCCTTGCCCTTGTTAAACCTCACACAGTTGGTGATTGTCCCTCTCTGATCTGTCGAGGTCTCTCTGCCCTTGAGGGAGGTGACAGCACCTCCCAGTTTGGTGATGCGTGTGAACTCAGTATTCCTTCAAGTCCTGTGTCCAAGTTGTTAACGAGGATGTTGAAGAGAATAGGGCTGAGGATGGAGACCTGTGGAACCCCACCAGTGACCGCTGCCAGCCTGGTGTCACCCCAGTCACTGTCACCTGTTGTGCCCGACCCATGAGCCAGCTCCTCACCCATCGTGTAACACAGTTATCCAGCTGTGGGCTGGACATTTTGTCCAGAAGGATCCTAAGATACCTATCCTTTGGTAGTAAGAGACACTACCAAAAGCTTTGCTGAAATCCAAAAAGATTCCACCTCCCAGCTTTCCTGGATCAACCAGCAGGGTTACCCCATCATAGAAGGAAATCAGGTTTGACAAGCAGGATTTTCCCCTCAGGAAGCTCTGCTGGTTGTGACTGATGCCTGCATTGTCCTCTACGTGTTTTTCAATACTTCCCAGAATAATCTTTTCCATGATTTTACCAGGCACTGAATTGGAACTGACAGGTCTGTTGTCTCTGGAGTTCTCCTTCTTAAAAATTGGGACAACACTCGCCAGCTTCCAGTCAACCTCTGTGGACTCCAAAGACTGCTCAAAAATCAATCATTGAGAGAGGCACTGTAACGACATCAGCAGCTCCTTGAGGATTCTTGGATGAATCCCATCAGGCTCCACAGACTTGTATGGATCCAGCTGGAGCAGCAGATCAATTGGGAGCTTATCATTCTCATAGTCATGGCCCTTCAGCTCATGGCACTGACATCCATCACCCATGTTGAAGACAGAGGCAAAGAAAGCATTAAACACCTTTGCCTTGTCCCTGTCCCTGTTTGTGAGGTGACCATCCTCATCCTGGAACGGGCCAATGTTATTGCTAAACTACTTTTTGCCATTTAAATATTTGAAAAAAAAATTTTTATTGTTCTCCACAGTTTTGGCAGGTTCAACTCCAACTGAGCTTTGCCTGTATGAATTTTCTCCCAACAGCGGGGAGCAGCATCTGTGTTCTTCCCATGTCACCTGACATTGCTTCCACTGAGCACACACCTTCCTTTTCCATCTTATTTCCAAGAGAAATCCCTGGTCAGCAAAGCCAGCCTTCTGCCTCACCTGCTTGACTTCTGATATTTAGGAATTGGTGTTCCTGTGCCCTTAGGAGATGATGTTTAAAAGTGACCAGCACTGATAGACTCCGACACCTGCAAAAACACCTCCCAGGGGACCTCACTCACTAATTCCCTGAACAGTGTGAGGTCTGCTCTCCTCATGGCCAGAGCTGAGCTTTTTCTGGCACTTTTCCTCCTGTCACCAGAGATTTTGAACTCCATGTCTCCATGGTCGCTGTGGCCAAGCTGGCCCCAATGTTCACTTTGCTCATGAGATCCTCTCTGTTGACAAGCAGGAGATCAAGACCATCTTTCCAAGTCAGCTCCCTGAGGACCTGTTCCATAAAGTTGTCATGCAGGTGTTTTTAGGAACCTTCTGGCCCGGTTTGTACCAGCTGTGGGATGCTTCCAGTTAGTTTCTGGCAAGTTGAAGTCCCCTGGGGCAGTTGACTCAGAATCATCCCTTAGTTTCTCAAGGAATAATTTGTCAGTGTCATTGTCCCAGCTGGGAGGTCCAGAGTAGACTCCCACAGTGAAATCTGCATTATTTGTTTGCCCCTTGATTCTTATCCAAAGGCTCTCAACTGTGCCTTTGCCAACTGTGAGCTCCAGACACTCCAACCCTTCTATTATATACAGTGCCACCCCTCTGCCTCTCCTGCCCTACCTATCCCTTCTGAAGAGCCTGGAATTGTCCATCAGGGCACTCCAGTCACAGGGAAAACTCCCAGCAGGTTTCACTTACGCCGATGATGTCAGATCTCTGGGACTGAGAAAAGCTTCAGCTCCTCACTGGTCCCTCATGCTGGGTGTATTAACACAGAGACATTTCTGGTGTGGTATATTGTAGCCAACACCAGGTGAAGCAGATTGAGGGATCCCATTAGTGCTCCTCTCCTCAAGAGTAGGCACTCCAGCCCATTGCTCATCACTGGTGACCCTGGCTTTGTCCCTTTCCCCTTTCCAAGCTAATTTAAGGCCGTATCAACAAGCCCTACCAACAAGCTAGAACTCTTTCTCCCCCAAGACAAATGCATCCCACCAGTGTCAGCAGATCAGCTGTTGAACAGATCATCCCATCTCTGCTCCAAAAGCTGGGAATGTGGTTATACTCACAAATGTTCATGCTATAGACTCAGTAACTAATTTCATAGCCAAGTGCCAAGGTGGTAATGCTTCAGTGCCTGTAGTCCCTGCCGGAGTTCTGCTTTACAAAATACAGAGAAAACATTTTTAAAATTATACTCTATTATGAGAAACCAAACACCCTACCTGAGCTCAGTCTTTCGAGTTTTCCTTAGTTTGCCGTTTCACTGCTTCCTAGCTGCAAGCTGGTTTTTTATTGTGAGTCATTGCAGACTCTCTGCAAAATTAAATGCTTAATGCACAAACTCTATAGACTATCAGAAAAAAAAACAAAACAAAACAAAAACAGAACAAGACCATCCCACTGGAAAAAAAAACAAAAACACAACAGCAGTGCAAGAAAGAATTTCCTCCCTTCCAACTACCTTTCTCTCCAAGCAGGAGGGCAAAGAGCCACCTTCCTCAACCAAGTCCCAAAGCTTGTGTGCCTGCACACTGCTTGCTCCCATGCTCAGCACAAAACATTTCACCTCCCACCCAAGTGTTCAGGCCACAGTGAAGTCTTACCCAGCCCCTCTCAAGATACCTTCTGCCATGGATTCAGCCCCTATGCACACATATTCCTACTCCTTATCTCACTCTCAGTTTACTTTATAGCTCCGTTGTTCTTTGTCCTATGGACCAGCTTTCTACCCTGGCTATTCCCATCCCAGACAGGGCACCAAAAAAAAATCACAAGCAGCACCTGCTGTCTCAGAATAAAAGCAGTTTTCTTCCAAAATCTAGCTCCAAGTTAACATGCAACTGCCAGGCTAGCAGTGCCTGCCCTGGTGGAGGCAATTTCCCTGACAGCACATCTCTGTGACCCATTAGGCACGTTTCATTTTCAAGCTGAACTGGACACCAGCCCGTTGCTGGTCCAGTCCTAAGCCAGGTGAAAGCACAGCTCATCCATCCATGCATAACCCCACTTCTTATTGCCGGTCAGGAATGGGATTTTGCTATTTGTTTCCTGCAACATGAATGGGCAATACCACTTCAGGCCCCACAGACCAGGCCTCAGGACTCCACCTCATTAAGTGCTCAGTCCTTCTGCTTGCCCCAAAGTTCACCAACTATGCTTCATTTGCATGTAAAAAGTACTGTAAATGACCCCCTTTCTACACTGGCTTTGCACAGATATTAGAAGACAAATCCAAGCCAGATTTCCCACAGATTCCTAGCAGAGTTCTAACCATTTTTCACATGAACCCATTCTGCAAACTCTCCTGCCTTTAATATGACCTTCACGAAAACAGACATGCAACATGGAAGAGGCTCCTCATACCCCCAAGCAGCTGAATTCTAAGAGCTTTACCTCTCTGATGAACACAAAAACTCGAGTCCCATGGAATCCTACCTGTGTTTTCTCCATGCCCAGCCATATTTGCAGACATTTTGCTATTTGCTCTACCTGCAGGCCCCCCTGCCCTCAGAAAGTGCTTTGCGCAGGGTGGTGCGATGGCTGTGAGGGAAGTGAGCTCATGTGTGGGTAAGACACTGATCCTGCTGCCTGCTGGGAGATGTAGTTTTGCAACCGGACCAAACTGGGGCACGGCAAGAGGCGTTGATGTTGTGGAAGGAGCTGCTGGGATCTCCTGTCTGAGCGAGAACGGCTGATGCAGCAGAGCTGTGAGACCTTCATGCAGAACAAGACGGTCAGACAGCGCTTGGGTAGCGGAGGACAGTGCTGTTAGAGCAGCCATGCCTTCCCCAGGACACATCCCTGGTTGCTTGCTGGCTCTCCCTCATTTCTCCCAGTGCATCCTGTCATCCTCCAGAAGCTACATCCAACCCTGTCCTGCCTGGTACACCGTGCCTAACGGTGCTCATCCGCCAACAGCATTGCTCAGCCTTGGTCCATGGACCTCATGAAACACAAGGAAATATCTTCCTACCAAACAAACGCCTAAATTCAAAGTTTAGACGGAAAAGGCTACCATGGCAGCTGTGCTGCACTGGGGACAGCCTGGGGCTTCTCCTAAACCAGTTGATCCCCCTGGTAAGACAGGTTGGGAAACAGCAGTCAAGCACACGGTGACAGCTGGAGCTGGGAGCCACTTGCCCAGGCTGAGTCACCCGGCCTCAAGCGTGGCTGGCAGGCAGTGCTGTGCAGCACTCCTGCAGAAACCTGCTCTTCCCAGCCGGCTGCAGCTTGGACACAGCCAGCAGAAATTTATTTGTCTCATTAGAGGAAAGTATGTGAGAACCAGCACCGAAATGAAGTTCTGCTGAGTGGGTGTGGGCCTGAAGTTTGTTTTTTGTGCTCAGAATTTTGTGGAAACAGCTGAACGTGAGGGATGCAGACAGGTAACAACCTGCACGGTCAGTCCAGTCAGGTACTTATACTCAAGGAACTGCCTTTAGCAGAAAAAAAATATGCAGGCTCAGGTTCACAGCTAAAACCATCACCTCAACTGCACATCAGATGAGCTGGGACAACTGAGACATGGTTGCTAACAAAGATTATTATTATTAACCTTATGTGTTACCTGACTGTACTTTTATGAATATGAAAAGCCTTTCTTAACTCAGCTTTGTATTACAGTAAAACTTGGTGTCTGGGCATGAACCACACTCTGCCTGGCAGCACCTGGCTGCACTTCATCAGCTGTTTTCACTGCCATAAACCATTACTATGAGCACACAAAAGAGTCCAAACCAGAAGAGCACCAAGATGAAGCTAAAAAAACCCCCAAAAAACAAAGAAAAAAAAAGAAAAAGCCAGCCAGCCACCAACAAATCCTTTTAAAAAGTTCCCAGCCAAAGGGTTCCATATAAACTTCCCAAGCTACAATTGCCAAAATGGTTCATTTTCGCACACTGACCTCCAGTTTTGTTGATAAAAGATGGCAGAATGGGTAATGAATTGGTCAATTCATTAAGAAAAATTGCATTTTCCCTTATAAAATAGAGCATGTAACTCATATATTAAAAGTATCTTTTACAAGAATATAAAATTTTCACTTCTCAAAGACATATGCATAAAAACACTAATCTTGGGAAAAAGCAGAAAAATCATAGAGGTTACCAGAATAAAAAAAACCATCCTTAAAGACACTTTCTGCAATTAGTATCTCAGTGAAGGTATTGCAACAAAGGCAGATGCCTTTTTAAATATATATAAAAATAAATATTTCATATACATACATACATATATATATATGAATGACAACTATGGAACCCTAAAATTGTATCTAGTTATTTTCTTTAGTTTGACACCTAAACAACACAAAAACGCAGACCAGATGGTACAAACAAGACTATGCTGATTTCCCAGGGGAAAACTTTTCCCCCCTCTACCCAAATGAAAGTGTGAGTCTTCCCATATTTGAAAATTTAGATACATATGGCAAAAGTAGCGCTGGGGGGCGACCTTCAGGAATTTTGTTAGGGTCTACTTTCCTCTTTCAGTGAGGAAGTTGGCCATGCTGCCTGGAGAATGTGCCTGTCTGTGCCAGCATTACCTTTCTGACTGCCCAACAGCTCCAGAAGGAGCCAAAGATTTTCTCCTAAAGGAAAGGTGAGGATTGGCCATCAGGAGACACCCAACCCTCCACGGGTGATGACTTCTCCAAGCAAGGCCCAAATCGTAAATCCTTCCCAAGGCAACCCAGTGTTTTCTCAGCAGCCACACACACACCACCATTCGATGGTCCTAAACTCTTGCCCTGAAATTCACCTTGCAACCACAGCCACCGTGCAAAAATTGTCCATTAAAAGACACCTTTTTTTGCAAGAAGGGTTAGGATCCAATTTGACTTCTAGGTAATAAACTTGGTTTTTTTTGCGTTCCCCTATGCTTTCAGGTGTTCAATTATTATTTTTGTAATTGATAGAGAAGCATTTTCCACCATTCCTTGCTTTGTTATGTTTATGGACGACTTCTACCTTCCAAGGGAGGAAAGAACCGAAGCAAACACAGACATTTGCTCACAAATCATGACCTCAATGTGCATCATGACACTGTCATCTTTGATACCTCCCACTTCACTTGTATTTCCTGTATCCTGAGTACTGGGTGCAGTATATGAAATCCAATATCAAAACTATTTCTTATACCACTGAGGACAATAACAGCTTTCCCAGATACCTGCTGCTAGGACAGCTCATTAACACACCACAAAAAAAATCACAAGCATGCTCCAAAGGAAGAAGGAAAATCCTAACAGGAGCCACTGTATCACAAACAAGTTAAAATAATCCAGAAAGAAAAGAAAATAAATTCATCAAGAGAGTCACCTGCAACACCACAATCTAAATTCCCATTCCACATCTTGGAAAGGTTACTGCTGTAAGAATTGTGTGCCCACTGGGTGAATTCTTTAAACTGTATCCATTGGTCTTAACACAAGCTGCTACTTCTCCTTCCCAGAATGCCCCTTTCTCATACCTTTTCCCCATCACAGCTTTACAGCCTCCAACTCAAACAGCCCCTAAGAAAACAGGGAATTCCACCTCAGTGCAGCACCCCCGGGAATACTGACCACAGTCCTGGGATATCAGGCTGTTCAAGTAAGGGAAACTGTTCCGCTTCATCTCATCCAGCTTCTCCTTCAGCTTCCTGACTTGGCTGTCAGAGCGGCTGATCCTCTGCCTCAGAAGTTTCAGCTCCCCGTTCTTCTTCTCCACCTGCTCCCGCAAGCAGCACACCTGGCTCTTGCTCTGCCGGGAGGAGAAGCAGTACGAGTGCAGGGAGTCGATGAGCTTGCAGGCCCCCGAGGCCGACATGATCACCTCGTTGATGGACATGGGGTTGGCGTCCGTGTCCCCCTTCCGCCCCACCACGGCCTCGGTGGCGGGCCGAGGGGTCAGGTCTGCCGGGGACGCCGACAGACCCTGCGAGGGTTTCTGGGGGGTCGCGGTCAGGGATGACGTCGGGGAGACTTCTGCGACGGCCTTGTCGTGTCCCAAGAGGTGGCTGCTGCAGCTCGGTTCGACGTCTCTCTTTGGCCTTTTCCTTTCTAGCTGCTCTTTGGGGAGAGACGGCCTCTCCCTGGCGTGCTTGGAGGAAAAGCTGTACGAGTGGAGGGAGCCGATGAACTTGCAAGCACCAGAGGCAGGAGGGGTGAAGTCGTCCACTGACACGCCGCTCCTGTCTGCCACCCAGCTGCCCGCCCAGCTGCCCCTGGCACAATCCTCCACAGGAGACCTCTCGGGCTTTTTCTGCGCTCCAGGCTTCGTACCCAAATGATCCCCTAACGTCCTTCTCCGAGGGCTGTCCAGCTGGCTGCGGAGGGCCTCTTTCTCCTCGGACATCGATCCTATTTCCTCTTGCAGAGTGGCCTCCTCCATCTCTTTCGTCCCTTGCATCACCATGAGGTCCTGGCCAGAAGACGGGGCCCTGTGCGCTACCTCACCGCCTCCTTCCCGCAGGGCCTCCCCATCCCGCACCGGCACCTGCCTGGCTATTTTCCTTCGGCTCCTGACATAATCCAGCTTGCCGTGTTTGTTTTCCACCAGCTGGAAGATGGTAGGGACAGCGGTGGGCTTCAGCAACCGGTGCCGGTCTTCCACCCGCTTGGAAAAACTGTCTTTGGTGAAGTGCTCGCTGCAAAGAAAGGAATACTTGGTGGGAGTCCAGTTGTCTCTCTGAACAGCTTTCAGCCACTGAATTAAGCGTTTTGAATCCTTCAGAGGGAATCTGTAAAAGGAACAGACAAAACCCACTGAAAACTAAGCTACGTTTTGGAAATCAGAAGCGTTGGTTGAACTTTAAGAATTACAGAGCCATAGAGTCATAGAACTGCTGAGGGTGGAAAAGACCTTTAGGATGACCACTGCAGTGGCTTGGGAGATTTTGGGGAAAGTTGTGTTTTGGTAAGTTACACTCTTTTACAAATTAAACTACACTCACTTAAGAATTATTTCATTTTGGGCTGAAATATCTGATACTCATTCACTGCGTCAAGAGCTCCACTTCACAAAAAGCGCAGGATTAAAAGGTGTTGTTTCCATTTTCATCAGCAATCGATCCATTATTCCACCAGCCCCAACGAGAAACAGCCTGTCCACAAGGATGGGGGATGCGACCACCACCAAAACACCCAGCTCAGCCAACAAGCTGCCCAGCGCTGCCTCTGTAACCCGGGTGCTGCCTACACCGGGTGTGTTTAATAACATTTAATTAGGTGTAGAAATGCCTGGAGCGGAAGCAAGCCCCTGAGCAGGGGAACCAGGTTCCGTTTCCAATGGGACTCCCGAGACAGGGACCATCCCCGGGGACTCACGGCCGGCAGCATCTCCAGCGAGGGATGAGGCAGAGGACGGGCCGCGGGGGGCACGGACCGGGGGACGTCGTGGGGACAGGCCACGGACGGCCCGGGCCCCGTGGCGAGGGGCGCTCTCGCTGCCCGGCCGAGGCTGGAGGATCCGGGAGCCCCGAGCCGGTTTCCCCTGAGGGAAACAAAGGGCAGCCGCTACCGTGGGGGCCCGGCGGGGGGAGCGGGTCAGGGGCGCAGGCAGCCCGGCCGCGGCACTTGCGGCGGGCCGGGCGGGCCGCCCTTACCTGTGGAAGGAGACGGCGCCGCAGCGCGCCTTGCCCTGCCGGTTGGAGCAGTTGGCGGCGGCGCAGCAGATCACCATCTCCGGCCGCCGCCGCCGCCCTCGGCCGGCC
>WAAE01002993.1:124429-218855 GCA_013400495.1 Nicator chloris
CCCCGGCCCCGGCCCCGCCGCGCCGCCGTACGGCAAGATGGCGGAGCCGGGTCACCCCAGCGCCCCTCGCCGCTGGGGAAGGGGTTTCTGTACGGCACAACATGGCGGCCGCCACACGGCCGCCGCCATTTTGGCCGGGGTGCAACCGTACGGCGCGGGGCAGACGGGGAAAGGGGGGGTTCGCTCCCGGAGCCTCTCGCTTGCCTCGTCGGCGCAACTGGGTGTCCGCCTCCCGACGAGCCGCTCGGTCCGTGGCAGCCGAGCCGTAAAAGGCGTCTCAGAGTGGGGCACGCATGGTGGAGGGAGATACTCACACGGGGAACGAGGGGGCGGGGCTAGACCGGCTCCGTACAACACGATGGCGGCGCCCGTTTACCGCATCATTCCTAGGTATACGTGTCACGGGAAGCGCCCCTTGGCGGTCTGCGCAAGGAGCGGAGCCCTCACACTCCGCGCCGCCCTCTAGCCCCAGCTCTAGCCCTACCACAGGCCTGCTGCCTCCCCGCGCTCCGCTTTGCCTCTCCGTACGGCAACATGGCAGCTCCCTTGTCCACAGACAGCGGCGCGTCGCTCCAAGCTGTGACGAAACCGCCGACAGCCAATCAGCGTGGAGGCCGGCGGAGAGCGGCGCTCTCATTGGTCGGGAGCGGCGCGTCGCGCCAGCAGTCGCGCAGGGCCGCGCCAGGCGTGAGTGTCGGCGGCGGCCGCAGCCTCGGCGGGGCCGCCATGGACGCAGGTGGGTCCCGGGCGGGCCCTGCTCGTGGCACCGCGGCCGCGCTTCCCTTCGGGACTCCCCGGCTCGGCCCAGCCTGGCGGCCCCTCGAGGCCCGTGGCTCCCCGGCACGGCGTTCCTGACGGGCAGCGAGGAAGGCGCCGCTTTCTGTGCTGGGCACGGCCCTGGGAACCGCGGCCCTCCGGGGCCCGGCCGGCCCCACGATGGAGCGAAGGGGAAGGCGGTGGCTGCGTGGCCGCCGGGGTGGGCTGGCGCAGGCTGGAGCCGGGCGGCGAGTCCCTCCTGCCCTCCCAGCCCCGCTGCTGCCGTCGTTCCTCGAAAGCTCGGAGCTCTTCCGCCGGGTTAGGTCTGCCCGGGCGGGGAGCCGGAGCGGGGAGCGATGACAGGGCTGGTGTCGCTGTGCCCCGCGCCCCGTGAGGGCGAGAGGGGCGACAGGGCAGCTTGGGGTTAAGAAGGTGACTTTCGAGGGATGACAAGGTGTCGTCGGGGCGTAAGAAGGCGAGTCAGCCACTCATCACCCTCACAGAAGGCTCTAGCAAAGCTGTTTGTGGTAGAGATTTTGGGTTCGTGCGGGGTAAAGTAAAAATCAGTGTTTAGCTCTTGTGTTGGGACCCGCTTCCCTCCAGCCTTAGCGTAGTAGCGGCTTCCACCCCCTCCGCAGAGATAAGTGTTCCATAATAACAAACGCTTCCCTGTGCGCCGTGGGCTCCTCCTCCGCATCGCCGAGCACGGGTGTGCCGGGGATCCGTAGCTCCTGTCCCTCCTGGGGGCTGTCCTGCCTTGTTTTGGCCTTCATGCCGCTGTTGTGGTCCAGCTGAGAGCGTCCCGGCTCTGCCGGAGCGTCCTCGGATCCGGTGTCACACCTGGGGACCGGACGCGCTCTGCGGAGTGGGCTTGCACCCCCTGATCCGGGAGATGTGTTTGTTTTCCCTTGGTGTGAGCCGTGCAAGGAAAGGAAAACTGTGCTGTGGTGGATGGTGGGACGGGATCTCCTCTGAGAGAGGAGGAGGAGAGGAGAATCTCTGGGCTCAAGCCGCTTCGTGTCCAGCCCTGCTCCCGAGGTGGTTGGGAAGCTGGCAGCAAAACTTGGAACTGTTTGCTCCAGGCCTTCAAGAAAGCACCACATTTCAGTAGCATGAAATGTGTCTGTTTCGCTGTCTGTCTCTTAACTCCTCCTTGGTGCTTGGATAATCAGGATTTGTCTTGTTTGAAAGAGCTTAGGGGAAATAAAAGATTTAGTCTTTCTTCTGCAAAGGGCAGAAGTAAGGGTTTGAGCTGTTTTCCAGCAATGCTTTTTACTAAAGTGGTAAATTTACCTTCTCTTCTTGACGATCTTTGAAATGTTCCACATCCAATTATGTTCCTCCTTTGCCTTGGGTGAGGTACCTGTATGAGCTGAAGGAGAGATCATCCACCTCATTTCTGGTGCTTTTATGGTGGGCTTAGTTGAAGGCTAAAGGGTTTGGGGAGGCGTGAGAACCAGGCCTTTTCAGAGAGTGGAGGAGCCCCAGGGAAGGGAGGTATGGTAAAGCCTGGCTTTCCTTCAGTGCCATGCTCCAAAGCTCGGCTTCGGTGTTTTTGCGAGAAGTTCTTCAGCAGGCAGACTGACCGAGGTGGTTGGTGCTGGGAAAATCACCTGCCGCGTTTCTGTTTGAGTCACCCAAGCCTTCACTTGTTGTTACTTGTTTCCCAAAGTTGATGGGGAAACAAATGACTTTGGTTGTGGTGTGGGAGATGAAGTTAGTATTTGTCATGGGCTGTCGCAGGTCTGGCTTCCAGCCCATTTGCAAACTGACAGCAGCACTCAGGGGTTGCTCCCAGCGCCCAGCTGTGCCTCTGGGTGTGTTTGCTACAAATTGGGATAATGTTTTTATCTGGAGAGTTTCGTTGTGCTGCTGATTAAGACTATGAGAATGGAGGGAAAATTTTGTCTTCTACCCTAATTCTGTGTATTTAGAGGCTTGATCCTGTGTTGAGATGGTGGAGCATGTCTCCTATGAGGAAAGGCTGGGAAAGCTGGGGATGTTCAGCCTGGAGAGGAGAAGGTTCTGGGGAGACCTGAAAGCCCCTTCCAGTGCCTAAAGGGGCCCCTGGAGAGAGACTTTGGACAATGGCCTGGAGTGCCACCACAAGGGGAAATGGCTTCCCACTGCCAGAGGACAGACTTAGGTGGGATATTGGGAAGAAATTCTTCCCTGTGAGGTTGGGGAGGCCCTGGCACATGTTGCCCAGAGAAGCTGTGGCTGCCCCATCCCTGGAATTGTTCCAGGCCAGGCTGGGTGGGGCTTGGAGCACCATGGTCTATTGGAAGGTGTCCCTGCCCATGGCAGGGTGGAATGAGATGAGCCTTAAGGTTCCTTCCAGCCCAAACCATTCTGGGATTCTGTCGTGGCATGTACAAAGCTGAGGCTTTCTGAAGTGAGGTGTTCTGCAGATCCCATGGGAGGGGTGCCCACAGAGCAGTGATCCAGCCAGCCTCCCCTTGTTCCCAGTGTGTGCAAGGCTCCTGGAAAGCGAGGCTGCCTTTCTCAGACTGAGCTGTGCAGGGCTGACACTCTGGTTTTTAACTATAAACTGTGTGAAGTTGAGCTGTCGTGTTTTGATGTGCAGAGACTGCACATCCTTCTCTGCAGAAACTGCTGCTCCACTGTCCTGGATGCTCAGAGGTCGGTAATTAAAATAGACCGAGGGCTTTCTGAAGGTGAAGTTTTGGAGCACTGCCTGAGAAATGTGCTGATCTCACCCAGCTTCTGCAGCTCTGAGAGGAGCAGCTTCAAACAGGATTTCTGCTTGGTGAATTTCCAGATTTATTTCTCTTCTTCATCTCTGGCTATAAGGAGAGAAAGGCTCCTGTGCATCTGTGACATTCTTTGTGCCCTGCCTGAATTGTTTGGGTCCCGCTGGCTGGTATTTAGCCCATCTGGGCTATAGCACAATAGATGGACTTTGGAAAAGTGCTGGAGCATATGAAGGTGGAGGCTTGTAAAGGAAACACTCAGTGACCTAAAGCCTTGTGGGGAGTTTACTGCTCCCATTATAATGTCCTTGATACTAACCGGGAGCAACCTCTTGAATTTTCTTCCCTGTTGAAGGGGAAACTTGAACTCCTGCATTTCAACTATTTTCTCCTCAAATCCCAACACGAATGTCTGACCACCTCTTTGGGATGCACAGCTGGATACACAGCCAGATGTTGGGCATTCAGCTGAAGGACTGCAAGCCTGGGACTCTCCTGCCCAATGTGCAGTGTCATCACACATGTGCTGCATTCCCTGAGCGCGTGGCTGGTCCAGCTGGAGATCCCCCTCTGTCTGCTGACTCCTTCCTCTCTGAGCTTTGGTGGAAGGGGAAAGACTCCAGTAGCTCCTTTCCAGCTGCTGATCCATGCTGTAAAGTGTCCAGTTGCAAATCCTGTCTTTGCTAAAGACTTGGTGCCCTGCAAATTGTGCTGCTGCAGAGGTTGTGATATTTGAGCAGGTCAGGGAATGCTGCTGGCAAAGAGAAGGAGGGATTGTGGATAGCTTGATGTTCTTGTGTAGCATCCTTGTTTCACTCATTTTCTTTAGGCAATTTGAGACTCCTGACAGAGAGTTGGATCCATGGCAGGCTTAGGAACTGACAAAATAAACCACAGAATATTCCTTGGATCTTTAAAACCTTCCTGAGAACTTCAGTTTTTATGTTAAGATCATGTTGGTTACCTTTTCATATCTGGACATTTGAATATTTGGGTAGTAGATGGTAAAGAAATCCTTCATTTCCCTGCTAAAATTTGTTAGAGGAGAAGACTGCAGCAGTTATTTGTTGAGACATTTCTGTGCAAGCAGAATTGTTTTGCTTAGCTTGCTGAGGAGTCACATCATGGGGTGGCAACGGGAACGTGTGGCCTGTGCAATCCTGAAGGTGCCTGGAACAGTCTTAAAGACAATTCACACAAGGAACGGGCATTAAATCTTGTGGGCTGGAGTTAAGGCAGAGTCTGATTCTAAATTTGATTTAGGAGCCTGTTGTCATCTCTATTGCCAGGGTTCCTGCCTAAGCAGTAGTTGGTCTTAGTGATGGTATCTGCTCAAGTGTTTTCTTGGACATTTGGAATTGGAATTCCAGGTCAGGGAATCTGGGTTAGAAGGCTGAGATACTTCAGGAGGCCAAAGTGTCTTATGTAGCAGCAGGATACTCTGGAGAAGCCAAAAGCAAGGTGTGCCCCATGGAGAGGGGTGGCTTTTGCAGAGAATGGGGCTGGCAGGAGCTTGTGGCTGTGTACTCCTTTGTCCTGCTTTAAACTCACATCACATTACTGCAGATTTTATTGCATTTGCTATGAGAGGTGTTTTCAGTCACTACTTTAACAGTTACAGAACAGTCTGTCTTAGCTCTGCTTTAAGTTTTAGACGGGGTTTGTTGTTTTGGTTTGTGGGTCTTTCCCAGAATTCCCAGGCTACTTTAAAGTCTGTGTTTCCAAACACAGATCTAGTGGAGCACAGCTCACCCAACTCCCCTGATTTTTCCTCCCTGTTGTTTGTACCCCATGCACAACAGCTTAAGCTGCCCTGATCCAAGGGCAACCTGGGCTGCTGGGTTGTTCTGTCATGGTGCTGGAAGGGGATGGGATTTTTAGGCACTGATGGATGCCGTGCTGTGAAGGGAGTAGTAAAAGAAACAAAAGTTTTGCCTGTCACCTTTCCGTGAGCACATCTGCACAGCTCTGTGTTCCTCACATTGTGGGGTGACACCTGTGAAAGATTCTGCTGGGTTTGGTGCCTCCTCAGCAGGGACTGAGCAAGGTTTACTTTCCACCTTAAGGAGATCTGTGCTTTGTGTGTTATTCCCTCAAAATTTGTTCTCTGCAAGAGGATTTGAACCACTTTGTGCGATGGAAAAGAGGCCCTCAACATCAATGCTGTAGTTGATGACGTGCATGATGATGCCTGTTCTGGGGAGTGGTGTAGCTGCCAGGTGAAGTTTTAGATGTTTCCTGCCCCAGGCAGAACCTGGAGCTGGCCTAACCTGGAAATCCTGCTGCTTTTCTGCCTGTGGAGCAGCTGACAGTGAGCCAGGGCTGGGTCACCTCTGTGCCCCCCAGAGTGAGGGGTGCAGGGCTCTGGGACCATTTCCTGCCAGCCTAGAGGCTTTGGGGGGGGGTCGGGGTCACTGAGCCACAGCAGCTCTGATTCTGTAGCTTTGTCTGGTTTTAAAAACAAAAGGAAAAGCTATCAAAGGTCTGTGATTTCTCTTTCTAGCTACTCTTACCTACGACACCCTCAGGTTTGAGTATGAAGACTTCCCTGAGACCAAAGAACCTGTTTGGATCCTTGGCCGGAAATACAGTGTTTTTACAGGTATTTTGCATGCACAGTGCAATGTTTTAAGGCTCCAGAGGACTTGGTTAGTGTTGCACTTGGGTTTTAGCTGCCATGCTTCTGTCTGTCTGGCCGTTTCCCTGGACTCTGGAATATTTTTGTGCAGAAAGTTACCATATGGAAGTTGTTGGGACATGTCGTGGAGGCAGGGGGTAGAAGGATGGTTTGCTGCTTCATAATTTGCCTGTGGCCATAGTGTCTTTGGGTTGATTGCAGCTCTTTTGGGGGGGAAAGGAAGCACTTTGTGCACAGCAGTGCTGCCCTGTTCCACAGTCTGCCTCTCTGGGCCTGCAGACTGAGGAGCAGAATTCCTTGGGAGGGTGAGTGGGAGGTGGGTTTAGCTGTCTCGGTGCCCCCCTGATGTGTGTGCCTTTCCATGCTGAACACTTTCCAGAGAAGGAAGAGATCCTGTTGGATGTGACCTCTCGGCTTTGGTTCACCTACAGAAAGAACTTCCCTGCTATTGGTATGTGGTCTGGAGGAGTCTAAAGACATCCTGGCAATGATTGTAACCCGGTTATCCCTAATAAAACAGTCCCCACAAACATGACATCACTTCCATTCATAAGAGTCTGAAATGTGCTTCATCTAATTGATTAGACTGACTTTTTGTTTATCTGATAATGAGAATTCCTCATCCCCTTGAATAGGAGGGATAGCAGTGGACACAAGGAGGGGTTTGGAAAGCCTGCTCTTTTTTTTAGGCCACATGGGAGGATTTTTGTACTTCATCACATCCTACGTCAGTCTAGTGTGAAATATTATTGAATTATGGCCTTGGGGTTAAAGTGGATTCAAATTATGAAATGTAGAGAATGATACAGAAAATGCTGCCTTTGTGCATCTGCCCCAGACTCTGTGTGGGAGTTTTGTTTGTCATGGGGGAGTTAGGTGCCTGAAGTGTCTGTACACAGGAGCTGTACTGATAGGGGAGATCTTTCCCAGTGAACTCCAAGGAGGATGCCTTGGTTCCTTAAGATATTCTGCATGGCCTCTTCTGGGGTTTGGGTTTGTGTGCTGTGTGCAAGGTGTATCAGAGGAGATCTAACAGCAGGTAAATGGGACTCCAAGGCCTGCCCATGTCCCCCTTCTGTCAGTGTCATCCCCAGCAGTCAGTGGGAAAGGAGCATGGCTCAGGTTTGGAAAAGAGACTTCTTCCTAACTGGTCCTTCTGGCTTGTGCTGTTCTTTCCCTGCTGGAAAGCCCTCTGCCTCACAAGCTCCGAGACATCTTTGATGCTGTTTAATCCCTTTAAATTCAGGTTTGTGCACCATAGTTAAACATATGTTTGAGAACGAAGGGTTAGCACATGTTTAACTGGCTCACTGGCACAATTTTCATTTCCTTGTGAGTCATTAAAGGCTGTGGGGTGAAGACAGACCCCATTTTCTGAGTCATTTCCCATTTACACCATAGATATGGTCTGCATGTCATATGCAGTAAACCTTTTTCAGTATTTTTTCTCCCAGTCATCCCTGTTACTGTTTGTCCCTTCCCTCTGTGCTAGCCCACTTAATTATTGTAAGAGTTAGGGAACTGTCTAGTGCTAGTTTTGTAAAGCATTATCACTTATGAATTACTGGTGAAATTGTAGAAGACAACTAGTGACCATTGAGAAGATGCTTAAATAGTCTTCCAGGTGATTTTTCACCCTGTTTAGGACAAAAAGAAGAGAGCAGCATTACAAAGACTTGCAGAAGCTGTGCCCAGGCACAGATTACCTACTGTGATCACAGTGAACGTTTGATCTCTGTTATTTGTAGTAACAGCCAGAGCTGCAGTGGAGGAGCAGCAGTTTCCTTTGGAAGGTCTGTCAGGGAAATGCTTTCAGCCTTGTGTCCTTTGTCTTAGACTTTCCAGCATGAGCTGATACCCAGCTTTCTCCAGCAGTGTGTAGGATGTGTCTCTTTTTCACTGCTTGGCTAAGTCTTTTTTGGGTGGTGCCTTTTTTTTTGGCCTGACTATATTGTTCCCTTTGAAATGTTATTCATAGCCACTTCTGATGCAGGAATTCCCTGGGACTGGTTTGTTCTGCATGATGAGTTGTCTCCTCAAGATGAGGATTACAAGAGTCATCTTTAACCAACACCTTCATGTAGAAATGTGTCTGAATTGGGCTGAGAGTCTGTAGCCAGGCTTAAGAGGCTTGTTCTCCTAAGAAATTCAGCTCTCTCTTGGGTTGTTTGGATTTCCTTTGGAATTTTTTCCCCCTTTCAGTTAGTGTTAGAGGAGTTTATTTATATGTTTTTAAGGGATGCCATTAAGTTACTCATTGATAACCACATTTTTGGTTCTCAGTCTTGAGTGTGTGAGCTAGGCTAATCCTCATTCCTTGCTTCATTTCTTTGTGAACCTGCTGCCCATTCATTCTTCTCCCTCTTGGCCCTGTCTCACTATTCATTCCCTGTTTATTTTCTGTCCTTGTCTGCAGGGGGAACCGGTCCCACCTCTGACACGGGCTGGGGCTGCATGCTGCGCTGTGGCCAGATGATCTTTGCTCAGGCCTTGGTCTGCCGGCATTTGGGAAGAGGTAAACCAGTGCACAGCCCACAGACTTCCAGGGCCATGTGCTCCCATGAGTGCAGCACTTGGAAGAACAGAGAT
This sequence comes from Nicator chloris, assembly GCA_013400495.1. Lineage (NCBI taxonomy): Eukaryota > Metazoa > Chordata > Aves > Passeriformes > Pycnonotidae > Nicator > Nicator chloris. The sequence goes on from WAAE01002993.1 coordinate 133,127, forward strand.
AACAAGGACACAGCTGGGAATCCCTGAGGGTTCTCTAACTTTTTCTTTACTATTCTCAAGTTCTGTTGAGAGAATATTCTAGTTGGAATGGTCTGGGGATATTTGTATTTTCTGATTTTATGTTTGTTTGTTTGCATCTCTGTGGGTGATGGTACTTTATCCCAGCTGTAAGAGTGTTTTCTGTTATTTTAAAATTAGCCCTTTACTGTTGGGAATGCCTCAGATGCTTAGTAATAATATGATAATGTGAAAATTGAGTTGGGCAATACTCAAGAAGAGAATTGCAGCTTGCAGCCTCTGGTTGCTAATAAGTACCATGTTTATTTCATATATCCCTTGTCTGTCCTAGACTGGAGGTGGATAAAAGGGAAGAGGCAGATGGATAATTACTTCAACGTTCTTAATGCCTTCATTGACAAAAAAGACAGCTACTACTCCATTCACCAGATAGGTAAGAAGAAAGAAATGCTCAGACGTAGCAAATGAGCTGAGGAAGGCTGTCACCTTGATACAAACTTCCCTGAAAAATCAGAGAAGCAGCCTGTTCCGGTGTTTCCTGTGGGGTGAACAGAACTCAGGTCATAGGGATGGTCTGGTGATCAAACACTGGTTAAAGCTTCTTCTGAGGCAACACTGCCCTTTGAACTTCTGTGCTGCTGCATTTTGGGGAAAGGATTTGCTCTGCAGTCCTTCAGGATGTGCTTCTCACCCCCATGAAACAGTAAATACTGCTAAGTCAATAAACTTTCCAAGTGAGAATTCCTCCCCATTAAATACAAACCTGTTTAGGAAGGGATGCAGCGTGGGTGAAATTACTGACTACATTATTCTGGTTTTTTGTTGTGATGCAGCCCAGATGGGAGTCGGGGAGGGCAAATCCATAGGCCAGTGGTACGGACCAAACACGGTCGCACAGGTGCTCAAGTAAGTGCTGCCCTTTCTTTTTCTCCATTGAATCAGGCAGTGGGGCTGGTTGGTGTGTGGTACCTTGGAGCTGACAGGCTTCTGCCTGGCTTTGGAGCATGGGCTGCCTTTAAGAACACCCTCCCTCCTTGAGATACTTGGTTACTGGTGGCCAGAGTGAAAATGAGCCACTTGTAGATGTATCAATCTCTGAGAGCGTCCAGCACAAGGCTTAAAATAATTGCCAGAGGCTGATCAGAAGTGTTTAGAAAAGCAAAAAGGTTTTAATAAAAATAGACAATATAATAAATAAATATATAAAAATAAATAATAAACAATACTGAAATAAAAAGAAAAGCCACGCATGGTACAAAGAGATGCTTTGATTCTAAGACACTCTGAAAAGCCCTTGAGAAGTTTTTTGCTCTCCTATAAGTACCCAACCATTTAGGTGGGATTCTTGGCAAACTGCCCAACAGAGGATAGCTATTTTTCTGAGGAACAGGTAAAGAGACCTGTCAGTATTGTTGTCTTGGCCTTTAGCCAATTAATGCCAGGAGAGTAAAGAAGCTTCTAGGGCTTTTTCCTTTTTAGTTCTAAGGTGAAACTGAAACTTTTTCCTTATATAGAAACGCCTGTTTAGGTGTGGGGGTGCATTCATACACCTCCTCTCACCATTCTCCCCCCACGTCAGTAGATGAGTAGGCAGGTCCCTGGAATTGCCTAACAGCAGCTTTCCCAGGTCAAAGCACATTTCACAGCATAATTGATAACACCAGTTTCTCCTAATCCAGTTTCTCCTCTCTGGTACACCACCATCTTTGCCTTGTAGTTGTATTAATCCTTCATCACTACAATCACTTATTTGTTTTTCATTTTCCTCTAGAAAACTTGCAACTTTTGATACGTGGAGTTCCCTGGCAGTACACATAGCCATGGACAACACGGTGGTGATGGAAGAAATCAGTAAGTGTCACATGGAGGTAGAATGTGGTGTATCCTGGGCAGCAAGAGCCCAGAAAAAAGCTGGAGAGCACAACAAGCATGAAGTATATGTTCCATCTTTGAGAAGTTGTTCCCTGTGAGGGTGGGGAGGCCCTGGCACAGGTTGCCCAGTGGCTTCTCCATCCCTGGAAGTGTCCAAGGCCAGGTTGGATGGGGCTTGGAGCAACCTGGGCTAGTGGAAGGTGTCCCTGCCCATGGCAGAGAGTGGAACGAGATGCGCTTTAAGATCCCTTTCAACACTTGTCATCTGTGAAAGCTGTGTCCAGGTGTGCTAAAACAAGGTGAGAATTGCTATTCTAGGGCAAGGAAGGGCCTTGTTTGACTTTTGTTTCATCTGATGATGCCTCTGGATCTGGAGAAAAGGATTGCTGACCTTCAGACAACATATGGGAGCTGCTTGGTAGGCAGTGTCAGACTTGTTTGTGGCCGCAAGGAGCAAGCAGTAAATGGCTGGTTGCTTTCTCACATAATTGGTAGAGAGGGTTCTGCTATTGGACCTAGCAAGAAAGCCAGAACAGATCTGAAAAGGGCCAAAATTGGCATGGGGAGAGGATAAGAAGGGAATCCACCACTCTCATAATTTTAAGGAGTATTCACTGGTAGTTTCTTATGTTTTCCTTTTTTGTTTGTTTTTTTGAGGCATCCTGCCCACAGGCTGGCTCTGGAGGCTAAGCAGCTCTTCTTGCCCATCCTGAGCCTGCCTGCTCTGGCTGCAGCACTACAGTAACCAAAGCTACAAAGCTGAGCACCTGCACTGCTGGTTCCTGCAGCCCTGCACGGTCCTGGCCTCAGCTGCCTTCCCATGGCTTGCTTCAGGTTAATTCTGAGGCAATGAGCCCACCCAGCACAAACCTTGCAGTGTTCCTGCCAGGGCAGTGCTCTGGAACAGCTGGTGTAGGGTTACAGGTGAGATCCTGGCAGGCACCATTTAGGCTGGCTTGGCTGCCACAGGGCCAAGATCAATAGCCAGGCAACTTTTGCCTGGAGTTCAGGACAGTCACTTTGTAGAGTCACATCTCTTGTCAGGTAATCTCAGTTGGATCTGACTGAGAAGTGTGTGTCTAACCTTAGCTGAAGGTATGTGCTGATGTCCTTGGCTTAAACAAAGGCCAATTTTAAAACAGAAATTGGGTTATCTTGCATCTTTAGCCTGCAAATATCACTTGTAGAGCTGAAGCATGCTGGCTACAAGGCTCAAGTGTGCTGCAGGCTGTGTCTGTGTGGCACTGGCTGTTCAGCACTGATGCTGCTTCCTTCAAGTGGCCACGTCCAACTTGTCATGGGCAGGGGTGTGTGTGCTTGTTTTCCTCAAAGGTGGACCATAATGTACCTGTTCAAGGCCTGAAAGTCACTGTGTGAGTGGGTCTGATGTGTTACATGTCTGTAGGTTTGTGTTTGATACCTTGTGCTCCAAACTTTGTGGGTAAAAGCAACGTTGTTTCATACACCTGTTAATTCTGTCCCTGATAGGGTTCAGCCAAAGGTTCACAGGAAATGCCTTTTGTTACAGCACTGAAGAAACATAAATCTTTATCCCTCCTGTGTCAGTGTTGTATGAGAAAGGGCATCTCAGCTGGGCCTGGGGTGGAGGAGAATCCTGTGCATCACAGAGGTGGTGAAAATCCAAGAGCCAGTACCTGCCAGCAGCAGCTGCAGCAGGACAGGTGTTGTGTTAGATCTGTTGGAATATGTTTGCAGTAAATGGTTTGGATCCAGCTGGGAAGCTTTAGGCAGGTTCTGCTCTGCTGTGGCAGCACAGAACTGCAAAGCCTGCCACACAGCAAGGTGAATTTAGCCTGTGCCAAGCTCTCTGCTGCTCAAACTGCAGGTAAATATGTTCATACACAGCGCAGGATTGCCACGTGCTTTGCCTGACAAGGAAACCTGCAGTGGCACCCCATTCAGCAACAGCACTGGCTTGGCAGCTGATTTCAGATCATCTGGACAGGCAGGCTACTGCAACAAAAAACCTGCTTTAACAGGAGAAATCGCTACAAGTAATGACTTGGAGTTTCCTCAGAACCTCTGGTAACTACGTCTGTGCATCAGATGCACACATACACCTTCTGCCTTCTTGAGGAACTGCAAAAATCTGTGCAGGCTGTCTCTCCTCCTGAGGCTTTAGATCAAAGTCCTATTTCTTCTAAATTTGGGTGTAATATTGCCCTCATTCAGCTGGGTTTGAAGCTCTCAGTAGTGAACAAATACCCAGCTGAAATGGCAAATGGCTGGTCATTAAGGTGTTTGTTTACATCACGTCCTACCTGCTAGAGTGTCCCAGCATTCAGTTTAGGCTGGGAATAAATCAAATGAGCCTCTGGCATTCTGTCCAACTGCCTTGGCTTCATGATTCTTTAATCATGCTGTGGGTTTCTTTGGGGTTTGGGTTGGTTTGTTGTTTTGTTTTTTTTTTCACACACCCAGCAAGTAATTAAATTGGCCAGTGACACAGGTAGGCTGGGAGTTGTTTCTGGACCAGAATTTACATAACCTGGGTGCATTACAGCCTGGCTATTTGTTTGTCAAGCCTTTAGGATGAGGATGCAGAGTGCTTATGTCATGGGTATGCCCTGAGGAATTCTACTGCCCCATATCTTAGAGGCAGAGCTCATGCTGAAATTGCAGAGTTTAATGACCATACTGCTTTAGGTCTGTAAAGTAGCTTGTGAATGATCCCAAATAAAATGTATGAAGGTTTTTGTGACCTTTAGGAAAGTTATAACTACTCTAGACAGATACCATGTTTGTATCTTGCTACAGCACTTCATTGCAGGTGAATATTTCCTGTGCTAACTCATAATGCTGTCCTCACTGAGTTCATTCATATCCTCTGTGAACTCCAGTGGAGCTGGACACTCCAGAACTTTCCTCTTTCTGCCTACAAACTTTGTGAATTCGGAACAGTTGTCTGACCTGCTAATCAACTCATCCAGCTTTGTTGGCACAGGTGGTTGCTCACCTTTCTGGGAGAATTTGCATTTTTGCTGCCCAGCAGTTGGCAGCCGTGAGTACAAGGTGCTGTGGCTTGGTGTGCACACACATCACACAGCCCCAGCTCTTCTGGGGTTTAAGTGCTGTAGGCTTTTGGTCAAGAGCAGTTGTTGATCAGAGGAATGACTCAAGGTCTGGAAACAGAGTCCTGATGCTTTGTGCTCCTGTTCCCTTTGCATAGGGAGGTTGTGCCAGTCCAACGTGCCGTGTGCTGGCGCTGCCGCGTGCCCTGCCCTGGAGTCAGACGTGCTCTATAACGGGTGCCCAGAGGACGTGGGGCTCCGAGAGAGGCTGGCCCTGTGGAAACCACTGGTGCTGCTGATACCTCTCCGCCTCGGGCTCACAGAGATCAATGAAGCCTATATTGAAACACTAAAGGTAGGGAATCTGGAGCTGAATTCCTGCTGGGGTGATGCTTAAGGATCCTGTTGGGAATTTAGTAATTACTCAGAAGTCATTGCGAAAGGAAGATGTGTTTAGAGACAATCCTTGTCAGAGGTCAGCATATAGGTTCTTGCAAGCTGTAGTCAGGGAAATGGGGGAGCTTTTTTGGTTGGATTTTTGTGGGTTTTTTTGGTTGAATTTTTGTTGTTTTTTTTTTTCCTTTGGAGGATCTTACTTCACAGCTTAAATCTCAGCCCCTCTTTGTGTGCAGATGGTACCAACCTGCTGAAGCCTTTGTTCAGCACAACTGTACCCTGTTTGGTGGTAACCTGAGTGTTAGTTAATACAGTGCTGCACACTCCCCATGGCTCAGATGCTGAAGTTTGTGCTGCAGACTGAGGCTAAGAGCTGTCAGGTCGTTGCAGGTTGAGGTATTGAGACACTGCAGAATTTAGGGTGTACACAAGGCAGGGAGCACAATACTAGCAAGCTCTGAGCTGGGGTAGGAGACCTCCTGATTCAGATTTGTGAATTCAGATTTCTACTTCCCTTAAATCAGTAGATCATGCTTGGCTGATACAGGTGGATAAGGAACTTAAACTGTTTCCTGAATGATTGTTCCCTCCTGAGAGCACTGATGACTCCAGGGATCTTGCCACTGATTGCAGCAGAGCCAGGACTTGCCCATACCAAGTCCTGGAGTAGTGCAGCTTCTTTCATTTGGTCCACCTGTCTACTCCTGGTAGCAGTTAAAAGTGTTTTTGAGCTGCTTCTGTGTTCCTAGAAAGCTTTGTGTTGCAGCCTGATGGAGATTTTCTCCAGAAATGGCTGGTTTTGCTGCTAGAGTTGCTGATTTTCCATGTCCCTGTCCATCTTTCCCACTGCATTTTTGGATGTTTGCCTTTGTTCCCAGCTGCTGTTTCACTGTCTGTCAGCTGTGTGTTTTCTGTGTTGCTTTTCCAGCACTGCTTCATGATGCCCCAGTCCCTGGGAGTGATCGGAGGGAAGCCAAACAGTGCTCACTACTTCATTGGCTATGTAGGTGAGTGCCCAGAGGACTGCAAAGACTGTCCAAAGAATCTCCCCCTGGCTGAAAAATGCTTGTGGGGTGGCACAGCTCTCCTGCTTAGCCTGTAGTGCATGTTGCAGGGTTCTCCTTTCCTGCTGGAAGCGTGGAAGGCTGCTGTGGGCTGAACCTCTCACCTGAGTGATGTAGATTTAAACAGTGGCCATAAACTTCCACTGAGTAATGTTAAATCTGGTCTGTGGAGTGCATAGTGCCTGCTTCCTGCATTCAGAGCTGACCTCCCTCTGTGGCTTGGCTGGATTTAACTGTTCTTTAGGTGTTCCTCAAACACTACAAACTCTTATTATTCTCCTCCTTCCCTCTGGTTTCCTCTCTGCCAGAGACCTCAGGTTATTTGTGCTTTAGATTTCTGGGGTCTGTTTGAGCTCACCCAGGAAGGGATGAGTGGGAACAATACCCAGATAGTGCCTGTGCCTCAGTCCCAGGGTGTGAAAGTGGAGTGGCCACCGTGGTTGTGCTGGCAGCTGTGCCTGGCTGAGAAACATTTGGGGAAGTGGCTGAAAACAAGATGTGCCTGGAATGTGGATTCCTCTGCGTGGCTATGAGAGCTGGCTCTGCCGTTGCTCTTCCTGCTCTTTCACCACTTCTCAGCTTCTGGTGTGGTTCCTCCTGTTGATGTGTCCTTGCCTCTGTGCCCAGGGGAGGAGCTCATTTACCTGGATCCCCACACCACGCAGGCGGCGGTGGAGCCCAGTGACAGCGGCTGCCTCCCCGACGAGAGCTTCCACTGCCAGCACCCTCCGTGCAGGATGAGCATCGCCGAGCTCGACCCCTCCATTGCCGTGGTGTGTCCTGTTCCTCCTGTCCCCCATCACCCCAGGAGCAGTGCTGGGGTCCCCCTGTTCCACAGGGAGCTGGCAGAGGCAGTGGTGATGGGCTGGGTACTCTGCAGTGCTCTGGGCAAGCGCTGCCCTGGGTTTTGGTGACACTGGTAAAGCAGCTCCTCACAGAGAGTGAGTTCCCCTTGCGTGCAGGTAAATACCATTCCTCTTAGAGCAGTGTCATTCTCTCAGGTTTAGTTTGGGCTTTGATTCCAGCCTTTTGATAGGCAGATCTGATTCCATTCCTGAATCCATATGGTGATGCACTGTGGCTTGTTTTCTGTTGAACCTGAGATGCCTGCCTTTTGTTTCCTTTGTTCTTCCTGGTTTTTCTTCTGCAGTAAAGAAAATATTGATGATTCCAGCACTTGGATAGCCTGGACACATCAAGCCTTTGTGGAGTGTTCAGTTTAACAGGGCAGTGCGAGGCACATTTTTAAAGCAAGGCAGTCAGGAGTAGTAACTTCTCCCAGTTCTGATCATGTTACTTGGTGTTGACACAGGGCCTTAAGCCTGAAAGATCAATCTAAAATATAGAAAGATAAAGTCTTTTTCTTCTTTTTTTCCAGGGCTTTTTCTGCAACACAGAGGCAGACTTTAATGACTGGTGCCAGCAAATCAAAAAGGTTTGTGTTTATAGATCTGGTCAGACATTGGAGCAGGCTGCCCAGGGCAGTGGTGGAGTCCCCATCCCAGGAAGTGTTCAAAAGGCATGTGGATGTGGCACTTGGGGACGTGGTTTAGTGGTGATATTGGCAGTGCTGGGGGAATGATTTGACTCAAAGATTTTGGAGTTGTTTTCCAACTCTAATGAGTCTCTGATTCTCTGTCCCTGGGAAAAGAATATCAGGTATTGTTTTGTTTCCAAAGCACTGCACAGAGACCAAGTTCTCTGCAGCATGACCCCATTTTAAGCGTATTAAAATAGTTTAATAGAAACTACCAAAAGGAGCGTAGCTCTGAAATCCTGTTGATGATGTGATTCAAAAACTTTGAAAAACATTTTTCCAGCTACAGTGAAATGCCAACAGATCATTATTACCCCTGCAGTGCACCAGCAGTGCAGAGCTGTTGGTTCTCATGGCTCTGCTGTGTCTCCACAGCTGTCCCAGGTCAGAGGAGCGCTGCCCATGTTCGAGCTGGTGGAACGCCAGCCCTCACACTTCTCCAACCCTGACGTCCTGAATCTCACACCAGGTGAGGCCACACAGGGAGGGAGGGCTGAGGGTGAGCTGCTCCCTTGGGGTTTCTGGAAATCATGTGGAATTACATGATGACTCCTAGTATGTTCCTGTCCCACCTGGAAAGTTTAACCTGGAGCTCTTGGGTCAATTGATGTAGTTCTTCAGCTTTCAGCTAGAGGTTTGCAGATCCTACAGTGTCTCAGGATGATTTTTAGAATAATCTGTGAATAGTGATGGTGACTGAGCACAAGAACAAACAAGCTCACAGGCTGTCATGGCAGTGTGACTCTGTGGTTTCTGAAGGGATGCTTGGAGGAATCAAAAGTGTCCAATGAAAAGGCTAAAAACCGAGTTTGTAGGTAATGAAAATGCTCCAAGACAGGGCTGGTCACACTTAGTTCCAGCATAAGGCACTCCTTCCTGGCATGTACCACTACCAGTGGGAAAAAGGACAAGTGCTGGGCACTAATCTTGCCTGTCAGGCTCTGCTTATCACATTAATAACATGAGCAAATGTTGCAGGAGATAAAGCCAAGAGCAGTGAGTGTGTGTGCACAAGCCTACCCTGTCACCAGGCGTTGGGTGGCCTCCTGGCAACCTGCACCCTGCACTTCTGGTCTCTCTCTCTCCCCTCCTTCCTTAATAGCTTTCATTATCACACTGTCCTTTGCTGTTAAGAGTGCTCAATTCCCTTAAACTGTCAATTGATCCTTGCCTGTCTTAAATTGTCCCTAATGTTGTCTTTCCTACTCTTAAAAATGTTTTTGCAATGGACTACTTGTCCTTCTCCCTCTTCCCTGGCTTGTAGAGCCTCTCCCACCTGCCAAGGCCATTCTATTTCTGTAAGTCCTGTCTCTCACTAGAAGGAGTAATTGAACTTTGAGCCCCTTTCAGGACCTTCAGGGGTTCCAAGAAAGCTGGAGAGGGCACACAGTGACAGGACAAGTGGGAATGGCTTCCCACTGCCAGAGGGCAGGGATAGACAGGATATTGGGAAGGAATTCCTCCCTGTGAGGGAGGTGGGAACCTGGCACAGGGTGCCCAGAGAAGCTGTGGCTGCCCCATACATAGAAGTGTCCAAGGCCAGGTTGAACAGGGCTTGGTGCACTCTTGGATAGTGGAAGGTGTCCCTGCCCATGGCAGGGGGGCAGGACTGGATGATCTTTAAGGTTCTCTTCAACCTAAACCATTCTGGGATTCTGTAACTGTCCAGCCTGAAATAATAAAGGTTTTTCCTTTACTTCCCCCTGTGCTAAAGTTGCTTCCTTCCCAGTGCAAATTCCTTCTTCACCATATAGTTGGAAGGGTGGAGAGATGGGATCCAGTAACATTACCTTTCCTCACAAAATGAACTGTACTAATTGCTTTTAGGAGAGTGCATGTTGTAATTACATTCCCTAACAGTTGCACCAAAAACAACTATAGCAGAAACAATTCTCTAATACATAGGGGTAAATGTATCTCTTAATTGGGACAGAAATCTTCATGGGTATTAGTCCAGACCTGGGCAAGTTCTCCTGTTTTGAGCCTCTTGAGGCAGAACAGTCTACTGCTAACGCAGAGCTGGGGCACAGGAAGGCTGTACAAAACAGTGGCAGCACAAATGTGTTTGGATCTGTGAAAGATGACATGCTTCTGTGCTCCATGTAGTTCTTTCCAGTACAGTTTTCCATACCCCTGACATGTTCTTATCCTCCTCACTTGGGTTTGTCACTGAGTTTTGGAACTTGTAGGCACTTGGCACTCAAACTGTGATGCCCTGCAGCTGCTGGTCTCGCTGACAGTCACACATCCCACTGAGGCAGCGCTTCCTTCTTCTTTTCCAGACTCCTCTGATGCCGACAGATTGGAAAGGTTCTTTGACTCGGAAGATGAAGACTTTGAAATCCTGTCCCTTTGAAAACAAATAGGAAACTGACTCTGCAAATTTGTGTATGTGTGGGGAGAAGGGGGGAGGGAAGCTCCTTCGAGAGCCTGGGGCTACCGGTTTTCATAGGCGCTTGCTGCCATCCCTGCCTCCCGTCCATCCTGGCATTCCGTGCAGCCTCGGAGCGGAGCACGCAGTGGGATGAAGAACCCAGAGGCTGTTACAGCCTTACTGGCTGCAGTTGGAATTTCTCAGCAGCAAACAGTTGCTGGAAGTGGATGCAGTGGTGCTTAGGAGTTCAAAGCCTATCTGTTACATCAGCAGGTCAGCTGGGCCTTCCGGGGGAGGCACGGAAATCGTTAGAGCGCTGAATCCTTCCATGGGGACTCCCCTCTGAAGCTTAAGTAGAGCCCACCCATCATTTAGCAGGAGAAACGTCCAGTTAATGCCTTTAGCAGCTTCCCTTCTCACTGGTCAACCTGGACTGCAGCTCACAATGCCAGGGAAGAGCAGCCACATCCCACAGACAGCTGTGAAGCCCCCGGAGTGCAGGTCCCTACGGTACAACTCCTGTTCATGCTCTGCAGGACACTCAGCACTACCTCTCCTGTTCACACCCTATGGAAAGGGAATTGAGGGAACTTCTAAGTGACTGGGAATTCAATAAGTGAAGTGTGGAGCAGTGCTGTGCTGCTGGGGAGCATCTCAGTCCCAGTTTAAATAATGGAAGGAGTGGAAGAATAGAAAATGTACGTATTGTTCAGTGAGTCAATCCATGTGCTTCTACAGTGGAATAGCCTCTATGGCAAGTACCTTCAGGAAAGCTGCTTTGAACAGAAAACTCAATTCTGCAGCCCTGGAAAAAAGAGTCCAGAGCTGGAAGAGCTGAAACAGGGCAGCAGAGATCTGCCAGGCATGTGCCAGGCTTCTTCTGCCTCTCCCCCAGTGTCCTGGCATGGCAACCAGGGAGTGATGTTGTCCTGCCAAAAACCCAAGCTGTAAAACCTCTTGAGGTGTGCTGGGTGGGTTGGTCAGCACTCCCTCCAGCTACTCCTGTCAGACATTCCCTTTCCAAAGCAGAAGAGGTGCCTGAAGGTCGAGTAGGGTTCCGAGCCGTGTCAGTACCTTGCCTCTGCCTGCTCCCCTCCCTGAGGAGCGTGCCCAGAGGTGCTGTAGGAGCTAACCTGGAGAAACCCCTGTCAGGTAACCATCCCAAGAAGGACAGAATGCCTTGAGAAGGTCCAAATATACTGGAAATTTTAGCTACTTTAAGTTGGTAGCTCTGCCTAGGGCCCTTCTCCACAGAGAGAAAGGTAAACCGTGGAGAGCTGTCTCCATGCACACTGCAAGGGAAGTTGCTGCCGTAGTTTCCCTGGTGCGTGCTGCACACTGCAACCCTGTTTACAAGGCTTTGGTTTGTGCATTCAGGTTTGGTGGATGATGGTGGTGTGCCCAAGGGTGGTGCCACCAGGCTAGAAATGATGTGTTTCCCCTGTGACTGACCTACTGATGCTCTAACTGTCCCTGTTATACCCGAAAGCAGAGGTTTGAACTGGGAACCACAATGCTTCTGTCACTAAATTATTATTTGCTGCTTTCTGCCTGCTTCTCCTCTTCTCTCTTGTAGTCAGGGGAAGAGGCAGCAGAGGAAGTGGGGCTGTGCTCCATTCATCTGCTTTCAATTTCTATCTGAATAAACAGATCTAAAATCTTTGCCTGTCCTGATGTCCTTGCACACGTTGAAGGTGGTGGTGGGTACTGTGCCGTACACAGAAGAATCCTGTGCGTAGAGGGGCTCCACGAGAGCTGGAGAAGGACTTTGGACAAGGGCCTTGAGGGACAGGACAAGGGGGAATGGCTTCCCACTGCCAGAGGGCAGGGTTAGATGCGATACTGGGAAGAAATTCTTCACTCAGAGGGTGGGCAGGCCCTGGCACAGGTTGCCCAGAGAAGCTGTGGCTGCCCCATCCCTGGAATTGTCCAAGACAGGGCTTGGACCATCCCAGTCTAGTAGAAGGTGTCCCTGCCCATGGAAAAAGATGATCCTTACGATCCCTTTCCAACCCAAATCAGTCTGATTCTACTCTTCGTTTCATGTTCATGGTTTTATGTTTAAGGACAGTTCTGCCAGACAAGATTTTACCTGAGTAACCCCAATAACAGCTAAGCTCAACTTAGATCTTTAACAGGTACTTCTGGCTTTTCAGTGTTGTCTTGTCCCAGTGTTACTGGCAGGGCCTGATGCAGCATTGCAGGGGCTCACCTTCACCAGGAGTGTCTGGCTGCCAAGTGCTGGGCAGCTGTGGAGGGAAGGCACCAGCTTCTGCCATTGTAGCTGATGCTTGTATTAGCAATTTTGGTTTAAATATTTAGCTTCCTCTCCCTGCTCGTGAATCAGTTCAATCTGCCTCTCTCTGAGTTAGAGAGGATTTAGTCTGTGGAGATCAGAGCAGTCTACCCTTACTGGAAGGTGAGTCAAACATCCAGCACAGAGACCTGAACTCTCCTGGCCATGCCCATCTCTCAGTGTCCCTTGCCAATGATTAACATTCCAGTTTGTTCTGGTGATTTAGGTGATTCATAGCTGGTCTGGTTTCAAACTGCACTGGGGTGTGTGCAGGAGCCACAAGTGATTATTCCTTTCATCTTGGCCAGTCTAAAATAATTTATGAGCCACTTGTCCTCCAAAGTGGCCTTGCTATGAGCTCATTCATCTACTTCAGGCTCTTACCTGCTCACAGCTGTCCAGCACTGCACAGCTGGGCAGAAGGCTTGAATTCACCTCTTCGTTTTTTCCACAGCTCTAGCAAACAGCTTTCCTTGGATTTAGTGCCTGAACTGCAGCACTTCCACCTCCCATATATACTTCTAGAAGATAAATGATCATACTGAAAGAAAAATGCCCTGTGCCAAATGTTTAAAAGAATAATTTATTAGCAAGTCCTTTACAAACTCTACAAACTGGTTTGAGCAGGGGGGGGATGCATTTACTAGAGAGGAAGAATGACCAGAAACATGGCAATTCCCTAAAAATGAGAACTCTCTGTGTCCAGGGATGGCCCTGGGCTCCCCATCTGCACTCCAGGACTGGAGCTGGAACAGGAGTTCCTGCTTGGGAGAGGGAGGTTTTGACAAGGAATTGGACACATGCTCATGGCATACTCATTTAAAAAAAGGCAGAAGGGGACTATGCAGGATGGAAGGGAGGAGCAGATAATGACAGGGACATCAGCAGCATGTTGGACCCAAAAGAATACACAGGATCTAAGCTGTAGCTGCTGGGATGTCACAGTCATCCAAGTGCAGAAGATCCAAAAAGTGACCTTTCCTATTCTTTTAGACCTGTATGAAGTTTCATTTCCAGAGTTCTCCCAAAGGTTTATTCTGAACCTCCTGCATAGTTTGCTCTGCAATGGACTTGATTTCTCTGTGCAAGTCTTCAATGCTCTTTGAAGCATTCACTGTCTGTTTCCAAGACAACAAAAATACAGGACAGATAACAGAGAATAGAGAAATGTGTTACTGGACACCAACAAATGACAAAAACCCTGTTAACATCTGCTTATCCCCCCATTACTCAATATTGTTACTTCCTGAGTAGTGAAATGAGCTAATAACACCTCCTCTCTGCTGGAGTGGACTGGGAGAAATCAATATATGTAGGAATAGCCATTTAAGAAGTAGATGTGAGGGTGGGTGAAGGGAAACAGAAGAAACTGCTGCTGCATGTTGTTTGCTGGCAGTCTCTGGGGTGTGTGACAGAGACAGGTAAGCTAGGGATTCATCCCAAGTGCCCAAAGAGCTGACCAGAGTCTCCTGGAACAGGGAAGTGCCCTCTATGCCACATCTCACAGTGCCCTTGGCTGGTCCCCAACGTGTCCCACTAAGCAGAAGTGGGAAGGGGCAGCACTGGGATGTGACAGGCAAAATTTGGGAGATTTCAATAGAGACCCCACCCCAGTCCATGACAAATCCATTAGAATTAATTCCTCACCTTCCAGTTTAGGGTCTTGTCCTCCATTAGGCAATAGAAGGACTGAAGAACTTTCTCTTGGAAGGAGCTGGTCTCGTAACGTTCATGTCCAAAGTTCCCTCGTTCTGCTGCTTCTTCTGGGCTTAACTGAAGGAACAGGATCAGGTCTGGCTTTGGGAGGCCAACATCAGGCTGTTTGCACCAGTCCAGGCAGAAGTTCTGTCCCAAGCAAAGACAACTTGAGGTGAGACACACACAGACAGGAAAGCAGCTGGAGCGTGAAGTGGGAAAGGAACAGCCATGGACAGCAGGAATTGCAACCCAAAACACTCAGCACAGGCTACAAACTGAAAAGGTGATATCCCAGCTTACCACGTGGGAATTCAGTCCTGGCCATTTCAGGAACAGCAGGTTTTGTCAGGTGTGCAGCACCTTTTGTGCCTATTTAAGTTGGAGAGAGTGAAAGCTTTTCATGCCTCTTCTGCAGATCCCATCTGAGCTCTATCAAGGCACATTCTGAGCCTCCACATGGCCGTTACCACTCCGAAACTTGCTCAGTCCAAAAGAAAGCTGCTCCCAAACACAAACACCACAGAGCTGCAATGCAGATCTCTCTAGGCCCAGGGAGGCTCCTTTCCAATACTCACCTACCCAGGAATTTCAGCCCAGACACAACAGATGCAGTTTTCCAGCTTTTGCATTTTGTTGACAGGTCTGAAGACTTTCATCAGGGCATGTGAATCCATGATGTTGGTGAGACTAGAGAGTCTACTCACTGCTCATCCACATCTTAAATCCCTCTAAGAGGAGCTGGCACATCTGCCCTCCAACTTCTCCCCAGATGTTCTGTATCCTGGTAATCTGGGTATTTTCTGGATGTACGTGTAGTGGGTTTTTCAATCCCGTGAGGGGGTAAGAGAAGCTGAAGTGCCACATCATCTTGGGTGTGAACTCTGGTACACAGTAGACTTTTGTGTTAGGTATGGGCATCAACACCTCCCCTTCTTCTGGGAATGCTTCTTCAGTAAAAAACATGCCAAACTCCATTCTTTTAAGAAGCAGAGGAGGTCTCTTCCAGCAGCAAAGGATGCCATCCCTGCTTCCCAAGGGTGGCATCCGCATGGCTGAGCCCTGCAGGTCACCAGCTACATTCAAAGAAATGTAGACACTTTTAGACATCCTTTTTACCCCACCAGAAAGTAGCAGAACATTCCTTGCTGTGCCCATGTGGGTTTGGGAACCCTATTTTGGGCTGACTCAGCTCGTGTTACACATCCTGGCTCTTAATTTGGGGCTTTTGTAGACACCTGATTAGCACCTAAATGCTTCAATGCATCTGTCTCAGGGTTAAGCCCCAAGCTACACCATGTCCAGGAAAGCAGGAGGGTGGAAGAAGATGCAGGTGAAGGTGCAGGGCTTGGGGGCCCAGGATCTCCTCAGTCCTTCCAGGAAGAGGGAAAGGCTTGGGCAAGAATGAATGCAGGTCACAGCTGGTGCTGCAGGCATGGCTGGAGCTTCTGTGACCACAGGATATTCTTAGAGGATTGATGGCTGCTCAGCAGCAACGGGACACATCTGATGGAGTGGGACAAGAGTGCCTGTGCAGAACGGCTCAAAGAGTGGCTGACAGAGCTGACTTGTTCTGAAAGCAGGGACAGGCCAAAAGGCACACGTGGGAATGCCAGAAACTCATGCTAAATGAAGAAAATCACTTTTACTCTGAAGGTGAGCAGAGAAAAACCCAGAAAGGAATGGATATACATCCCTGAAGATACTCAAACCTTGGCTGGATGCAGGCCCAAGCAGCCTGCTTATGTCAGCCCTGCTGGAGGCTGGGCTTTGTGAATTCCATAGATCCCTTCTAATGTATGTGGTTCTGTTCTGCAAATTTCTGGGCCAGCAGCCTGAGCAAGTACAGAGAGTCTTTAATACACTTCCAGAATGATTCTCCAGAGTCATAAAGGTCAGCTTTCAGTCCAGCAGTCTGTCCAGGTTTACAAAAATCACCAAGTAAGTTTCACTGCTTGTTCTGGGGAAGGGTAGACCCACGTTAATATCTGAGTTGAAACTTCCATCCCTCATTTCCAATCCTCATTTCCCAGAAGAAGAATGGCCCCTGGGCCATTAACACCAACAGCCTCTACCCGGAGCTGCTTCCCCAAACAGAGACAGGGACAGGGGCTGCTGCAGGTCTCACTCACCCCTTTGGCACTGGTGAAGGCCACTCCAGAGAAGGCGTATCTGTCAACCACGACCGTGATCCCTTGATGTAGCTTCTCCTTCATCATCGGCCTGAAACCGTGTGGGAGATAAAACAATAAAGTTGCACTCCTTTGTAGTGACAGAAATGAAAGTTCATCTAAAACTCCAGGTATGTCATCATTAAGGGAGATCACTGGCAGGGGCAGCTGTGATGCAGATGGCAGGTGAAGAGCTGTTTGTATTGTCCACCAGGCACTGACCAAATCCCTTTCACAACACCCAAACTCAGGGTGCCAAGTGCTGGGCACTGCTCTAGGCAGCTCCAGGGCTTACAGGCAAGATCTCAGATGAACTATACTGACATGGACAGCTTAGTCCTCTTCTCTTTTTAGGTGGTGCAGTAGATTTTGTGATACGCTCTGCCACTTTTATTCATGGCAGTTCTTCTTAGAGCTCACTTATCTGCCTTCTGTTCCCCCAGCTTAATTTGCACTGCCACTACAGCAGAGCCAGCAAAGCTCTTCTGTAAGATGAGAACATTTTGAAATCTGTATTTCCAGGTAAAAACAACAGCCTACACTGATTTCTCCACGTCCACACACAGACTCTGTGACTGAAGCAAGGACAGCCAGTAACAGCTGGACATAGCCTTTGGCTACAGGGAAATCTTGGGCACAATTCCTTAAGCACTGTCACTCACAGGGACTGCCTGGCAAAGCAAGGTATCTTCAGGAAAGAGAGTAAATTCACAGTCTAAGCTGGTTCAATCTCAGCATCCCAATTTTTTAATCTAGTACAGAACAGGAGTTGGAAATATGGCACCAACGATTCCAAAAAAACCCCCAAACTGTGGAACCTGATCTAAGATTACAAGGACAGGGTTAGATGGGATATTGGGCAGAAATTCTTCTCTGTGAGGGGGGGGAGGCCCTGGCACAGGGTGCCCAGGGCAGCTATGGCTGCCCCATCCCTGGAAGTGTCCAAGGCCAGGCTGGACGGGGCTTGGGGCAACCTGGGATAGTGGAAGGTGTCCCTGCCCATGGTAGGGATGGGACTGGATGAGCTTTAAGGACCCTCCCAACCCAAACCATTCTCTGATTCTGTGATTAAATCCAAAGCTGTTTACCATCTAAACAGGATCACAGTCTTGTACTTTCTGCACCCACTGCAAGCTCAAACCCCATGGGATTCAACATCACACATTTTTCTTTTACAACTGAAAAAACATCATCTTTACACATGTTCCCAGCGGTTGGCAGAGAAGAGCAGGTGAATGGTGTGGTCCTCCAGGTTCTTCTCCCTCCCCAGGTAGGAGCTGATCAGCTGCCCAATCTCTGTGGTTCTGTCTGTAGGAAAGAGAAGATGCAAAGGCTGCCCCAAACTGCTCTTCCCAGACCGGGATCCATCTCTCTGGGGGGTCTGTCTGTCATGGGTGGGAGGTTGGTCTGATCAGGGCAGGGTCTATCTGCCTGTCATGGATGGGACGAGGTCAGTCCATCCAGGGTGGGAGTCTGTCTATCACGGGTGGCAGGCAGTCCTGTGTCCAGGATGAGGGGAATGTGTATTTGTCACAGATGGGAGAACGTCACTCCATAAGGGGCTGGGGATCCACCTGCCTGTGACAGGTTGGGGAGAGGAGGTTGGTCCGTCCAGGATGAGAATCTGTCTGTCTGTCCGGGATGGGAGGGGTCTATCCGCTCGTCGCGGGTGGGGGGCGGTCGCTCTGTCCTGGGCGTCGGGGGATCCATCTGTCACGGCTGCGAGCCGGTCGGTCCGCCCAGGCTGGGAGGGGTCTATCGGTCCGGGCTGGGGGCGGTCCCTCTGTCCAAGCGTCAGCCCAGAGCTCGACTGCGCCGCCAGAGCCCGCGGACGACACCCCGCCCCCTCCCCAGGGCTGTCCGCAGCCGCGCCCTACCCGGGAAGCGGAGGAGGTCGGCGCGGTGCCCGGCCTCCCGCAGGGCCTCCACCAGCCGCCGGCTCTGCGTGCTCTTCCCGGCGCGGTCCACGCCCTCCAGCGCGATCAGCGCCCCGCGCCGCGCCGCCATCGCCGCGCGCGCTCCGCGCCACCCCGCCCCTTCCGCCGCGCCCGCCAATCGCCGCCCGCCCCGCCCCTGATGAATATGCAGCGCCGGCGGCCCCGGCGGCCAATGGGCGGCGCGCGGGCCGTGAATACGGGATGAGGCCGCGGGCCTGCTCATGCGGGCCCGGCGGGCGGCGGGGAGCGGCGCGCGGGCCGCAAGATGGCGACTGCCATGTACCTGGAGCACTACCTGGACAGTGAGCGCGGGGCGGGGACGGCGGAGGAGCCGGCGCGGGGGGCAGCGCGGGGGCGGTGGGATTGGGGCGGTGGCGGCGGCGGCAGCGCGGGAATTAAAACTGCGCCACGGGCAGCGCGGGGGAGTGGGGGGAGCGGCACTGCGCATGCGTCATCAGCCGGCGCCAGGCTACGTCACTGGTGCGCGCTGGGGAGGGGGATGGTGAGGCCATGGCGGCTGTGGGGGTTGCCAGGGCGGGGGTGCCGCTGCTCTCTCGGCTGGGCCGCTGGTGTCAGCCCAGTGCCCAGCACCCAGGCAGCTGCTCAAAGTCTGCTGAGGTGAAAGGGCGGCTCACGGTACGTGACTCACAGGATGGGTTGGTTTGGGCTGGGAAGGACCTTTAAAACTCAGCTTGTTCTAGCGCCTGCCATGGGCAGGGACGCCTTCCGTTAACAAGCTTGCTCAGAGCATTTAGTAGCATTTTTCTTGCAGGTATTGAGAATCTGCCGTGCGAGCTGCAGAGGAACTTCCAGCTGATGCGGGAGCTGGATCAGAGAACAGAAGGTACGTGCAGGTATTTCGGCAAGCAAAGGCCGAGAGAGCCTGGCCTGAAGGATGGGAGGAGCCCAGTGGAGCCTGGGCTTTAGAGGACGTGTCTCCCCTCTGCTGCTGTTCCTTCTCTTAGCTCGAGTGCTCTGCAGTGTTTGTTTCCTTCCTGTGAGGATACAGCTCACATCACAGCGCTTGGTTTTGTTTCCAGTTTAAACTCATAGCTCTGTGATCACAGTACTCAGTGGCCACTTGGATGGGCTTCCTTCCACGTATTTCCATATCTAACAAGTTCTAGATTCCTGTGTGCCTTGCAGGACGATTCTGTCTTCCTTTTTGAAGTCTTTGTTGTGAAGTGACTGTACAACAAATAAAGTGTTCTGCATGTGGGAGGAGAGGCTGAAACTTGTGAGCCCATGGGTTCAGTTTCTGATCTTAACTGTGAATTAACTAAATTAACTTCTGAATTAGCTGTAGAACACTCAAGGAAGCAGAATCACACCACAAGTGTCAAAGAGTGAACACCTTTAACTTAACTGGTTTTGTTTTTAAAAAGGAAAATGTATTAAGGAATTGAGGGGAGTGTAACAGCTGTTAGGAAGGGTCTCCTAACTGGAAATAGAAAAACAAAATTGCCTGGGGTTTTTTTTCAGACAAGAAAGCAGAGATCGACAGCCTGGCAGCAGCGTACATCGAGTCTGTGAAGAACATGTTGCCTGAGGAGAGAGTGGAGCACCTGAGGAAGATCCAGAGTGCCTACAGCAAGTGTAAAGAGTACAGTGATGACAAAGTGCAGCTGGCCATGCAGACCTATGAGATGGTGAGCCATGGAAAAATGGGCATCCTCTGGAATGTTGCATGTGGAGATGCTTCACAGTGTCAGCTTTCTGTGGCTGTTTTCTTTCTTGCTTAAATTTTGTACCAAAATAAATTATTAGCCCTCAAGCTTATGTTTGTCACTGGTGCCATCCCCAAAAAGCTTTCTCCTTTGGCACCAGATATCTCCTTTGCTGAAGAATTAGTGAGTTTATCCCCCTTGGAGGTGGCTTTGTCATTAGTACTCATATGCTGTGTGATAATGCCAGCAAATTTAGCCCACTCCCTCCTCCCCAGCAGCTCTCTGGCACTGATAATTCATTTGAGGCACACTTAGTTGAAAGCAAAATTTTTTTTTTAAGCCAGCTGCTGTACTATGTTGTGGAGGAGCAGCAGGAATTCTGCTCAGTTGCCTTGGTGTACTGGACTTCAGATCTCCTTGATGGACCTTGGGAGAAAATCCCATTTCTTAAGATGCAGTTTTCCACTTTGTTTTTTTTCTTCTGTCCCTTGAATAATTCTTATTTCTGCGTGTTTTACCCCCTGGCTGAAAGTTTAGTGAGGGGAATCCTTTTGACTGGGCTAAGTGTTTGTTCTCCAGTTCGCAGAGAAGCTTTGGGTTTTGCTACAGTTGCAGTAGGTGATTGATTGCCATCAGATACTGCAAAAAAGGAAATTATGTCCCAGAAATATCAATGCCCTAGATAACTAGGGAACTCATTTAATGATAAAGTGTTGCAGCAGCAGTTTGGGGGTGCTGGCTTCAAATCCCTGTTCTGAAAGTCACTTTATTACAGCCAGGGTAGTACAGAGTACTTAATTACTGCGTGTTGACTTGATATTTAGGATAGTCAGCTTCTGTCTGTATTTATTGTTAAACTTCTTTGATTCACATGACAGTGGAGTACCAGGGGAAAAAACCCTAACTGCTCTGTTCGACACGTTTCAAGGACTATCTCTGAATTTTGAAAATCGCAGGGACAAGCCAGTTATTTTTAGTATCTCTCATCTTGTTTTGTTCTGAAAATTGTCAATCTGAGTTGCTTTGACTCTCCTTTATGTTGCCTCCCTTTGCCTGCCTTTCTGCTTGCTTGTGGAGGGATTGGGTCCTTGTGCTTTTGCCTCCCTCATTCCCTTTGTGTGTGCCATTTCCCTTTTCCCAGCCTGTACCCCTCCCGTGCCTTGCTCTGCAGTACCACACTCTGCTCAGGCCGATAACAGCCAAGTTTTAGCCCTTCCTGTTTTCGTTTGGGGCTCTTTTTTGTGTGTGTTTCTTTGTAATTGGGTTTGTGGTTTCCTCTTGGTGCAGGTGGATAAGCACATCCGCCGGCTGGATGCAGACTTGGCGCGGTTTGAGGCTGATCTCAAAGATAAACTGGAAGGCAGCGACTTCGAAACCCCTGGATCCCGAAGCCTGAAAAGTGGGTGAATTTTACACAACTGAGAGCCTTTTGCAGCACTTAGAGTATCAAACCAGGAAGGCTGAGACGTGAAATCGGCTGTTATTTCTGGAGGAAGGAAAGAAGTGTGCCATTCTCTGCTTGTTTTTAATGCTCTTCAAAATGTTTGTAGTGGGCAAGAGATGAAGAGAAGTGTGATGCAGGGTGCAGGACCCTGAGGTTTTTACTGGTTCTAAGGAGGGTGCTGTGCCAAAACTGCATTGGTGTAACAGTCTTAGTTTTGGGAAAAATTAGGAATAAAAAGATACCAGTTTCTGTCGTCTATACAGAAATATTGGGTGATTACAGTGACATTTGAATGTGGATACAGCAGCACAGCACAGCTTTATGCCTTTGAACAGTGAAATAAGGGGTAGGAGCAAGGAGGTGGAGATAGAAGTTATGTTAGTTGTTGAGTTACCTATTAACTGTGTTTCAAAATACACTGAGGTTTAAAAAAAAGTACTGCATGTCTAATCAAGTGTGATGGTGTTTATGACCTGTGCTGACATAGTGCAGTGCTTTATTACCAAAATTCTTAACACAAGAGTTTGGTGCTCAGCTGTTATCAATTTGGTGTATTTGTGGCTTAAAAATGCATTTCAGTCAGCATATTCAATGACATATATAATAAGGATTACTCTATTACATTTGAAATAGGGATTTCAAGACAGTAACTGCATCAAAAGAGCAACAGCTGGGGATGTTTCTGCCACTCAGGCTGAGATGATGAGGTTGTTTTTGCTTTCTAGAGGGACGAAGTCAGAAAGACAAAAGAAGCTCTCGTGGTCGAGGCAGGAGAACATCTGAAGAAGATACACCAAAGAAAAAGAAGCTCAAAGGAGGGTAAGGCAGAGCCAGGCACAACTCCAGGGCCTTGGGCTTGACACTTCCTGAATTTTCCACAAGCTCATATTACCTTATTTATGACTCATGTCCGGATGGCGAGCGGTGTTAAAAGTGTTCTGGTCTTACTCCATTTCATTAATGTCCTGCTTAGGACAGGCCAGCATTGTTAATTAACTCCTTGGCTGGCATGTGGAAGCTCAGCATGCTTGGAACACTCTGACTGGAAGAACAAGATCATGCTCCCTGTTGCTGTTGGCAAGCTGGGAGAAAGTAGCTTTGATTTTTGTTGCAGGGCTATTTTTAGCAGTTGCTTGTGGTCTTGATGGTAAAAGAGGCTCACTTGTCCATCAGGACAGAACCTGATGTTGTGCTGCTGTTCTAGAAACCTTGGAGAATTTTGGGGGTTGTTTTCAAAGGATTGTGTCCTAGGTAGCCTTGAATAATCTGATTTGGTTTTGAGAGGCAAGGAGGAAAGCGTGTCCCCTCTCTGAGATGGGATTTATATTAAAGGGCTTTAGTTTATTCTAATATTTTCAGTTGGATAAATGGAGGAGCAGGAAACTAAAAATAGTTCCTGTGGACTGCTACTAGCATGTCAGCACATCCCTGTCAGGGTAAGAGAGTTCACTCATGCCTGATAATGAGAAAAAATGTATATTGAAAGAGGTTGGGGAAAAACCCCAGACAGGTTATTCTACCCACAACCAGGAGTGATCTGTATGATAATTTTGTTACTTTATTCATGACATCTACAAGTCCTTCTCTTAATTCTTTCTAGTCATACTGTGTTTGATCCAACCTACCTTATGATTTTAATTACTGGACTGTGGTAATGTAATACAAACTCTAAAACGGGGTCAGTGTGGTTTAGGGAAGATACTGTAAAACACTAATTTTCCCAAGTAGGATTTAGATCTTGGAAACATCAAATTCCAGAATGGTTTGGGTTTGGAGGGGCCTTAAAGACCATCCCATTCCAGCCCCTGCAATGGGCAGGGACACCTTCCACAACACTGGGTTGTTCCAAGTCTGGCCATGAACACTTCAGGGATGGGGGAGCCACAGCTTCTCCAGACCACCTGTGCCAGGGCCTCCCTACCCTCACAGGGAAGAATTTCTTCCATTTAACCATTTCTTTCCATTTCTTCCATTTCTATCCATTTAACCCTGACCTCTGGCAGTGGGAAGCCATGCCCTTGTAACAGAGTGTTGTCTGCAGTTGACAAGTGTTTTGTCCTGACTGTCCTTGCCCACAGGTCTGAGTTTGCTGATACCATCCTGTCAGTGCATCCCTCGGATGTCCTGGACATGCCAGTGGATCCCAACGAGCCCACCTACTGCCTGTGTCACCAGGTGTCCTATGGAGAGATGATTGGCTGTGACAACCCAGATGTAAGCACTTGAGAGATGGTTGATTTTCAGATGTTTGTTGCCTCCCAACCCTGTACAATGCAAGGAGGGGGTCCTTGCTCAGTTAGCTCATACCAAACGATGGGAATGTTTGTGAACCACTAAGAATCTCCTCTGTGGGTTTTTCCTTCCTCTTTTGCAGTGCCCAATCGAGTGGTTCCACTTTGCATGTGTGGACCTGACCACCAAACCCAAAGGGAAATGGTGAGTGTGACAACATTCAGCTTTGGGATTTTTATCAGGCTGCAGTTTGCCTCAACAAGAATTAAAAGCCTGTTGTGACCCTGACAGAGGAGCTTTGCTCTGTTCATCAGAGGGTTTGCATCCTCTGGGATTGGGGGTTATGTTTGAGGGTGGAAGATACAAGGTGAACCTTCTTGTTAAAATCCATTTCCACGGAAGTCTTAGGTACTGGTGGCAGCAAAACAGCCTGATAAACAGAGCAGGTTTTGACCTGAGGCATGTATAGACATGGACATGTTACATCTGAGGTTTGCTCTATTGTCACTCATTGTGACTGTGTTTAAAACAGAGACAGGTACCTTTGCATTTCACTTCTGGAGGCAAATTTTGAAGACTCAGGGTTTTACTATGTGCTTATCTTGGAAAGTATTATAGGCTTGTTATTTTTCTCTAATGGACTGTTTTAATCAAATTAACAAATTGCCTGTCAGACACAGGCTTAATTGTGCACAAATACTAAAGACAAGTCTCAGGCTCTGTGCTGTTTCAGAGCTAATTACTGCCTGTTTTTTTTCCTACAGGTTTTGTCCTCGTTGTGTTCAGGAAAGAAAGAAAAAGAAGTAAGGAGTAGAGGGGGATACACCGCTGAGGCAAGAAGAATTTAATATATTCCTTCATTCATGTTGCAATATTACCTTTGATTATTTTTTGTTAATCTATCCTCCATCTTTTTCTGGTATGATATTTAATTATCCAGTGGCCAGTTGAAATTCCTGTTTTTTCCTAAGACAAGGACTTGGGGAGGGAGTCCCAAATCCCTTTGCCACGGAGATTTTATTTATGTTAGTCTTGCACAATAATACTGAGGGAGGGTGTTGCCTTTTCTGGCTGTTTCCGTTTCCCTGAAGATTCTTTAAGTACATCACTGTGAAGATGAAACCTACAGTATTCTTGGAGACAGAGAAGGTCGGATTTATTCACAAAATAAGATGAAGGCCTGAGTTGTTAGCTGTGATTGCCTGTGTGGCACATGGGTAAATCAGGAAATCAGGTTTTGGGGAAAGGCTCCATGAGGACACTGTTCCCATGATGGTGTGGCTCTGCTGTTGAGGAAGGCCATTCAGGAATGTTGTAACAGAACTTCTTGTCTTTTTTTAATGGGCCACATTTGCATGTTCTTGACTTCTCTGGCTGCCTTTCAGATGATGAATGTGAATCCTTGCATTAGCACAGTGTCAGTGGCTGCAGCAGAAGGGACAGAGGAAATCAGGAGCTGGAAAGCTAAAGTCTGTTTTTTCCTTCCTCTGGGATACAGTGGATGCAGAAGTTGAGGGAAGAGCAAAGTCTTGCTTTCATATCTGTCTCCTGCATCATGAGGCTTACCTGCCTTCAGTGAAAGATGTAGTGGGGAAAGGTGTTCCAGGTTTCCTTCCTGCTGGTGGAAGGAGAAAAAAAAAGCCCCGAACACATGAACTTTGCTGGCTCTGGTCCCTAGTGGGTGTTGGTGGCAGCACTGTGAAGGGCTGTGTGCTGCTTTCCATACCAGAGTGCAGGAGCTCTTGGTACAGACTGCTGGAAAGGCATAAAGAAACTCCCAGATAAACATTTCTTCTGCTGAATAAACAGCACAAAAGATTAAAAACACTTCTACTCAATATTCTGGCACCTGTTTTCAAAAGAAAGAAGGCTTTTCCTGTTACACTGAGCCTCTTACTCATGTCTTGCAATGAAGGAAAGTAGAACACAGCTCCTGCCACCTCTCCTTCCCTCTGTGGGGCTTTGTGCCTGTTGCTGATGTAGAAGAAACCTCTCAATTGTGAGGCAGCTTTTCTGTAAACATTGATTTATGGCAGGAAAAAAGGATGGATTTGGGTAAAAAAGTCCCTGTCTTCAGGGTCCTGTCATTTCCAGTGTGATGTTGCAAGTGTCTTTACTACACTGCATCACGGAGAGATGAAGTTCCCATAGTTCAGTGCATGAGAATGCATGTTTGGGATGCACGTTTGTCATTGCTGCCACAGAATAGCACATGGAAAGCAGGCAGGGAAATTAAAGCCAGAGTGCTGGACGGAAGGAGGAGGAGCAGCAGCACAGTCACACAAACCTGGAGTGCAGCAAGCCCTCTTCTTCTTCCTGCCTCTTCATGAGAGCAAATTTGTGATACCTCATGAGCCAGCCTGTAATCCAGTCCCTAGAGGGTGAGAGCTGCTCCTCCTTCTCACACTGCACTGGATT
Source organism: Nicator chloris (assembly GCA_013400495.1). NCBI lineage: Eukaryota > Metazoa > Chordata > Aves > Passeriformes > Pycnonotidae > Nicator > Nicator chloris. Next base: position 159,280 of record WAAE01002993.1, read on the forward strand.
GAGTTGGAGCATTGCTGTGACCTGACAACCCGTGTCGATGCTGTTCCAGGTTTTGTTTTCCCCTTCCACCCAATGGTATTGTAGACAACTTTTCTTCCTGTTCTTCCTAAGGCTTTGTTAGTACTGGTATTGCCATGGATTAAGCATTTGATTTGAAACAATCTCAAAATTCCACTCTGGAGGTGTTGCTGGAAACATGCCATAGGGAAAAGAGCAGCTCTGGGTGAGCCAGTGTGGAGCTGACTTCCCTCAGCTCCAAAATTCTGGTCATGCAGGATAACAAAAAACATTTTTAGAAGTACTTTCTGAAGCCTTTTGGGGCTTCAAAGATTATATTCCACTTGAACCAGCAAAGCGAAGAGGAAAACAAGCTCTGGAAGGTAGAGACCTTGAAAGGAAGGATAATGTGCTAGGAATGCTGAATAGTGTGAGGTACAACATTCTCCTCTTTTTTACAACATCTGTGATGTGTAAAGCATCTGAGATCTGATACCAGCAATAAACTCTCCCACTGGGAACATGCCAGTTCAGGGCTTGGATGGGCTCAGGAGTATCTCCTGCCCTCTTACACCTGGTCGTAGAAATATTTTACGACTCCTTGTAGACAGAAATACCAGCAGCCTTCATTTTTGCTTACTAAAGGATTTAAATCTTCTGACTTTTGAATGTACAGTGTTAAATGTTTCCTGGAGAAGGGTGATCCCTAAAGGAATGCCCCACTAAACATTGCCCAAAAACCCTGCCAGGGGCCCAGCTTTACTGCAGCTCGTCCAAACCGGAGGTCGAAACCGACTTTAACCCAATTACCGAAACAAGGAAAAATTTAAAAAAAAAAAATTAAGGAATGTAAAGTTTAAAAAAAAATGTATATCTGTATTTTTTGGATCTTGGAGATGTTGGATTATATTATAAATAAAGTATTTTTGGGAATAAATGTGTGAGGATGATGATGGGGGTGCAGGGGCTGCTGTTGCAACCTCCGGCCGCCAGGGGGAGTTGCCGCCCGCTGGCGGCTCAGAGTGAGGCGCGCTGCGCGTCCCCGCCGCTTTCAGGCCACGGAGCGGTCTTGGCATCTCCCGTGTACCGGGATAATCCCGGATTCCCTCGTGGATTCCCGCGACTCCGCACTGCGAAGGCTGCTTGGCGCTGCGGTGTCCCGGGGGAGTGCGGTGGGAGCGGCGGAAGAGACTCCCTGAGGCGGTGCGCCTCCCCTCAGTGCCGAGTTTCCCCCCCCAAGGCCGTGGGAAGGGGCAGCGAACAAGGCCGCGGCCTCTCGCATGGCTTCTGCAGCGCTGTGGCGCCGCGGGGCCGCCTGGCTGAGGAGCTGCCGCGGGAGGGTCCTGCAGCGCGGCGGGAGCCGGGAGCCCCCGGGCGTGGCTCGGGGCAGGGGCTGCGCCGGCTGCCGGGACGTGGTGCCGACCTGCGAGCGCTACGCGGTGCGGCGGCTGCCCTTCGCCCGGCTGGCGGACGGCGATGTGGCCTTCTTCGAGCGCCTCATGCCCGGCAGGGTCGTCACCGGCGAGGAGGAGGTGAAGCCATTTAACGTGGACTGGCTGAAGTCTGTGCGAGGTAAGCGAGCTGCTTGATGTGCTCGGTTGGTGAAACCTCCTTCCTGCCAGTGTTAACTACCTGAACAACGAGTGTGCCAGAGGAAATCTCATCTTTATTTATGGCGGATCACATCTGTACAGACCGTAGAGTTGGAAGGGACCTGTGAGGGTTATCGAGTCCATCTCCTGCACAGACACCCTAACAATCCGAACCTGAGAGCGTTATCCAAATGATCCTGGAGCTCTGGCAGCCTTGGGGCTGTGCCCATTCCCTGGGGAGCCTGGGCAGTGCCCGACCGCCCTCTGGGGGAAGAATCTTTGACATCCAGCCTAACCCTTTCCTGACACAGCTCCAGCCGTTCCCTCGGGTCCTGTCACTGGTCACCGGAGACCACGAGTGCCTGCCCATCCAAAATGGGTTTTTCTCATAAAATTATTCCTTTAAGAATTACCTGATACCTGGTAAACTTCTAAGCTTTTGTTAAAAAAAAAAAAAAAGAACAAAAATAAACCTCTAACTTAATAATGAATTTTTTCCTGAGGCAGGTTGATTCAGCTAACAGTTTTGGTTGAACCTCAGAAAAAAATATAAAAGCTTTTGGGACACTTGACTGCAGCCTTCCAGTACTTTAAGGGGGCTCATAAAAAGGAGGGAGAGAGACTTTTTATATGGGTCTGGAGTGGCAGGACAAAAGGGAATGGCTTCCCACTGCCAGAGGCCAGGGTTAGATGGGATATTGGGAAGAAATTCTACCCTGTGAGGGTGGGGAGGCCCTGGCACAGGTTGCCCAGAGAGGCTGTGGCTGCTCCATCTCTGGAAGTGTCTAAGGCCAGGTTGGAAAGGTCTTGGAGCAACCTGGGATAGTGAGAGGTATCCCTGCCCGTGGAATGAGATTAAGTTCTAAGTCCCTCCCAACCCAAATCTTTCTGTGATTCTAAATCAAGTGTTGTGAATTCTCTGTTGCTGCTGTCAGAAATTTCATAAGAATTTAAACCATTTCCCATTGCTCCCAGTGGCAGCCAAGTCTGCCTATATATGCAAAGTTTTTGCAGGGCTTAAAGGGAAAGAATACTGTTGAAATGTTTGTTGTCAAAGTGGCTAAAATGCCTAATAGTGGAGGAAGTTATTTCCCACCTCATGCTTTCCCACCTGTTTCTTTCTGACCTCTGCAGAGCCACAGCTTGCCTTGAGAGTCCCTTGCTTTCATTGCAGGCTGCAGCCAGCTGGTGTTGAAGCCACAGACGACAGCAGAGGTGTCTCAGGTGCTCAGGTAACACACGCCTTTTCTTCTGGGCTTGGTGCTGAGGAGACTTGGGTTGAGTCAGGGATGATCCACCACGTGAAGGGAGCTTGTAGGTGTTCAGACACCAATTCCTTAAGCATTGGAGTTGCTGAGGCAGTTTTCTTCATGACTTTTCTGTTCTGATAAATGGCTAAAATTAGGTATTGTACAGGTGCTCAGAAAAGAGAAGTTTTGTGGAAGATTCAGGAGGGTCTGTTTGAAAAGGTAAAGAAGGTGAGGGCAGAACTGGGCAGTTTGAGGATCTGTTTTATCCACACTGGCGTGAGCACAGCTCTGGTGTGTGTCAGATCACTGTTTGGCTGAGGAGCTGAAAGCTGCAGGAACATGCTCCTGGCTCTGTTAAAACAGGGATGCAGAGCACAGGAAAGGCAGGCAGGGATTCTGAAGAGCTGTAGTGCTGTGGAGCTCTGTGCCGTCCCTTGTGCAGGAGCTGCTGTGAGCTCAGAGAGGATGTGGTGGGTGGTGCTTGCCAGGGGTGTGGCAAGTGGAGCAGCTGAGGCACAGGTGCACATTTGTTGCCTACAGGGCATTAATTTCTTGGGAGGAGGAGGGTAGTCACGTCTGAAGCCACTGCAGAGGCTGGCTGCCAGAGCCCACCGAGGAGCCCAAGCTGTTAACACAGACTGCTGCAGAAACAGCTTCTGTAGAAGTATAAGCAGTGCTTTCCAGGCAGGTGTTGTGTGCCAGATGCGTAGATACACACGGGGCTAACCCCAAGTGTTGGTTCTTTGCTCAGCAGTAGGCTGAGTTCAGACAGGAGTTACACTTTCTCACTTTGTCATTGAAACTGTCTCCTTCCATCAGTTTAATCTTTCAGTGAAATGCTGCTTAATTTTAAGGAATGTCACAACTGTCGACATTCATGTAGAGGTGAAACTTCTCTGACAGACTGATTATGGCTTTTAAATGCATAACAGTTCAGAAACCTTTTTCCTTCCAGGTACTGCCATGAGAGGAACCTGGCAGTGAACCCTCAGGGGGGGAACACAGGCCTTGTTGGGGGCAGCGTTCCTGTCTTTGACGAGATCATTCTGTCCACTGCTCTCATGAACCAGATCATCAGCTTTGACAAGGTGTCCGGTAAATATTCCAGGGATGTAAAGCACAGAAATGAGCCCCAGGCTGCAAAACAGGCATTTTCCTGGGAGCAGATAGCAGCAGGATCAGCAGGGTTCAGCCCAGCAGCATCATAAGAAGGTTTGTTTGGATTTGGGGTTTAGGGGTCAGGCTGGTGTGAGTATCTCTGTTCAGAGAGGGAGAACAACAGGCAGAGACACACTTAATGTGATTGTGTTTTACCAGTCCAGAGTTGTGGGTGACAAGATATTGAGGCAATAGCAAAGCTCCCTGAGGCTTGAGGAGGGAACAGTTCCCTGGAGCATGCACAGACTTGTGCATTTAAGATGAATCCCAGGAAGTTTTGAAGGAAGAGGTGATTGCAGCTGCTCATACTGCTCCTGCTCCTTGAGGAGGCACCTTCTTCTCAGCCATCAGCTTGTAGCAGGGCGTCTGTATTCCAGGAATCCTTGTGTGCCAAGCGGGTTGTGTGTTGGAGAAGCTCAACGAGTACTTGGAGGAGCAGGGGTTTATCATGCCACTCGACCTGGGAGCCAAAGGCAGCTGTCACATCGGGGGGAACGTGGCCACCAACGCCGGAGGCTTGCGGCTCTTGAGATACGGCTCTCTGCGAGGGACGGTGCTGGGCCTGGAAGTGGTAAGGCGAGTACCTGGCAGTTCCCTTCTTTGTTTAATCCACTGCTGCTTACTGCTTCCTGCTCCTCTACCTATCTAGCACACAGCCAAGTTCCTCTCCAGGCTTCCACTCTTTTCCTTGTTGGCCTCTTTTGAGAAGGGTCAGCACATGTCTTCATGCGTGTAGCATGTTGTTGCTGCTGCAGTTTCCAGCTTCCTGACTTCCAGTGCTTGCTGACAGGAGTGGTGGTAGGTGGTTTTCTAATCCAGATGAGTGAAAAGAAGGTAGGGAGAGGTTGGGGGATCCCAGGTTCTCTGCATGGAGTTGGTTCCTCTGAGCAACGGGTCTCTGGAACACTCTGCTAAATCCATCCTGCATCACTCTCTTCTAGTGGCTGCTCACTCAGATTTTAATAGAATCATAGGATCACAAACTGGTTTGTGTTGGATGGGACTTTAAAGATCATCATAAGGTTTAAAGCCCACCCCATAACAGAGCTGTCTGCTTTGGGTTCATTTAGCTACTGGCTGTGTCCTAGAGTCTCTGCTGTTCCTCAGCTGCTCCTGTCCTACGGGCAAGTGCCTTGGGATGTAAAGGCTGGATTAGGAGTTCTAAAAGTTTTCATGGCTGGGAAATTTGGGCAGGGAACAAAAGCATGGCTTGGTTTTACTGTGTAGGCTTCGAAAGGAGAGCATTTGTCTCAGGTCAGTTTGGCTCTAATGTCAAAATAGCCTTTCATAATCTCTCTTGGAGATACTCAGCCTTCATTTAAGGCTCAAGTGGCAGAGGGTTTACTTCATTCTGCTCAACTGTTCACTGTTTCAAGTAGCTTTCCTTGTTTCTGCTGGATGGTGGGAGCTAGGGCTGCAGAGAATGGCTGATCTTCTCCACCATTAGTAAGAAAAGCAGAGCAAACTGGATCTTCTGTTATTACTTGTCCTGATAGAAGGAGAGAAGTAGGAGGGAAATATCTGCTCTATCCTACTCAGGTAGGATATAGAGGGAAGAGCTGGGAATGGAGGAACAGTGTGGGAATGGGCTGCAGCTGTGTCCTCATGCTCAAGGTGAGTGACACTTCCCATCAGCTTGGTCATAGGCAGTTCATGCCAGCAGATTCCTACCCAGGTGCTCTGACTGGGCCCCTGTGTTCCCACAGGTGCTGGCTGATGGCTCAGCTCTGGACTGTCTGACCTCTCTGCGCAAAGATAACACGGGCTATGACCTGAAGCAGCTCTTCATCGGATCCGAGGGGACTTTGGGAGTTATCACTGCTGTCTCCATACTGTGTCCTCAGAAGCCTAAGGCTGTGAATGTGGCATTCTTAGGTAGAAGTTGATATTAATGATTTCACACCTGAATTCAGAGGCTGGGAATAGGGATAGAGAGGAAAAAGCACTGCTCAGTCTGCTGAGCTGGACTGCCAGCATCAGCTGGTGCCTGGGAAATAGTGTAGGGCGCTGTGCTAAAATACCTGTGCAGATATTTAATATCTCTTGAAATACCTGCAAGGGCAGGTTGTTCTGTAAGGAAAGTGGAGCCAGGAGCTTAGCAGGTTGAGGAGATAGGCAGGACAGACCCCTCACTGGTGAGGGAAGGCCTGGTCTGACAGGCTCAAGAGATGAGCAGGGCAAGACTGTGACAGTAGGCAGAGGCAGCCACCATCCAGGAGTCAGGTGAGTGACAAGGTGATGAGGCAAGGCTGAGAAATCACAACTGCAGGTCAAGCTCTGGATCAGCAGAGTATGTGGCCAGGCATAGCTGCTTAAAAGCCACTTCTGGGTGTCCCTCAGCAGGTCCAGAGTTGTTTGTGAGGAGCCTTCATTGAGTTTTTTACTTCACAGAAACCTCCAAAGGGTTTGGGATGGTGTCTGTTTTTTGGTTCTGATTCCTCTCTGTTCTGTCTGAAGGGTGTCAGAGTTTTGCCAAGGTTCTGGAAACATTCACAACCTGCAGAGCCATGCTGGGTGAGATCCTGTCTGCCTACGAGTTCATGGATGAGAAGTGCATGGAATTGGTTGAGAGACATCTCAAGCTGTCCGGCCCAGTGGCAGGTACCACTGATATTCACACTGTAGAAAGGGGCACTGTACTGCTTGGGGATTTTTAGACTACTTTTAAACACTTGTAAAAAGTGACTCGTTTTAAAAAGTTGACTCACTGATTTTTAAAAGGTTGGTGATTGTGTCGACATCCCTCATAATTTTGTATCTAGTATATCCATTCCAAACTATCTTTAAAGATGAGACTTTTTACTTGTATTTGTCCTCACAAAACTGCTGGCTTTCTGGAAAGTGATTGTTTAATAAAAGATCTAGCATGTCAGTGAAGTGCCCTGCAGATAAAAGACTACCCTCTCTGTCATCAAAATGTGGGCACATAACATGTGGGGAAAGCTCCGAAACCTGCCCTGAATTCCTCTGTTTTGCCTCAGGGCATCTACTTACTTTGTTCTCCCTCATTCTCAGACAGCCCTTTTTATGTTTTAATTGAAACTTCGGGCTCTGACTCAACTCACGATGAAGAAAAATTGAACAACTTCCTAGAACAGGCCATGGCTTCTGGATTGGTCAGTGATGGAACTGTGGCAACAGACGATAAGAAAATAAAGGCAAGTCAGTGTTTCCTCTTCCACAAATCTCTGACATGGATTTGTATTTTATATAGGGAAGTGTTCAGACTCATGTTTGGTGTATGCGTGTGTTATGGATAAAAGCCAAACCAGCCAAATTAAAAAATAAAAAATAGAATTTATTGATTACAAAAAGTTTTAAAAGAAAAGCACACGGTCAGCGGACAAAGTACCAAGCCCCGGGATATTGGCACTGGTGAACAGAGCAGCCCTCTCTCTCGCCTTCCCTCTGTCACAAATTGGATGTGCCAGCACCCCGATATTTATACCCAAAAATCACCCTCCGGCTAGGGTTTGCAATAGAAACAAAAGTCTCTTTTTTGGTGTAGATGCATTCTATGGCCGTTGATTTCGGTTCTCCGGTCCTCCTGAAAGGGTTGAATATTGTCCTCCTTTCCACTGAATAGTTTTTCCGGGGGTGATGATGTCCCGATTCATTTCCAGATGGGAGTCAGGGTGGAGGCTGACGAGCTTATCCTTATCAGACGATAACGATCAAGCGTTAAGCACCGGTCGTCAGCCACGACTTGTTCCCGTAACTCCATTGTTCCTTGGGCCGGTTTTGAAACTGAGTAGGGTTTCCAGGCTCCCCACTGGAATTTGCCTTTCCCGTAAAAAGGCTTGAACAAAACTATAAGCTTTAGAAAAATATCATTTATATACAATAAAAGAGATCCGGCATGAATTAATATTTACACTCATCACACGTGGAACCCAGGAGCTACTTGGTTTATATGGATTTCTGTGATCCTTGATTCCTCAGGTGCTGTGGAGCCTGCGGGAGAGAATCACCGAGGCCCTCACTCACGAGGGTTATGTGTACAAATACGACATCTCTCTGCCTGTGGGAAAGCTCTATGACCTCGTGACTGATGTCAGGGCTCGGCTGGGCCAAAGTGCCAAAAATGTGGTGGGCTACGGCCACTTGGGTAAGTGGGGGTGCTGGGAAAGGAGGTGATGGCCCTTCTGTGCTGCGGGTGAGAGGTGTAAATTGAGGGTTGTGGAAGAGGAGGGTGCATCAGGATGTTTGTGTTTGAATTTCACTGCTTTCAGACTGTTTTCCATATAGTGATGGCAGGTTGCTGGCCAGTGAGCCACGGAACTGGTCCTCTGTATTTTCCTGCTGTGTACTTTAAGTATGTAATTTGTTCAATTGGACCATTACTTTGGTTGATGTTCTTAGATACATTTGGCAGATAACCACTTTCTTGTCCAAAGGGATTAATCTGGAAATCAGTTTTTTGTGAGCCATTAACCCTCCAACAGAGAGTGATAATGATAAATGCACAGAAAGGCTTATAGATTTGTCAGCATGCTGGGAAACTAATCTGATTTTACAAGCAGGTAAATTGGTCCTTTAGCAGAGCTGTTCTGTTACAAGAAAACCGTGGATCACTCTTGAGCTCACTTGATTAGGGATCATTTGAAAGACACGTTGCATAACAAAGGCTCCCTGTTGGTAGCTCTTTGAGGACTAAGCTGTTGTTGTGAAGGTTTGCTAGGATGCAGGAGGAGGATGAGTAAGTTGTGTTTATCTTTGTGTGTTTTGTCTTTTGGAGTAGGCAGCAACTCTGTGCCTAATCAAATGCTGTCACACACAGTGGCAAAAGGAGAAATTGTTCTGCTTTCTTCGTTTCTATTGACACGGTGCCAAAGTGCATTTAGAGCATTGCACAAACATAATAGGGAGAAAAAAGTGATGAAGTGATGTTAGAATCTAATGATCATTATGAAATGCCATTGGGGAAGTCTTTGTCATTGCATCATGGTGGTGGCACAATCATTAATGCAGCACAGTGGGAATTTTAAAATCATAAAAGTCAGAGTTTGAAAGTAGCTTAATTCAGAACCCTTCCTCATATATTTCACTGGGAGCATGGAAGAGCAAACATCCTCTTTGAATTATTTGTGCACGGAGAGGCTGATGTTTGTAGGACAGTGAGCTTGTCCTTTTTGCACAGTTTGCAGACTAACAAAGGCGTTGTTGTTTGAGAATGTGGAGGAGCCAGGAATGAGTACCCATTGCAGGGCCACTAGGTTTTTCTCCCAGACCCACCTCTGCAATGTTTTCTTCCAGGAGATGGGAACTTGCACTTGAACATCACGGCAGAGTCCTACAGCCATTCCCTGCTGGATGCCATCGAGCCCTTTGTGTATGAGTGGACTGCAAGATGCAGTGGGAGCATCAGTGCAGAGCACGGGCTGGGCTTCAAGAAGAAGCAGTTCATTCAGTACAGCAAACCACGCAAGGCAGTGGTGCTCATGCAGCAGTTCAAAGCCATGCTGGACCCCAAAGGGATCCTCAACCCCTACAAGACATTGCCCTCAGCTCCTGAGAGGAGCATGTGCTGAGGAGCCAGCAGAGCAGGGCAGCTCCATCTCCCTACCTGCACTTGAGCCATAAACACTGGATCAGCAAGCACGTGGAGTGCTCTGTGTTTGATTTTGTCAGTGGGATGGAACAAGTAAAGGAAAGTGGTTGCTCTTTTCAGAGATGCCTCCTCTTGCTGAAGAACACGCTGCTGGGTTTCCTACTTAGTCTGAATGTTGAAACCAAACACAGAGATACTGTGTGTGTATGAGTATCCCAACTCTCTCTCCCCTTGAGTTTGCTCTGATTTATCAGTGACAGCAGCCAAAGGAGGCATTTTCTCACTTGGTCTGTGCAAGTGAAGCATCAGAGACACAGGAGAACCTGTGGATGTAAGTCTTCCAAGTGAAGGTGTTGCTTTTCCTCGCTTGTTTAATCTAATACACTTATCCCAATGCCCACAGCAGTATCTGGTTATGGCCTCTTTAGTGATGCCACCTCCAGGCTGTCCCAAATAAGCATCAATGTTGTCCCATGTAGAGGTTTGAAGTGCTGGAAGGACTGGCCAGAGAAGAGAGAGTGCTGGAGACCCAGCTTCTGGATTTTATCAACTGGAGGAGAAATACCAGCAGCCAGGCTGAGGGAGGGGATCCCAGCCCTCTTGCCTGGCCCAGGGAAGGCTCTAGGCATACCCGTATTTCCTTCTTCCTTAAATTTCCAGTCTGTTCTTCACAGCAAATCATGATTTGCTCTTACAGAGAAGTGTAGAATTATCCCTCCCAACCTGGTTGGATAATATCTGGGATAAATTGGAGTGATAATCCAAAAGGACGGGGCTTGGAGCAACCTGGTCTAGTGGAAGGTATCCCTGCCCATAGCAGAGCAGTAGAACACGATGGGCTTTATGGTCCCTTCCACAACCCAGACCACTCTGACTCTGTGCTGCGAGTGCTGTGGAGTCTCTGCAGGGACAAGAGGCCAGCAGAGGGATCTGCACAGATGCACCACAGAATTACTGAGCCAAGTGCTGGATTCTGCACCCAGGGTGGAGCAACACTGAGCATGAGAGTGACCCGGGCAAGGAGTGGCTGGGGAGCAGCCCTGCCCTGCTGGAAGGGTCTGGGGGTGCTGGTTGGCAGCAGCTCAGTGGGAGCCATCACCAGGAGGGCAGATGGCATCCCGGGGACACCCGACAGAGTGTGGCCAGCAGGTCAGGAGAGGGGACGGTCTGGCTGTGCTCAGCCCTGGGGCGGCCTCACCCAGAGCTCCAGCCTTAGAGATGATGGGAAGGTGCTGGAGTGTGTCCAGAGGAGGAGAACCACGCTGGTGCTGGGGCTGCAAGGTGTGACCTGGGAGGAGACTGAGGTTTGTCTGGTTTGGAGAGAAGGAGGCTGAGGGACAACCTTATCCCCCTCTGCAGCTTCCTGAGGAGGGGGCACGGAGAGGGAAGTGCTGATCTCAAAGCAGGGCCAGGGGAGGTTCAGGCTGGACATTAGGAAGTGTTTCTTTATAGAGCACATAATCAAATACTGCACCAGGCTTCCTGGAGAGGTGGTTGATGCCCCACACTGTCAGTGTTTAAGAGGCATTTGAGCAAAGGTGTAACACCAGGGCAGCCCTGAACTGGTGAAGGCAGTTGGACCAGATGATCATCCTAAGTTCCTTCCAGCTGAACTGTTCTATTCTATGGAGGGTTTTGTTGCTTTGGGGGTTTGGTTTTATGTGCTACAGTCTGTTTTGTAATTTATGGTTTGTTGTAGAAAACCACATTGTCACCCATCTGCTACAGAGGGCACTGAGTCATTCATCTTCTGGCTCACTTGGTGTTTGCTAGTCATACCTGTATCTACTGATATGTGTCGCTCTTAACCCAGGCTCTCTTGTATCCAAACGAAGAGGGTGGTGATAAGAAAGAGCCAGGGGATTTAGTAAAGGTAAATAGGGACACTAACCTGACATCCTTGTACAACAAAAGGATTTTCTGTCGACGTGGGCTGAGCAATGGATGTCAACAAAGCCTTTGACACTCTTTCCTGCAATCTTCTCCAGGCTAGACAGGGATTTGAGCAGCCTGGCTTAATGGAAGGTGTCCCCTGCCCATGGCAGGGGCGTTGGAACAAGATGAGCTTCCAACCCAAACCTTCCTGTGATTCTCCTGGACTGCCTGGATGGGCTGTGGGACAGGTAATAAGCTGGCTCAGGCTGTGCTCAGAGGGTGCCAGTTGATGGATTTTACTCAGGTGTATTGGTTTGGGAAGCCTTACTGGATGCCATGAGAGTAGGAAAGACGGTGTCTTATGCCTTAGCCGCCTTCTCCACTACCTGCTTTTCAGTGATCTTGACTTTCCACAGAGCAGTGAGATAAATATTGTATCCAGAGCCTTGTTCTTTGAAGAAAAACCATCTTAAAGAGTGATTTCTTCTGTTTTAAGGCAGAACACAATCTCTACAAGGCTGCACGCTGTCAGATTGCACTAAGGATGCTGGCTTGTGCTCAGCAACACATTGCAAGGCCCTTCTCAATACAGTTCTAAAATCACACCTCTCTGAGCTTGGCCACATGGATGCTTTTGACAGAAATACCTCCATGTGTTCCAAGGCCTGCCAGTATCTAGTCCTGCTCTCCAGTCTTGTCTGTTCAACCCTTTCTCTCCACTACGGCACACTCCTCACCTCTCCCTTCATCCCTTAGGACCAGTCAGAGAGGAGCTGGTTGTCCTCTTCTGGGGTGAAGCGAAGTGAACAACACCATCATTTGCAAAGAGGAAGAATTTTGTCGTGGAAATGGTGGTCAGGCATTGGAAGGGGCTGCCTAGGGAGGTTTGGAGTCCCCATCCCTGGAGGTGTTCAAGGAATACCTGGATGTGGCACTCAGTGCTCTGGGCTGGTTACAAGGTGGGGATTGGTCACAGGCTGAACTCAGGGGTCTTGGAGATCTCTTCCAACCCAAATGGTTCTGGAATTCTGTGGCACTGTGGAAAGAGAAGACAGCCTGTGGAACACAGCCTGTGCTGCTTGGGTGTGGGGTGATGAAAAAATATGGGAAGTCCATGATGTCGTTGGAAGAGAAATATGCAGGATTTGCTTTCTGCCAGGATGGGCTGATGTAGCTAGTTCTTTCTGCATCAGGCTGTTTATATCTTCTGCCCTTTTCCTACACCATTCTTTCTTTCTTTTTCCACCTGAACTACTGACCATCACTGTAAAATACAGACTTTCCACATGAAAGGCTCTTTTTGGGAAGCGGAACTTTCCATAATTTTCTTTTTCAGCTGTGTACAGAGAGGCTGCTCGGGAGGGAGACACACAACCCTGTGCTGTGGATGGGGAAGTTCTGGCACAGCTCCATTTAACCATCTTCCTTACACATGAAGATCCTTAAGCTCCATGTAAGTTTTTACTGTTTCACTAAACAATAGAGCAGTTCCCTGAGGGAATACAAGGGAGCTGTTAGTGCAGGGTTATTTTATATAATCTTTCCTAGACATTACTTCTGTGTGCTCAGTGATGCTTTCACATAGTGGTGCACTGTTGTTTATAGGAGGGAGAGACAGGGTGGGTACATGTATGTGTATTTTTAGAAAAAATCATTGTGACAGGAATTTCTTGTCCAAAATTCTATTTTTTCTGAGACAGACTTAAATACTAGAATGCTGTGGATGCTCCACACTTAGAACTAGTGGTCTTCTGGCACAATAAGGACTTGGCTCTCTCTACTAGTTTTGCCTCTCTCTGTAGAGGTTTATGGCTGGGATACAGTTAATTTTCTTCACAGTAGCTGGTCTGGATCTGTGTTTGGATCAGTGATGGAAGAACAGGAATGTTGTAGCTGTTGCTGAGTGGTGCTTGCACAACATCAAGGTCTTTTCTTCACCCTGCCCCACCAGTATGGGGCTGGGGTGTGCAAGGAGCTGGGAGGGGACACAGCTGACCCTGACTGACCACAGAGGTCTCCCTCACTGTGGAAGGCCGTGTTCAGCAATAAAAGCTGGGGAGAAAGGAGGAAGGGGGGTGTTCCCAAGTCACTGTTACGTTGATAGAGCCCAGCATTCCTGGGATGGCCGAACACCTGCCTGCAGTGGGAAGCAGGGAGTGAATTCCTTTTGATTTGCTTGCAGGTGCAGATTTTGCTTCACCTGTTAAACTGCCCTTATCAGTACCCACGAGTTTTTGTGCTTCCATCTTCTGGTTCTCCCCATCCTGCTGCAAGGGGGAGACCTCCCCCAGGGCTTGACCCCCAACAGGAAGCAGAGGCAGGATGGAGTGATGAATGCCACCCCAGCCTCCCGTGTCACCTGGCTGCCCTTCCCTGCCCCAGTCTCTGAGCAGCCCACCTCTGCATGAAGACAAGCATTTGTGCCTGGCACCATTTTTTTTTTTTTTGGTGTAACCAAAGCTGACAATTCATGTACAACACCCCAGGAGAGAGCAATGAATCAATTGTAAAAGTGTAAAAAATGGGCTTTTGTGATGCGTGGGCTCTAGCAGCTTCTGAGCGAGAAATGGCACAGCTGACGTGTGTAATGTAACAGGAGAAACAGGTCGCTGAAACGTGCCCCCCCTGCCAGCAGCAGCTGGTGCTATGCCAAGAGTAACCCTAGAAATTCTTCATAAAAGAGCACATTGATTCAGGTTCTACCAAGAAACTCAAGGAAAGCAACCCTACACCTTGCTAATCTCTGCATCTTGGTAAGTGCTGGAGGTGGGGCTGGTCTGGGGAAGCTGTGATTTAAAAAGAAATGCTGTGTATTTGGGTGCTCTGGAAATGCAGCAACGTAGGTGAAGGATCCTGGAGTGCTGCAAACAATTCCATTGGTGGGGCACGTTGGGCCAACAGCATACAAGGGTTAGAAAGGTGGCACTGTGTGTGGAGAGGGAAAGGGGACCACCAGGAGGTGCATGGATTATGGCATGGCTATAAAAGACACAAGAAACAACTCAGTCCCCCCTAAAGCAGGCTGGGAGGTGTGGGTACACTTTCAGTTGCCCAAATGAGGAGAGCATTGACTTAATCCCTGTACAGGGAGCAGGGAGAGGACCCCACCTCCAGACCTGCAGGACATTCTGCTCTCCCAGGGCAAACTGCAGCCATCAAACCCAGTTTGTGAAATGCTGGTGTACGGCAGCCTCAGTGGAATCTGTAATTCCTGTATAATATGAATTGTAACAGTTGTTAGTAACACCAGAGATAAAGCATAAAATAATACGCCTTTAGGGGCAAGATTTCTCCCTCCCAAGGCCTGGATAGAGCCAAGTCTGTAAAGCTCTTAACCTCCAGCTAAAACAGTTCCATTTTTACCAAAAAGTTTAAAGCCTAAATGTTTTAAGAGGAATTTTCCATAAGTGAACACCATTCCTGTTTTGCTGTTGTCCCTAATTTGCTCTTCTCAAATGTGTCTGGCAGGGAATTCCTGTCCTTACCGACTGAGCAAGAAGCAGATAAAAGGGACAGCAGGCACTGACCATGGCCCCTGGCGATGTGATGTTGTGCAGGGTGACAAGGCTCCAGTGACCTCCACCAGCCCCCTGCCCAGATCCTACTGTGAGCCCCTGGCGCCTCCCTCCTGCAGCCAGGAGAGACAGGGATCCCCTCGAAGGAATCCCGGTTAAGCCTTTCCTTCCCGCCAAAGCTGCTGCAAACGCCGTGTCCCGAGGCAGCTCTTTATACCTGTGGTGATGTCCTGCCGTAGCAGCGCTTTTCATGGCTTACTAACTCCCACCCACTCCTGGGAACACCTAGCCACTCCCTTTGTCCTCACCTATCCCAGCCATTTATAGCAGTGAAGGGATGCTAGAAATAGAGACGTGGTCACTAAGAGCCAGAGGAGACAAACAGGCACTGGAGTCGATTTGCAAAGGAGATACTTCCCAGCTCGCAGCAGCATGAAGAGCCCTGGGTGCACTCCAAGGTAAGGGCAGAGGGAGCTGGGTGCTCGCGGTGCCGAACTAAAACTTGCTTTGCAGTAAGGTCTGGTTCAAGTCATCCCTGGAAGTTGTTAATAACCTATAGAGTTAGTTACAATTTGCTCCAGGAAAGGACTCATTTTGCCATTAGTATTTCTTGCCTGTGTTCCAGGTCTTTTAATTTAAAAGAACCTTGTTAGTTTGATGCAGATGTCTGTTGTTTTCAGCTGAAGCCAAAGGAGCAAGAAGGGGGTCCCAAGCCTTAAAGCATCTATTACAGCTACACCTCTAAGAGAGGTCGTTTTCCATGTTTTCTTCCCAGAGGGGAGATAGCACAGCACAAGCTAGAATGGCAAGTGGAACCTGTGGCACCAGCCCTGCAAAGTGCTCTGTGGGTTTTTTGGCTTCTTAGAATTTTGTATCGTAGCAATCAGCTCCCAAGTGCTTCTCAAAGGTCCTCCAGGCTTGTTCAGGTAACTTCAGTGTAACATTTGAGTTGGGGCTTTCTCTTTTGAACTTTGCTTTGCCAGAGCTTAGAGGTATTTCCAACCCAAACAATTCCATGACGCTGTGCAGGTCAGAGACTTGCAGTGTTGTGACAGAGGGGGATGTGTGACACTAAGGAAACACAGCTTAAGGCTCCCACAGAGATGTGCCACGGTGGTGGGGGCCGAGCAGGGGTGAAACCCCAGTGCAGGTTTGCAGACATAGAATCAGAATATTCTGAGCTGGAAGGGATCCACAGGGATCATCGAGTGCAACTCCTGGTCCTGCAAAGGACAACCCCAAATACCACACCAAATGCGTGAGAGCATTTTCCAAATTCTTCTTGATATTCTCATAATTTCCATTACATGTATTTGAAGCATGAAGAGCCTGAAATGTAATCATTCTCAGCAGACTTTCAAACAGTTGTCATGTCTTGCTCATTCTGGAATAAGTACTGGAAGCAAGGTCTGATAGCAAATCCCACACTGGCCCTGTGCTGTTTTCTGGGAGAGCAGCCACACTGTTTTCAAAACAGTGTGTATGCTCCAGGTGAAGATCCTGCATGATTTCTGTCAGTAAAAACCCTGCAACATTCAAGAGCTCATTTGTTTCCAAGCACAAGATGTGCAGAAATGATGGAAGCTTGTTTGTAAGAGGGGGGAAAGGTGCCATCAGTTTGCTCCATGAGAGATTTGTTTATTCAGCCACCTTATTCCCACTGTGTGTGTGGAGATGTCACTGGAGCCAGTGACAGCCCTGTGAGTGCAACTGTGGGTGGCCGATCCTAGGGGGTGATGGGGACACTCTGCAGTCCCACAGAACTCCATGAGTGTACTGGCCTGCCCCCTGTGTACCTGCAACCCTCCTCTCATCCCCAGAGTCTCCATTTTCCTACACTCCTCCCTGGGGATCTCCTCAATCCCTTCACTCTCCTTTGCTGGGCTGAGGTGCAGCAGAGTTCCCTCCATGTCACCGATCCTGGCTTGTTCCTTGGGCTGGAAGGCAGATATCCATCCATCCATCCATCCATCCATCCATCCATCCATCCATCCATCCATCCCTTCCTCCATCCATCCATCCATCTATCCCAGGCACAGGAACAAGCACCATGCCATGATAATGCATTGTTTGTCACCCCTGGGACAAGAAGCCTGCCATTTCTCCATGGGGAGTGGTGGCTGCATGGACCATGTCCTGCACAGATTAGTGACACTTGCTCCTTAAAACTGAGCATTCTAGGAAGTAACCGTAGTTTTGGCCTAGATAAGTCAAACTTTCATTCCTCCCTGTGTCTCCAGGGACAGAATCTAGCTGTTTGTTTTGGGGCACATCCAGACAAAATGAGTCTACTGAGAGCATTCATTTAGGCTGGAGATGAGCTCGGTGTGCTGAATGTGTCTGAATATTTGGAGGCAGAATGGCACCATGTAATCCTTTAAGTAAACAACTATTAAAATATTGTGGGATGCCTTGAGGTGATAAAGTGCAGAGGTCTACAGAGAATGTCTTCTTGGAGCAGAGGGGATTGATAGTTCTTCTAGAGCATGTTGTGACCCAGATCTGCCTTCAAGATGATTTTGGGTGTATGTGATCTGTTTGCCCCATAAAACATCATTCAGAGTTGCCATTTTGGGGACACTACCTAAATTAACAAATGGACTGTTACTGCACCCATTAAACTCAACACAAAATGTGCAGCAGGAGGATGTCAGCTGAGGAAGGATCTCCAGGCAGGCAGGGTGACGTGCTTTGGAAAACCACCACACATATGGCAGCTTCAGTTTAAATTAAAGACCAAGAAGATTGGCATGGGGGCTGTGTGTAGGCTGCTCACTGCCCATGGGCTCCTCTGCCTTTCTTCTCCCATCTCATCTCCAAGGACAGGGGATTGTCCCACTCCCACCCCCCTAACAGGCCTGGGGCCAAAAATTAGGAAATCCTGAGGAAATCTTGCCTGCAGGTCTGTCTTGAAACTCTTTGTGCAGAAGCTGTGCTGCAAATTCCTGACAGACCTTGGTACTAGCTATGGGTGAGGGTCTTCCCTGGCTTTGGGAAGGGCTCTTGGAGGAAGGCTTGCTCCCTTTGGAGAGTGGAAACCACAAGTGGGAGCATACCATGCTGTAAATTGGGATTATGTCTTCTCAAAGCAGTGTAAAATCTGAGCCAGATCTGCTGCATTTTGGGCATGTCTGCAAACATGAGATTCACACAGAGCTAAAAAAGCTTCTAGAATGAGAGAAGTCAGATCAAACTTGGTGGTGAAAAAATTCCTTTTAGGTAGGCATCAAACCTTCAAAAGATCCTCTCTGTGTCCCAGCTGGAGTGCACTGGTGATGATCATGGATCCAGAGGATGGTTTGAGTTGGAAGAGACATTAAAGGCCATCCCACTCCAACCCCCTGCAATGTGCAGCGGCACCTTGATAATATTGTGGTTACTTAATTAGTGCTGGAAAAGATTCCTCCCTCATCATTATCCATCCCCTCATTTGAAAGTGGGGTGCAATAAATCCATTATAGGTGCTGTTGGGTTATTTGATTTTCTGTCTTGAAAAACTATTTATATTGCAAAAGAACCTCAGTTTAGTGGGTTTTTTCCAATCCCCATCTTCTGGAGTGATGTGATTACAGGAGCTGCTCAGGTTTCTCACCAGGGAAGTCTTTATACCCCTACAAAGGGCTCGTTTTCTGGTGAATAATCTAGGAGTTTGAATAGTGAATAAGCTCTAAAGCCCCAGAAAACGAAAAGAAAAGCAAAACAAAAGGCAGCCAAGCAGAGCAGGAGGCTGTGGGAAGAGCTTAGGCTCTGCCCGAAGTACACGGTGTCTTGCCAAAGGCCGAAATTAGGAGAGTAATGGTGAAAATGCAATTTCTCACTGTCTTGCCTCTAACACCAGAGCTGCTGACACAGCTCGGGGTCCAAAGGTGGCTGTCAAAACTGAGATATAAAACTGTGCTCACAATGATTAAAGTTCCCGAGGGCAAGATGCGAAATGTGGTGGCTTTGAGTTTTTTACTATTGGATAAAAATCCACTAAAACTCTTCTGTTTTTTCCAGGCATGTCAGGTGCCTCATCATTTTCAGCTTCTGCCTGGGACTTACCTGCCTCTCAGGATTCTTCCATATGAAGAATAAGAATTGCAGGTAAGTGAGGCAGAAGCAAGGTTGCACAGTTTCCTGTGCCTGGAGCAGCTGGGACGTGACCTCTGACACCTGATTTATTTATCATGGGGCTTGGGCTATTGCTCAAAGGGTGGTGGCCCAAAACTAGGTCCTAGATCCATGTTTGGGGAAGGAATCGAATTAGCCAAAGCGCAGCCTCTTTGGGACAAAAGCAGCTGTGTGAGAAAAGGGGATTGAGCTGAAGTCTCTGATAAGTTAGAATCTGGAGAGGGGAAAAACTGGAGGGGGAAAACATCTACACTGGAGGGTTGGGGCTGATTTGGATGCAGCCTTTGGCCAGCTGCAGGTGTGGTGTCAGAGGAGCACCTCGGTTTGGCTTTGCCAGGTCCCAGAGATGGGGTACAGCACCAGAGAGTCTCTTTGCCCCATCTGTCGCCTTCCTGCAGAATCTCAAAGAGCCACGAGGAGCTGCTGATCCCTCCCACGCCGTGCCATGCCAAGACAAACGTCATGTTCCTCAAAACCCACAAGGCTGCCAGCAGCACTGTGCTCAACATCATGTTCAGGTTTGCAGAGAGGTACAACCTCACTGTCGCCCTCCCTGCTGACCAGCTCTTCCACCTGGGATACCCAAAGACTTTTGTGGCCCACTTTGTGGAGGGTTTTGAAACCATAGGCCAAAATTACAACATCATGTGCAACCACCTACGGTTTAACCCCTTGGAGGTAAGAGCCGGGATACCTGAGGAGAAACTTGGTTGGGACAGGACTAACCTCTTCTTCCTCTCACAAATAGGTAAAAAAGGTGATGGCAGCCAACACCTTCTACTTCTCCATCCTGAGGAACCCCATTCCTCTGCTGGAGTCTTCCTACATCTACTACAAGAACAATGTGCCTGCCTTCAGGAGCTCCAAGAACGTGAATGAGTTCCTGGCATCACCCACCAAGTATTACCACCCAGCGGATTACAGGGAAAACATCTACGCCAGGAATATCATGTGGTTTGACTTCGGCTACGATAACAACGCAGAGGATGACACGAAGTACATCCAGGCCGTCCTGGAGGAGATTGAGCAGAACTTCCACCTCATCTTGATAGCAGACTACTTTGATGAGTCCATGATCCTCTTGAAGAACGCTTTATGCTGGGATCTGGATGACGTGATTTACTTCAAGCTCAATTCCAGAAGCCAGGACACTGTCCAGACGTTGAGTCCAGAAAGCGAGGAGCAGATAAAAGCGTGGTGCTCACTGGACTGGAAGCTCTACCTGCACTTCAACCAGAGCTTCTGGAGGAGAATTGAGGAGACCATAGGGCTCGAGGTGCTGGAAAAGGAGGTGGATCACCTGCGGACCAGACAGAAGGAGCTCATGGAGACTTGTCTCTCAGAGCAGGAGGCAGTGAGGAAGGATCACATCAGGAATAAAGCTCTCCTGCCTTTCCAGTCAGGGGCTGCAAATATCCTGGGTTACAACCTCAAACAAGACTTGGACAACAGAACTCTGAGAACCTGCCAGAAAATGGTCATGCCAGAGCTCCAATACACGTCCTACCTTTACGCTGTCCAACACCCACACAAGAAGAGGAAAGAGGTGGGATTGCCATTGCTGTGGACCAGCCACTAGGAGAAGATGCAGCTCCCAGTGTCCAACTAGGACATGTGGCAACCCACTGTGGCTTCCCACCGAGGCTTCCCACCACTTTGCATTGCCCCTTGTCTGACACATAACTGTCTCACAGGATTCTTGTGCATGAGGGGGAGGCACTGGAGGCTTTGTTTGGAGTCACCAAGTTGGTAGTTGGTACTGACAGATGTGTTGGGAACAGGTGACAAGCAGTGACACCAAATCCATTGGGCTTGGTGCTGCCATCCTCACAATCCCTCCTGGCACTGCCACAGCAGCAGGACCCCGGATGGCAGGATGGGGAGGATGGGTCTGGGGTCAGTTGGCTGGCAGTGTTGCCTTGGGGGTGAAGCTGGGGCAGCAGCTCCAGCTGGGAAGCAGGAGTGATGCTGTTAAGGGGAGAGGGGCGAGAAGCAAAGCCAGGATTTTCCTCCGCTGTGTTTAGCAGCTGAGGCAGAGGTTAACCAGCCCTGGTGTCCAGCAGGAACAACCCAGATTAACAGCACTTTCATGTTCCAGTGTTACAGGAACCCTCACTAAAATTAACCCAAGGCTTAGGAGGCTTTTGTAGCAGCCAGGCAGAGCTGCTGGAGCCACACGTGGTCACCCTGGGGTATCCCAGGGGCCCTTCCCAGGCAGTTCTGCAGCCTCCACCTCCGTTTTCCCCTTGGAGCTTCTGATCGTGATTTGCCATGTGAATTTTGTCAAGCCTTTTTAGCTAAACTGGTCACAGAGATGGAATATTGGAATACAAAAATATATATTAGGTATAAAAATAGTTTCTTAGTAGCTGATCTGTGTGCACCCAGGGGGTCCTGGGCAGTCTGGGGATCCTGGGAGGGCTGGGGTTCCTGGGAAGTTTACGGATTCTGTGATGCTGGGGTCCGGATAGGGCTGGGGATCCTGGAAATGCTGGGGCTCCTGCAGGGGTTGGGGTCCTGGCAAGGCTGAGGATCCTGGAAAAGCTGTGGGGGCTGGGGGTCCATGGAAGTTTGGGGGTCCTGGGAGAGCTGGGACCCTCTGGACCGTAGCTCCCAGGCTGGGGAGCTCGTGGCAGGATGGACTGTGGTGAACATGGGCTGGAGCCCCTGGACAGGGAAGTCTAGCCTCTCCCAGCCTGCAGGAAGAGGGAGACTGAGGCAGGAGATGCAATTCCCGCCCCATGGATCCCCTTGCTTCCCCTCCCGGCGGTCCGAGCAAGGTGGCCCGGCAGCCGCGGGGCCCCCGCCTGTGCCCGGGCCCGTAACGGCGCCTTTGTGCCACGGGCGCCGCAGCAGCGCCAGTGCTGACTCAGGGATTTCTCCCGGGCACCGCCGTGGGAGCCCTGTGACCCCGGGACCCCGCGAGGGGAGGGGGTGGCGGCGAAGCAGTGAGGCGACAGCGCTGCGGAAAGCCGGCGACGGCGACAGCCGGCGCTACTCCGTGGTGGGGCCGAGGGACAGAGGGGACACTCCAGCTGAGCAGGACCCGGTGAGTGCCTTCACTTTCTCCGGGGGGTGTTGAATCAGCAAAAGCTCCTGATGAAACTGCAGGTGAGAGTGGCTCGTGACTGCTCCAGCTGAGCCTGGAGTGGATGCCCATCTCCTTCTGTGGGGATAATCGCCAGGGAAATGTAGGGGCATATAAACTGGGGACAGCTGACCTGTCCCTGAAGGAAGGGCATTTGGGACAGCTCTCACCCAGTACTACAGGGACAGCCCGGCTGGGGACCCCACTGTCCGTGCTGTGCATCTCAGGTTCCCCCCACAGAGGAGGGGGAACAAGGGGCCAGCTGGGTCCATTGCACTGGGGGTACCAGAGGCACAGGAACACTCCCTGACCCTGTCACGATGAGCCTGGGCTGCTCCAGAGGTCTCTTCAGTGGGTTCTGCCTTCCCAATGCCTGCTGAAAGAGAGCATGGAGCTGCCGGTCTCACCCTGCTCTTTGCCCTCTGGCCTTGATTTCCCAGACAAACATCTTAAAGATCAAATTCATTTTATTTTATTTTGGGGTCTCCAGGTCAGCTTCCTCACTGGTACCCCATACCCTGGCCCACCTCTGAGCTGAGGTGGTGACTTTCCAGTGCACACTCAGCCCCTCTTCACCCCAGCCCTGCCCCTCAGCCCCTGCTCCTGGGGGGTTACCCAGACCCAAGCCCACCAAGTTAAGCCCCAAACCCTTCCAAGGACAACCTCGTGCCCCTGGCCGTGCGCAGCAGCCGTTCCCCCCACCTTCATCACCCCACCACATCCTTCTGCTGCAGCTGCCATGGGCTCTCGGCACTTCCCGGCCCGGACCGTGCTCTTTGAGAAGGAATCCAACGGTGTCACGTACCGTGTGCCCGCCCTGCTCTACCTGCCCTGCGTGGCCAAGCTGCTGGCGTTTGCCGAGGAGCGGCTGAGCGCCGACGACGCCCACGCCAACCTGCTGGTGCTGCGCCGCGGCACCGTCTACGGCAGCTACGTGGAGGTGGGACGGGGTGCACCCAGCGTGGGGACACACTGGGCTGGACACACTGGGGGCTGTCCTCATCGCTTGGGTGTGGCACAGCCAAGCTCCTGGACACAGCCACATGGGGAGGGGAGGCTGGCATGGGTGAAGGGAATCACAGGGTCACGAGTTGGTTTTGGTTGGAAGGGACCTCAAAAGCCATCTCATGCCCTGCCATGGGCAGGGATATTTCCGCTACCCCAGGTTGCTCCAAGCCCTGTCCAACCCAGCCAGGAACACTTCCAGGGATGGAGCAGCCACAGCTGCTCTGAGCAAAAAAGTGGGATGGTCCTTATTCCTCTCTGTCCTCTCCTCCTCCTCCTCCTCCCTGGGCAGTGGGAAGACATGCGTGTGCTGGAGACGGCAACACTGCAGCACCATCGGTCAATGAACCCCTGCCCACTCTACGATGAGTTCACGGGCACCCTCTTCCTCTTCTTCATCACGGTGCTGGGCAGGACGCCCGAAGCCTACCAGATTGTCACTGGCCAAAATGTCACCCGCCTCTGCTGTGTCACCAGTGCTGACCAGGGCCTGAGCTGGAGCACGGCCACAGACCTGACGCAGCAGGTCATTGGGGCAACCATCAAAGGTACCCAACTGCAGGGGGGGAGGAGAAGGGACAGCAGCCAGCAAGGGGGTGGCCCTGAGTTTTGGCCTCCTGGAGCCGCCAGTGGCATCGCTGGAGGTGACTTTGACATAGGAATCCCACAAGCTTCCAAAAAGGTGGACAAGGACCTCAAGCAGAGGGAAGAAGACATGGAGGGAGTATCCATATCGGTTACTGGGGGTGGGGAGAAGATGGAGAGGCCCCTTAGCCATGGGTTAGGAGCATGTGTGAAGACAACCTGGCAGCACTGGGCTCTGTTGCCCTCCCACCCCACCGCTTGGCTTGGCTTGACTGAGAGGAAGCCGTGGGGACCCTTCCACATTGGGCATGGCAGGGCACCATGGTGGTCACTCTTTACCCTATCCCACTTTCACCCCATCCCATCTCCTCTCCCCAGACTGGGCGACATTCGCTCTGGGCCCTGGGCACGGGATCCAGCTGCGTTCAGGCCGGCTGCTGGTGCCTGCCTACAGTTACCACATCGACTGCAAGGAGTGCTTTGGGCAGCTCTGCAAGACCACCCCACACTCCTTCGCCTTCTACAGCGACGACCACGGCCACGGCTGGCGCTTCGGGGAGTTCATCCCCAACCTGCAGACGGGCGAGTGCCAGCTGGTCTCAGTGGATGAGGAGGACGGATCCAATGTCCTCTACTGCAACGCCCGCAGCCCCTTGGGCTTCAGGGTGCAGGCGCTCAGCACGGATGACGGGGCCGTCTTCCACGGGGGGCAGCTGGTGCAGCGGCTGGTGGAGCCCCCCCACGGCTGTCATGGCAGTGTCATTGGCTTCCCAGCGCCGTTCGTGTATGTCCCCACCGCCTCCCGGGACACCGTGGTGCCCCTCCGGGGCTCAGTTGGCCGGCTGCTCCCTGGGTTTGGGCGCCCGCCCTCCCGACAGGCAGGAGGTGCTGAGCTGCCCACTGGCAACCACCATGAGCCAGATGAGCCCGATGAGGACTGTCCTACCCCAGGGCATCACAACAATGCCCACAGTGTCACCTTGGTCCAGGGGGACTCTTCAGCACCCCCCAGCCCCACTCCCTTCTTCCAAGCACCGACATGGATCCTCTACTCCCACCCCACCAGCTCCATGTCGCGGGTCAACATGGGGGTTCACCTGAGCACCTTCCCCAGGGACGCAGAGAGCTGGACAGAGCCCTGGGTCATCTACGAGGGCCCGAGCGCTTACTCGGACCTGGCTTACATGGAGCTGCCCTACAGGGACGCGCCGGTGGCCGGCGGCACGGCCATCGCCTTTGCGTGCCTCTATGAGAACGGGACCAGGTCTCCCTACGAGCAGATCTCCTTCAGCATGTTCACGCTGCACGACGTGCTCCAGAACATCCCCCTGGCAGCCGCTGCTCCCCGCCACGGCCGCGGCCCCGCGCGCCACACGGGGAAGAGGAGGCGAAGGAGCTGCTTCATCTCCTAGAGCCCGCCCAGGTCAGCTCCCCCCACCAGCCCAGTGCTGGATCCTGGAGCACCAACCCGTAGGTTGGGTCCTGCCACCGTCCAGCATGGCCACATTGCACAGAGGTGTGTTGCTGTCCCCACACTGGGGTTGATCTCATTTTTATTGCTATTTTTTAAATTCTGTTTTGGTTGGGTGGGGAGGCTTTTGCCCCCAGCCCAGCCCCAGGCTCCTCTCCAAGCAAGAGCCACCTCTGCAGACAGATATTGGGGGGCAACCGCCGCAGTGCAGGGGGGAGGCAGCCGGGGTACCTTGTGCCATCCCTGTGCCAGGTACTGGCTCAGGGGGATGTGGTGCTCCAGCTGTGCCATACCTGGTACCACCACCCTGCTCCAAGGGCTTTCCTCACCTGGTTATAAATAATTGTGCTGTATAAATATGGTATATAATGTTAAATTCTTTCTTTTTCATGAAAAGACTTTTTCTCAATGGTCTCTCTGAAGTCACTGTGAGGGTTTGGGCTGGGGTAGGGTTCTGTTCCCTCATTGTAGCTGGGATGGGGCTGGGTTTTATATTTGGGCTGACAATAAAGAAATGTTTGTGTTGCATTACTTGTCTGTCTGAGCTTTTAGTTCTCTCTCTTCGTTATTTTCCTTTCCATTACAATTTATTATTATTATTTCAATTATTAAAGTGTTTTTATGTCAACCCAGGAGATGTCTCACTTTTACCCCTCTGATTCTCTCCCCCTCCCATGGGATGGGGTGAGTGGCTGGGTGGTCCTCAGGTGCCACCTGCAGTTCAACCACCCCAATGGCCCAGTTAATGTTTTGCCTGGTCTGGGATTTCATTTTTTAATGTGCCAAGGCCATCACTGCTCTCCTCTGACCCTTGTCAGTCTGGGGGCAAACCCCCTCCCAGCACGGGCAGGCTCAGGCCCACACTGGGTCCTGTAAAGGTTATGGGGAGGGGGTTGAGCACAGGAGGGGGGTCCTGCTCCCAGGAATGAGCAGCAGCTGCTCCTGGCACTTGTGTGTGGGTGAACTTTGGGGGGCTACACCTCAATTCCAACTCTGCCTCCCCCACCATGACTCCATCCAACTGCCCCAGCTCGGCCTCTTGGGTCTCCTTCACTTGTCCTGCCCTTCACAGGTGACAAATACCAGCTCAACTGCCCTAAATATGAGCTGATTAGCAAAAGTGTCCAGCTCTTCAGTCTGTGACACCACCATGTCTCATTTTCCACTGGGGTGGGTGGAGGCTGACTAATGACAGACAACATAGAGAACTGAAATTTTCGGTTCCCTTGAAGTTGCAAAATAGAACTTAAAGACTAAGTAGCAAGTGAGATAAAAGGGTGTAAAAGTAGGCACACAGGATGCTAAACACAGCTGGAACCGGTGGAGAAACAGGTAATGAGGAGCATAGTGACTTCTGTGGCAAAGTTATGTAACCCTCTAGGACCACTGGTGCCCTGAGAGAAGTTCAAGGCAAGGTCACAATATTGAGGCACTCAGTGAGTACAGCCACCAGTCACCCCTGTAGGCAACCCTCTAGGACCAAAAAAGGACTTCCAGAGTGAGGTGGAGGCTTGTAAATTGGTTGTGGGAAAAGTGATGTTTATGTATTCTCTAGGAAGTCCCTTGTAATGAGTCTGTCTGATCATGATGGAACAAACACCCTGTTGTAAAGTTGCACAACATTTGATTAGAGGAGATATCCTGCGTGTGTCCAGCTCTGTGAAAAAGAATGCCTGCTTTCTAAGGCTTCAAACTGTGTTAGAAAACTGGTTCTCTGCCTCATTTCAGTATCACGAGGAGTGGCTGAGGCAGCTGCTGGAAGCCGGGTCCTCACCTCCATCCCTTACCAGGCCAGTTTCCAACCCCAAACGGCCCCCAGCCCCAGGGGAAGGGACATGGCCTGGGCCAGGGGATCTGCACAGTAGCAGCCCTCGGCACATCATCCCCACGAGCTGCTTCAGCACCTGGGGTGTCCGTCCCCCACAGGGCCTCTGTCTGTCTCACACAGAGCTCTTGCACCGGGCTGGTGTCACAGCTCCTGCTGTGCCCTCTCCGTGGTGTGTGCCAGCAGCCAAGTGACACCCGGGGTGACACCTCCTCTGAGCCTCCTGGCACTGCCACCGGGCCCTACTTCCCCTCACAGAAGCCACAGAGGCAGCCGAGGCAGCCATTGAGGATCTGGAGCAAGGCCAGCACCATCTCGGCCAGGCTGAGGAGCAGCAGGAGGGAGAAGAGGACGACGTGCCAGGTGACGATGCCCTCGGGCTCCAGGCAGATGCTCCAGGTCCTCCGGTTGTACAGGTAGTTCTCAGCCCTGTGTGACAGAAGGGGACAAGGTGCAGGATGCTGCCTGCAGCGGGCCCAGAATCCCAGCACTCTCTGCCATGCAGTATCCCCCCGGTGATGAAGATGGACAGCACCATGTAGAAATCCATGGAAGGTGAGAATTCCTTGAGCTACCAGGGTCTTGCATCAACCACCACCAGCAAGCGCCCACCCACCCACCGCATCACCTTAATTAATCACTTCAATTAGCAATAAATTGATGAGGGAGGCCCTCACCTGGCATCAGGCCCCTGGTCGATGGCATCCAGGAAGGGGTATCCCCAGAGGGCTCCGTGCCTGAGGCCGAGCTCCGTGGTGTTGTAGAAGCAGAGGGGCCCGTTGGTCAGGCCCACCCCGCAGAGCACGAAGCAGGCGGCAGCGCCCAGGAGCGCCAGCTTGGAGAGCACCACGGAGACGAAGGCCTGCAAGGAGCACCCGTGGGGGACACAGAAAGTCAGGGGAGGGTCCAAAACGCAGCTGCAGGTTGTCAGCAGAGTTTAGGAGAGGGGAAACTCCCCTCCGCAGCTGTGGCTGAGGATGGAGCCATCACTGCGATGGGCAGAAGCGGGCAGGGAGTAGGGAGAGGCAGTGACCTGCAGAGCCCATCCCAGCACTCACTGGAGCCCTGTCCTCGGGGAGGTGGCAGCCTGCCATGGCCCATCATCGGGCCACTGGAGAACAGCACCCTGCCTCAGCAGCAGGACCGGCTGTTCACCACATCCCTCATGGCACCATGAGAAAGGAGTCCGTGACCCAGCACAGGAGAGGGGGGACCCATCGCAATCCACCGTGGGGGAGGAGGATCCCTGCCATGTCCCACCGTGGGGGAGGAGGATCCCTGCCATGTCCCACCGCGGGGCCGTGCAGAAGGTGGGGCACGGCCACATCCCGCCCACACCGCTTTAGCTCGGGGTCCCTGGCTTACGTTGTGGCGAGTGCCGCAGCCGGAGCAGCCGGAGCACTGCCACCCCAGCGCCGTGACGTGGGTCGCTGCCAGCAGCACCTGCAGGGACAAAGACACAGCTGGGGGACAGAGGGGAGCCACCTGCCCTGCTCCATCCCTCTGCCCCTGCTCCAGCCCCGGGAGGAAGGACGGGTGCGTCCCGCAGCACTCACGGCGATGCCGCCTCCCCAGACACCCGGCACGGCCTTGGCGTGGCTGCTGATGTGCCCCTCCAGCAGGTACTTGGATGCTCCAGCAGGGAAGAGCAGGAGGATGCTGGCTGCCATGGAGAGCGTGCCCAGCACCAGCAGGCAGGGCCCCACGATGCGGCTGCACTTCCCCACGCACATGGCTGTCCTGCATGGGAGCGGGGAGGAAGAGGAGGAGAGGAAGGGGCTGCATTTGGCCTCGCAGCGCCCCAAGGCTTCCCCACCCCGAGCCCATCTCCCAGCTGTGGGTGGGAGTTGCTGGGTCTTGCCTTTGGGTGTCAGCCCACCCCGCTGGCACTGCCCCTACTTGAGGGCAATTTCCAATGGAAATTCCAACACTTCTTTGCCAAATGGGCAATGGTGCTCCCACACCAAACCCCAAGACCTGTGTGACCGCAGGGCTGGCTCTTCCAAAACGTGTCCCAGCTCATGGCAGGGGAAGGTGGTCTTTAAGGTCCCTTCCCACCAAAATCAGTCTGAGGTTCTATGAAAATGTGACTGCAGGGAGCCAACCACTGACCAGAGCTCAGTTGGGCTTTCAGTGTTTACAATGAGGAGGAGGGAGCCAGGGAAGAGGCAAAATCCTTGTACAAGGGCTTGTGAAAGCAGATCAGTCTCCAATCAAATCCAACAGCAATTCCATCCCTGTCACGCACTAGTCCTACCATAGACCTGAGTATGCTGAAACCAATTAAATCTAATTAAGAAAACATTATCACCTATCCTCCAGTTCCACTGGCACTTTATTATTAAGTTATGAGTTTATCTAGAAAGCACCTGCCCATCTCCAGATGATACCTTGTCCAAAATTGCCTCTCTTCTGCACCTACAAGACCCTCATCTTGTACAGGATGTCATTGGTCACTCTGGGACTGCTGAAAATAGCAAGGTTTTCTGTTGTCCTGGCTCCCAGCTGTTCTCTACCCCGAGCTCTTTTGGCTTCAAGTTGGGCTTATGCATTTTCCCCTTCCCTGCTAGACTGCAGCCCGTTCTGCACAAGTTCCCCAGGTCAAGCTGTTTCTTGCTCTGGCTGATTCTTTCCCTGCTCGCTCTGGCTTTGCAAAGCAGAAGTTGTTTCTGTGGGAGGAGCTGCCCCAGCCCCCTCAGCTGCCGAGGAGCAGCCAGGGCAGCCCCGAGGGGCTGGGGGACACCAGGCCAGCAGGGTCTGCTGGGCACCAGCCACGCCGGTCCCAGCAGGGCACTGGGGAGGGCTGAGCATGGAGGAACAGGGCTGTGAGACCTCTGTGGAGGGACGTGAGCCAGGACACCTGAGGGGGACCATCAGCTCCACCCATCCTAGAACTCCACCTCTCTTGATTTCCATCCTCCCTGCCTTGGTTAAGGGGAATTTAGGGTCTCTTGCCCTCAGTGAGGTCCTGCCTGCAGTCCAGGGACTGTGTGTGGTTGTTTCCTCCCCCAGGCCATGAGAACCCTCTGCTGAGTCCCACCTCCCCACCACCTTCTGCAACAGCTCCTGCTCCTCTGAGCTCACAGCCTGGGCTCTCACCAGCCAGAGCCTTTCTGCACATCTCCCCTCAACCTCTCCAAGGACTCTCCTGCCCCTCCAGCACTGCTCTCTCCCTGGGGATGGCAGGAGGCCTCTTTCCCCCGGGAAGCTCCCAGGGCATGCTGTCCCCTCCAAACATCCCCCTGAGCAAGCAGCTCCTCGGCCAGTGCAGACAAACCCCTGTGCAGGGGAGGCAAAGCCAAAGTGCAGGTGCTCCTGTGGCCATCAGGACCCTTGAAAGCAGGACTCCCTTCTGCCAGCACATCTCCATGAGCAGAGGCACAGAGATTCCAGCAAGCCCAGGGAACTTCTCCCCACTTCCCAGCTTACCTGGAGCGATGCCACGGAGAGCAGCAGCGTCCACCCCTCAGAGGAGCCCTGTCCCGGAGGCAGCACCCATGGGTGACTATTTATGACACCTCAGTGTGTGCTCCCCTCCCCTCCTTCCCCCAAGGGCCGCCCACCAGACCATGACCCTCCATCTCCCCCATCCCAAGGAAGGATGACTGGCTGGATGAGCCAGCCTCTGCCAACGCTGGGGCTGTGCTTCTGCCTTGTTCTTCCCCATTTCAGAATTTACACTGCCAGAGCTCACCAAAACAGGCACAACCTCAGATTTTAAGGATTCTACCACATCTGCATTAAATGCCTCAACCAGTGCCCAAGTAGTGAACAGTTCCTGGAACAACCTGGGTGAATATGGTGGGATGATACTTTCCT
This sequence comes from Nicator chloris, assembly GCA_013400495.1. NCBI lineage: Eukaryota > Metazoa > Chordata > Aves > Passeriformes > Pycnonotidae > Nicator > Nicator chloris. The sequence continues at coordinate 190,124 of WAAE01002993.1, forward strand.
CTCTAATACTTCAATAAAAGCTTCAGAATGAACATTCCCGTGTGTCAGCTGGCTCCTGCCTCCCACCCTTTGCTGCCTCACAGGCGTCTCAGCTTCTCCTCAGGTGCTGAGTGTGTCCCCACCACGTGTGGATCTCATGCCTTGGCAATAAGATTGAGAGGGGAAGGTTATTTCTGGATGTCTTAATTATTATAAATCATCAGATATCAGCATTTCCTATCTGCCATGGCTGGCAGTTAACGTGCAACAGGGAAACTCCAATTCCCACAGAGAAGGTCAGGAACAGGATCAGGAGAACATGGGTGACCTCTGTGTCCGAGAACAGGAGTCAGGGAAACTGTAGCACCAAAAAATGGCAAAAATGGGGCAGTTTTGTTGGCAGAGGAGTTGCAGGTGGCACAAGCAAAGTGAAGAATGGCTCATGGGCTGTGCGGGCAGAAGAAAGAACCTTCTCAAAGAAGAGTTTTGAGAGCTCTCCAAGAGCCACATGGGAAAAGATGAATGGGTGAGGCCCAGTTACAGCAGGCAATTCCATTCCTCTTGCAAAAATAAGCTGAGGAGCAGATTTTCTGACCGTCCCTCTGAAAGGAAAATCAGAGCTGGCATCAGGAGAGGAATTCCCATTTTAGTCACAGAATCTCAAAATAGTCTGAGGGGGAAGGGACCCAGCAGGATCATCTGAAGTGAGTGGCCCATGCAGGGATGGAACCTGAGACCTTGGCATCGTTAGCACTGTGCTCAAGCACCTGAGTTAATCTCAGGGTATTTAATCCTTAAATAAGAGAAAGCAGTCTCTAAACGAAGACACACAATGCATGCAGGATAAACGGAGTCCAGGTTCTCCTTCCTCTCTTTTTTTTACTTAGAAAGAGGGGAACCTGTTTTTCACTCCGCTGGAAGAAAATGTTTTGCAACCTCATCTTGTGCCCTTCCTACGTCACAGCAATCTGAGGTTCCCACCGTACACATGATCTGCTCCATCATCTCTCACAGAAAACCCCACGCCAGGAAGTGTGAAGCATCCGGGTGACACTCCCTTTCCTGGATTGCTGATCTTTTCCTTATAAGAATAATCCCAGCAGAAGGCCAATTTCAGCCCTGCACGTGAGGAGCTGTGTGCTTGCCTTTCTCACACCAGAGTTCAACTGTCAAAGTGTCAGCACAGCAAAGTTGGGCAAGGAGCTTGCTGCCAAGCCACCCAGTCCTGGTGCAGCCAAACGTGGTCCCACCTAACGCAATTCCAGCCTGGCAAGGTGCTCCTGCTGGCTCCTCACAGCTGAGGAATGCCTTCACTTCCCTGCTCCCCTGCCTTTTGCTTCCCTTTGGGGCTGGGGAAACTGCACAGCAGGCTGGGTTTCAAGAGTGGTTTGGCTTCAAGGAGAACCAGACAGACTGAGGGGAGTCTAAATTGGTGAGAAGGAACCGTTCTGTGCCAAACCGGCCTCCACCTTGGTGCTGCATGGAAGATGTTCAGCATCCCTCGTCTCTCCCACTCCCCTCCTTAGCATCTGCACACCTATTTCTGCCACTACTCAGCCAAGACTTCTCCAAAATCCCCCTAGACAAGCCCTGCAGGGCGTTTGTGGCTAGAACTGACTGAGGAAACACCAACATCCTGCTGGACAATATTTGCTTTAGGGCTTACAAATGTCACCCTAATTTACAGTTCAGTTAAACCAACCCCATGAACAGTTGGAAGTTTACAGAAAGGAAAAATAAGTAAATGAAACCCAAGAGGTATTTTGAATTCGAGGAATCCCTGTAGTTCCTTGACCTGCAGACTGATGTAAAAACATTCCTGACTCAGTTGGAACTGGAAATACTTTCTAGGCTGAATGAAAAGTTCAGGCCTTTCCAGCTTCAACACCACGGTAGGGGCTGAGCTCCACTGTTTCAGTACAGACCTACCTACAGTCAGGAACAGGAGGATGACCCAAAATTGATTTCTTAATTTCTGTTTCTCCACTGTACCTGCCAAGTCCTGGTCCAGACGGGCCCCTGCTCCTCAGCATCTCATGCCAGGCCACGACAGGAATGCCCCAAGGAGCCCAAACTCAACTGCAGAAGTCAGAGGCTCTGCCTTGCCACCACCTGTACCAGGAGGACACTGACAGTTCAGAATAGAAAGCCACATTTCCTCTGCTCTTTCCTTGGGAAGGATGGAAAATCCTAGCCCTGCCTCTTTTTATTAGTTTTCATATGGATATTTTTTCCTGTCAAGGTCCTGTAAATTTGTCTCACTTCAAGATTTTTGTATCCTCTATACAACAGCCTGAAGCTTTCTTGGGCAGTGCTGCTGTCAGCAGCTCCTTACCCTTCTACCCCCAGTATCCTTAAGGAAAACCTCAGGAACTCCCCATATGACACAGGGACAGAATTCCATTAGAACAAAACCAACGAATGAACCCCAAGCCCAAAAAACCAAGAGCTGAAGAAAGCTACTGAAAACAGTTTGTTTTATTTCCAGGATCAAATATTACAATAGGACATTTACATATATTTATAAAAAATGCAGCAGTTGTGTATATAGATCAGAGGTTTCCTTGAGTTTGGTCCCTCCCAGCACAGTGAGCTGAAAACTTCCAAATTAATCCTCTCCCTCCTCCCATGTGAATGCCATTACTGAAGTAAGTGACCGTTGTGAAAAGCTGTCCCTTACAAACTGGGTGTTCCCCAGTTCCAGGAAACAGCCTCATTTTAAAAAAAATCATCTATCCTAGAGTCTGGTGTCTCTGAGTTGAGTTTTACTCAGATGTTCTTCATATAAATCTGGTCTATAAAACAGCACCTCATCCCCTGCTCCACGGTTTCAGTTCCACACCTTCAATCTGGGCACCATTTCACAAGCAGTGACAAAGTGACTTTGCACTGCAGGCACTCCCAGCCATCAGACAGTGACCAAATCCTGAATTTCTGTGCCCATGGAACACGGTGGATAACCCGAGGCAGGCTGAGGCACTGCAGTCAGGCTCAGTCTCTGACTGAAGCCCTGTGTGTGTCAATACATATGGCTCTGTTTGTTGGGAGTGCACAGACACCGAGCATCCCACGGACAAGAGGAGAAGGAATAAAAGTCAGCACACAGAGGGCATCCAGTAACCTCACCAGTTCCAAATCCACACAGGCCTGTGGGTACTTCCAACAACGCAGCCAGCACGGGGCTCAGCATCAGTTTGTTTTGTCTTTGAAACAGGAGCTGTTCCATTTATAGAAAATCACTTGTGAAAATAAATAAATAGAAAGGGTGAGGGAGAGCAGAGGCTGGGTTTGAGCCTATGGGAACAGCCAGACAAGGCACAGCCAGTCCTTAAGGACAGCAACTTTGCACTTCACCCACATAAAGGACATCTCTGCCATCCCTTCTCCTCTCGGAACACCAGACTACCTGTTTTAGCAACTTCACTAAACAGGGATTAAACCAGAACAGAGTAGTGACATTTAATACTAAAAAGGAAGAAAAATGAAGTGCCCTGAAATGACACAGATCTCCCCACTCACACGGACATTCCTACACAGGTCCCTGTGTTCATTTTTCATTTTTGTTTGGTTTACCAAAAAAACCACCACATTTCAAGCACCTCTGCAGCATTTGCTACCTGACAAACAGCCCAAATGCTGCCCTGCCCCCAAAAGAAAACAGGTTTTAATTTAGCCCTTGTAGCTCGAGTCCCAGTGAAGAAGCTCAGTGCTCTGACAGGAATGGGAATTTGAGACCCTTCAGCAGAGAGGTTGAGTTACTGCAACCTGCACCAAATCCAGTTTCTGCAAAGGTACAAACCACAGCACCAGTGCCAGGGCAAGCTGAGTGTACAAATCAGCTCTGAAGGACGTGGACCCTGTGAAACACAAGCTGGACAAAGGAGAGGTGTCACTTCCCCCTGACAGCGAGGAGAAGGTCAGGGAGCTCTGGGAAGAGCTGATGGAAAAATTCCCACTTAGATCTACTTAGGAATAATGGTACATCTGGATGCCTTTTACAGACAATTGTATTTTACAAGGCTACCTGCAGATCCTGGACATTCCTCTAAGGTCAGGGGTGTTAACTGAACTGGTTTACCAGGGAAAGCAACACACTGCAGTCCATGAAAGTCAGAAATCATAAAAAAAACACAGACCTTAGTTCAAAGCCTAAAGAAAACAACACAAGTATGGACAGAAATGTTTGGCCCAGCCTCTACCTGCCCTTTTTAGGTCAGTGGGGAATGCTGTGAGGTTGAGGCTGGTCAATCAGCTTGACTTAAAAGCATGCAGCATCAGAAAGATCCAAAATCTTTCTGTGGCCCTCTGAAGTGGGGAGTAAATGAGCGAGCTGCACCTGGCAGGGAAGGCCAGAGCTTGTTTCACCTTCTGTTCCAGGATCCTGGTTGTGACTGGGACTACTGGACATGACATCCCAAAATGAAGCTGTGTTAGATGGAGAGCACAGGCAAAGGGAACATCTCCACCAGCAGCAAGGAGCTCCAGCTTCAAACACGAGAGCCCTGAGCAGTTCTCCCCTCAGAAAAACCTGCACTGCCTACATGCACTGCTGCTCCTTCTACCCCACCAGCCCTTGCAGCCCCACATGCAAATCCTGACCAAGTGACACCCACAGGAAGCCACAAACCACAGCTTTTGAAGGATTGGTTTCCTTTGTCCTTCACAGCTCAACATCGTATTTCCCAATCAAATTTAACACATTTTTTCCAGCAAAGGCAATTTGAGCTTCAGATTTCACATCTAGAAGTGACTGTTTAAAGCCTCTTCAAACATTGCCCAACCCATCACCTTCACTGCCATGAGCTGATCCAGGCAGGACTTGATTCCTGCTTTCAAGCATATTCCTCAGGCCAGCAAAACACATTCCTCCAAAGGGATGAAGAGCTGAAGAGCTTGTATCCTGCTTGGTGCAGTTTCTCATCAGCTTTCAGCCCCCACAGCACAGCTGATGTTTGGCACTGGGTTTCTTTGGGTTGGGAAGGAGAGAGAAAGGAATGAACAAAGAGAAGAGCCACGTGCAGGGATACATATTCCTCAAAACTTTTTTTCTGTTTCTTGCCCTCAAAGCAAAGTAAAAGAAAGGTGATAGAAAAATCCACACCGTGAGACAGAAACAACAAAACCCAACCCAGATTCAGTTTCCTGGAACAGGACAAACTCCTAGAAACCATGAGAAAATGCCATTTTCAGTGTAAATGTTCAACTTCCCTATCTTTTTTCCCGTTTGAGCAATTCCTGGTCTCATCACAAAGCTCACCCCAGCCCCACCCAGAGGAGCAGGCCCAGGAGGGGCAGGGGAGGGAAGGTGCCAATAAACCACACCTTGTTATTCCAACCAGAACAGGAAGCTTCCCTTTTTCAGGAAGCCTTAGGTCTACATGGAAATGTGAGTTAGGGATCTGGATACCCAGGAACTAAAGGATCCTTCAGTCTAGAGGTGCCACTGCTGCTTCACAGGCCAAACACAAGACCCCCCCTCACTTCCCCATGCTGGGAGCAGCCTCCTCACCTGGGGGTCTTTACAAACCAAAGATGACATCTGGTGTCACATCAAGCACTGATCAGGAAACTGAGATGAGACTCTGCTTTCCTGACACTACATCCTGCAGCAGAAAGGGAAACCAATTTATACAATTGCCTGATTACATGTCAAACCTCAATTAGGAGCAGGGGACAGCTGTGAGCTGAAGTTTTCATGGGGAATGCCAGACATTTTCTGTGACTTCTTGCATTTAAAGGTTCCAAAGTACAGATGCTGGTACGAAATCAAACGCAAAATATCTTGAAAATCTGGAATATGTAAATTTCTGACTCCTCAAGTCTTTAACAAGGACAATCATCTGAGAGTGGCACAAAAAGCCAGCAGTTATGCCAGGTCATATGTGCATTTCTCCTCAGTGATTGAAGACTAAGTTAAACTGAGTTTTTAGTTGTAAATAGACAAATCCAGCACACCATGCTGAGGGCTGGGCCAGTTAACTCCTGTCCCACTGGAACATCTGCTGAAACACCAACTGACCAACAGCTCCACGTCTAGAGAAGACACTGGAGGAAAACCAGGGCACTGACTTGTGGTGCCAGCTTCCAGAGCTGAAAGGAAAGCCTGCACCAGGGAGCAGCATTCCATGCAGCCCTCCAAATGTAGAGGTAAGTGACAGAAGATGAACACGGAAATAGAACAAAAATCATCCCAGGGAATTCAGGCCACCAGGCTGGGAAGTGTTTTATGAAGCATTAATTGCTGCTCAATGCTGTCAGTGCTGTGAAACGCCAGTAAAGCCACTCACTCCTAAAAAAACCAACCACTGTGCCAAGGACAAAAGCCAGCTGACTGTCAGGTCTCTGTGGCAGACGTTTTCAGAGACTCCAAAACCTTTACAGTACCTTGTCATTTGCAAAATCCTGAGAGCAAGTAAGGAGACACTTTGAGGATGCTGGGAAGAGGACATGGATAACTCACCCACTCCCACGATGGAGCTGGTTCTGCTCCAGCACTGGACTCACAGCTTTCCCTCTGGGCCAGGCAGTCAATCCCAGTCAATCCAATGCAGTTGGATTGCTGGGGGGTTGGTTGTTTTTTTACTATGTCCACTGGCAATTTAAAGCAGGAGGAAAACATGCAGGGAATTTAGAAGCCTTTGAATTAGGTGGGGCAGAGTTTTTTACCATGGCTCAACCCAACTCCTTTCCAAAACCAGAGCGTTGGGTAAGAGAAGGCTGGAAGGTTAATGGAGACCTTTTGTGTAGGGAACCCAAACAAAGGAAAGACTGTCCTGAAGGTTATGCTCTCTCCTTACAGAGATGCCTCGGTGCCTTATCACACACTCTTTTCAAAAATAAATTAAACAAAACAGATTAAAGAATAGCAGCGAGAAGGGTTTGTGTATTATGGCCACTCCAAGCTCCAGCATGCTGGATACACAGATCACTGTTTTACTTTATTCCAGGAAAGCAGAGGAAAGATGCTCTTCCCAATGCTCTCTGCAGCTGAGGAAGAAAATAAAACTCTGGGCACTCTCATTTGGTCACTAGAGCAGGAGAAGGGAGGGAGAGAGAAGAGGAGGGAGAAGGAAGGGCCAGCCAGCCGCCTGATTCCTGCAATCCCATGACCCTTAACTGCATATTTAACGACTCTTGTCCCAGGCAAAGAGGAGAGGGAGGAAGGCTGGGAGAACTCAGGCCACAGTGCTAATTCCTTTCCTGCACAAAGACAGTCTCTTGAGGACACAGGCCTGCCTCCTGTAACGTGATCTCATAGTTCAGGTGGGAGAGTTTCCTCCGAGGGAAGTTGGTGAGCAGTTCAAAGCGTTCGTTGGGGTATCCTTTGGACTGGACGTGTTTCACAAGAGCCTGGGGAGAAAGGAAGGCAAACCAGTGTCACAGAACTCAGAATGTAAAATAATCCCATTTTCCTTTAAAAAGGAAGTTTGTAATCAAAGAAAATGTTAAAATTTGGAAATTTTGCATGGAGTACAAACCCTCTTTAACATTTCATTTGGCCCACACATGGTATGATTAATCACAAAAACTAATTACCAGTGATCCCTTACCTAACTGATTCTTTACACACAAGGTAAACTATACATAAAACTATAGATAATAGTGCATTAATACAAGAGAGCTGTCCACACCACACATTCAAGTCACAGTGAAACAGAATCAGAAAAAAAAGCCTTAAATAACCCAAAATAGAAGCCCCCTCATTTGTTTGTCAGACCTTCCCCTTACCCTAAAGTTAAAAGCCACCAAAGAAGCTTTTTGGTGAGGTAGCATTGACCAAAATAAATGCAGAAATTTTATTGATTTTATAAAAAGGTAGTGAGGCAGTGCTGCTTTTTTTTTTCCTTGAGGGGAAGAAGGCATCATGGTAATATTGGAAGCATAAGCACCTCTTGGAAATAATGTGTGTAAAGAAACCAGTGCTTCACCAATAACAACACAATGATTAAAAATAAGACATTTTTAAAACCAGCGTTGGGGGTATCACCAGTTAAAACTCCTGAAGTGCAACTGTCTCCTTCAGCAATTTCTTTTGCTAGTTCTGGCCTGCTTTAAAATGGAAGCAACTAAAGGCTGAAAAAAAAAACAGTGTGGAAATGATGCTCAGAAAGAAACACCTGAAACTCAATCTGGATCTGACTGAAAGGCTCCAGAAGACCACATGAGATGAGCACAAATGCTGCTTGTTCAGCTCTGCAACCAAAAGATGTCTTTACCCACAAACCTTGACTCAGCTAAATTCCTCTGCTGACTGTAGAGCAGAAGGGAAATCATACGCTGAGATAAATTTCATTTAATTTCCACAGTCCATAAAAGGAGCCAAACCAAAAGTCAGGATTATCAGGGATATTTCAATCACTTTTGTACTGCCTAAATGAATTGCTTAAACATTCAAAAGTGCTACGTGTTTAGTAATACATGCAAATTTACTTAACAAGCTGCATAAAGCACTCAAGTTTTTTTTTCCCTTTTATTTTCAAGCAGGAGAGTCAAGGATGAGAACATGACCTGAGGATAGTGTACATTCCTAGAGCTGTTGGCTAGGCAATAGCCCCATTTTCTGTAAGAGACAGGACACTTTTCTCCCATATCTACACAAAACCCTTCTGGATGGGGTGTGCTTTTGCCTTCCCTATGACTCCAGCTGCTAGACTGATTACATTTAAATGAGCCTAACAGGCCACTGTGTCCTGAAAACTCATGGCAAACAGAACCTCTTTACACTCTGCTCCAAGGTAAGCATCTGCAAAATTTTGATGGAAATGCCATTCACATGGATTTCTCCAAGGTAAGGATCCAAAGCACAGTTGAGAAGCACACCCAAGGCACAGTAATTAAATAATGCTGTAATAAATTTGTTCTGAGAGAACTTCCTCCAAAGTCTGCTCCAACATCCACGTCCAGAAGGGACGGTGGAAGTATGTTGGGAGAGATGGAGAATGAGAATGAAGAGTTTTGCCTTTGATTTTACCAAGGGAACCAACTACTTTTAGAAACAAAGCCCCAGAAATGAGAAAGCTGAGAGCATTTTATGGTAATTAACGATGAATGCAAGAGCCACTTAAGAGTCATTTTATAATGGAAATGAGCAGTGTGGGGATTGAGGAAGACACTGGAGTGTACACAAAACCCCAGCTGCATGGAGACACACAAAGACAGTAGTTATCAGAGAGGAATGACATGGAACACAGTGCAAGCACTCCCTGCATACACCTCTCCCACTAGATCCGATTTAAACAGTGGCACAGTTTCATCTTTCCTCTACTCAGACAAGGATTCCCATTAACTCCACTCACCAGAAGTTTGGCTTGCTCAGGCAGTGAAACTTGTTCCCTCTTTCCATCTGGATACCTCAGCATCAGCTGTGCCTTTGGTCCTACACAAAGGAAGTTACCACAAGTTAACACCAGGGCAGCTGAGTTGAGCTCCTGTGTAATTTTAGGTGGGACAGCACAGCAGGGTGAGGGACTGGAGACAAACACAAGGTTCCAGCCTGTGGAGATAAATTTCTACCACAATGCTCAAAATGTACACACTAGGCTCAGGACTAGCAAAAAAGCAGCAGTGACTGACCCCAGCCAGCGTGCCCAGAGCCCACTGCACCTGTGTTACACCTGAGTGGACTTTACACCCGTGTTACACCTGAGTGGACTTTACTCCTGGGCAAGACACGAGCTCAGGGACCCAGAGGGCTCTGCAGGCTGGGGCATTGCTGTGCCCACGTGGTGCTGCTGCTGAATCACTCACATGCCTGCTGGCAAGGAGGTAGGAAATCAGAAGGGATTTTTAAAAGAAGGGATGAAACCAGGCTTGGCAGCCTATGAACAGTTTCAGGCAAAAAAGCCACAACAAAAGCCATAAAAAATGGGCACTTACCATTCACGTCCAGGCCCCGGAAGGTACTTTCAGGCTTGTCAGGTGACTCCTCCAGTGCCCCTGCATCGATGCAGGGCAGGACTCTGTGGTTTGAGGTTGTCCCAGGCTCAGTCCTTGCAGAGGGCTCAGGCTGAGGCCTCCGACTCTCCTCTTTTTTACACCCCAAGTCCTTGTGTGGAGACTTCCTCAGCTTGGCTGGAATCTCCGACTCCTCCTCCTCCTCAGATCCGCAAACAGAAATAAACTCTTCGCTTCCAGAAAAAAGCTCCGACTCCGACTCCTCGTCCGAGCGGCTCTCCTGCTTGGCCTGAGAGGAATCAAAATGTGTCTCCTGGAGCGAGGCTCTGATGGCAGCTTCCAGCTGGCTGTCCTCACTGGCATCGATGAGACTCTCCTGTGGGATGCACACAACACACACATCACAACTGCCTCCGAGGAGGTACTGAAAACCAAAAGGACATCAGTCTTCCAGAGGGGAAGCCACTAAACCTGTCAGGAACGCACAGCAGGGAAAGCCAGGCATGCTGTAATTACTTAATGGCTTCTCCTCGGAGTTCTGCACAGAGTAATCAATATTCCTTTCACACTCTGACTGCTAAACCCAAAGCAAGTGCCGAAAGCACAAACAGTGACCCTGGGAGGAGGCGTTCCCTGGCACGCTGTATTTCTGCACGCCCTTGCACCAACTCGTTGGGTCTGTCTGGGAAGTCAGCAGAGCTGGATGAGCACAGGTCAGCGTGTTCCTCCAGGTGTCCCCAGCCCTCCCAAAGAGCCTCACACTTACTGAGCGGGAGCATTTCTGGGGAGGGCTGCTGGAGTGGCCGTCCAGCTGGCCGTGCTCGCTCAGGAACCCGGTCACTTGGTCCAAGAAAGAAGTCACATCTAACTGGTGCCACTCCACGAGTTTCTGGCCTAGGGAAAAAAAGGTGGCATCAAACAAAATTTCAGCAAAGTGCTGCAGTTTAGTGGTCAAACACACCAACTCACTGCTGCAAGAGTCCTTATTTGAGGAACTGCAGCTTCCCACAGGCTACCACCTGATAATTATGGAGCTTCCTCCTTCCACTCCCTTGAAAAGGGACAGACATGGATACAGACACAGTTTATTTCCATTCTTTTATCTATGGGAACGTGAGCACAGAATGGCAAATCTGGCCTCCAAATAAATAAACACCAAACCACTGAGTTTATGCAGAAGCATTTCTCCACTTTTGCTTAATTGATTCTAACCCTTGGCAAACAGCATTTGTTCCCAGAAGTAAAGTGCTAAGAAGAGTATTCTAACTTCAGCTGCAACATTAAAAACATGTATTTTTGGGTGGTTTAAGTCAGCTACAAAGAGGTCTCAGCTCTGATCACAGACACTATCACTTCAGTTCTTAGAAACAGGAGACCTGACCAACATTATAGAATCAGGCAGCTGCATTATATGATGATAAAAGAAGCTGCTGGATACAAAAGAAAAAGCAACAACTTTGAAAGAGCTGGAGTGAGAGCGAGAAGTTTGATTGTTCAAGTAAAAAACAAGCAAAACAAAACAAAAACTCGAAGCCAAAATGGTATTTCAAAATTAAGATGCAATTTTAAGTCATTGCTGAGCCTCACAAAGCTCTGTAGCAGGAGCAGAAAGCAGATTCATGCAGCACTTACAAATACCGTAGTTATTCATCACATGATTTCAAGAAGCTTTTGAAAGACTTAAAAAAAAGAATTCAGAGTTTTTCCACCAGATGGAACTATTTTCACTTTCTAAGCAAAATATTCGCTAAGCTTCAAATACAAAATTTCTGCAAGTTTTGGGTGTTTTATTCCCTTAGTTCCTCTGGGAACATGCTGAGTCACTCCTTCAGGTCTTGAAGACATTCTTCAGCCAAATGTAACACAAACTGCAGTGGAAGGTATTCCAGCCTACAAGTGTCAGCCCTTCCCATGCGATAACTCCAGGTAATCAGCTGCCACTTGTCTTACCTGTCCTGGGATCCAGGATGGAGACATAAGGGAAGTCTGCTAATTTATAAAACTGTATGTACCGCTGTCCTTCCTCACTGTCATGGTACACCTACAAAATTGGGCAGATTAGTGGCTGGAGAGGGAACACAAACAAACTGTACCTTGAAAATGCACTTTTTTTCTCTCTTCTACAGCATAAACTGCAAATGGTACACACAGTTCTCAGTAACTCTGACAAGCTGAAATTAAGCCTCTAGCTCTCCATGTATTAGAAACTACATGGTAACATCTTGATTGCACAAGTGAAAGGCAGTTTATGCCTTCAAATGCACACCCATGAATTACATCTCCATCCATAAGCTCCATCTTTTCTGGATGGAATGTATGTAGTTTAAGAAAATGTAATTTAGTTTAAGAAAACGTAATGTATTTTGTAAAAGAAATAAATCTTTTCTGCAGGCTCGCCAAGACAATTCCATCCTTTCCAAAGGAATCCATTTCTTTCCCCACTGTCCCATCTACCAAGGCACCAAGTTACCCACACATCCATCCCCAGGCAATTTCTCACCTGCCAGAAAATGAAGTGGTCCCGGATGATGTTCTTCACAGCCTCATTGCTCCAGACGTCACGGTTGAGGCACTGGCAGGCAAAATCTTGCACGTTCTGAATGTTTATCATGAGCCACTTGTTCTGCATCTGACCACACTCCTTGGCCTGGAAGCAGAAGGAAAAGCTTGGTTAGATCAGGCTGAAGGGCCAGACACCACCGATGGCAGCAATGATCAGAGATGGCTTCTACCACTGCCAGACCTTCCACCAAACCCCTTCACAGTGAGGAGGATGGACAGAGCTAGTGAAAAGGCACCCACAAAACAGAAGGCAGGGCTGAAGGATCTGCTTTAAATGAGCCTGGTTGAATTACAGAATCACATCGATGAACAGAGCTGCTGGATTTCAACAAGCCAAGCCCAGGGTGGGAAAAGCAACTCGGAGGGGGGACACACGTGGTGATGCTGAATAAAGAATTTATTCAGGGAGAAGTGTAGCCAGTCCCACTGATCTGACAACAAAGACCTGCTCAGTCTAAAGGTAAACCCGTGGACCATCTAGTTAAGTAGGTTGCATAATTGACAGAGGACTTGCATTGATTCAACAGGACCCCTTCTCTGCGTGTTTTCTTTTTCTCTCCAAGTTTTGAGTTACTCTGTGACTGTCCAACTGCCGAATTAGGCATCCTTTTTTGATGCTGCTTATCCAGACTGCAAGTGGAGAGGGAGACAGAAGGCGCAGGAAGAAATCTTACTGGTTTGAGTCACAAAGCTGGCACTGTCTGATTGCTTGGTTGCAAGTTAATGGTAGGACTTTGATCAAGAATGTAATTCTGATCGCTGAACTGTCATACCTGTTGAAAAAAAGAGGGCTAGATCAACAGCAGGAATGCTCTTACCACCTGGAAAGACTGGAACTGGCATAGGAACTCTCTTTGCTTTAAAAAAAAAGTTTAAAAGTTATGCTCACCATCCTGCTGGTAATTTACTGTTAAGGAATTCAAAGGACAAAAAAAATTCAGGGGAATCAGGATGTTATGCAAGATTTTGCTGTTTGGGCACTACTTTGTTCCCCAGACCAAAGTTCTTACTTTTGAAATAAATTTTAGCCAGTGCAGTTTGGAACAGTCTGCCTGCCCACTGTGTGACAGACAGACATGTGAACCCCACACACTCAGCTTCACCAAGGCAAGAATCTCAGCCTACAAAGTCAGTCTGTGTGGCCAAGTGCCCTGCACAGGCAGCTTTTGTATTACTCAAAGGAAAAAAATGAAGGTAGAAGCATGGAATAGTCCTATTCCCACAAGGGGCCTCACACTAACTACTTACCACTAATTTACACCACCAGAATCCAGGCCACCAGGTGAGAAAAGTGGGGAATGTGACACGTAAGTAACTGGCAAGGGTCTTAAATATAATCGTCATGCTTTTATTTAAAGGACTTGTTTTGACCTAACTGTGCATTTTGAGAATTAATTCTAAGGAACCAGTTTGAGATGAGGCCTAGAGGTACTGCCCAAGTTTAAAGGGAACAAAAATTCTTATGTTATTTAAGCCAATTGGATTGCCTTAGTCCTGTGTTCTCATGTAGTCTGTGAAAAGAACACTCCCAAAAATATGTAATTAGAAAGCTGGAAAGTGCCTCTCACTCTTCTACCCTTACTCTGTATAGCTTTTAATATTAATGAAAACCTCTGGTTCTACCTCTCCTCTGTCCAGCTGAGGGCCTTGTGGAAGGATGCAAGCAGGAAATTCCACAGAGAAAATTTGCAAAACTGAGTTTCCACCTGCAGAACAGGCAGAGCTTTTGAAACTACTTTTAACTTCCTTCTAAAAGCAAGCTTTGATTTAACATTTAAAAGGGCACAGTTGAACTGCTGCTATCTCACACACACAGTTCTTACACAGCTCCAGGGGTTCTTCTGAGGGGGTGGAAGGACAAGAGTATGAGGAGAAGAAACAGTGTGGACTTGGATATTATATATTATATATAATGTATTATATTAGGGCCATTTTGATAAGTGACAAGGCAACAAGGGAAGGCTCAAGAGCTGGCTTGTGTATCTCAAAGGCTGGGATCTGATGGGTTTAAATCCTCTGTTTCCCATTCCCCTCCTCCTTTGAGGTATAAAGGCCAGTGCCAGGCACTCAGAGAGCCCACAGGCAGGGCAGTGCAGGACAGCCACTCTTTGAGAGCAGAGCCAGTGGAGCCCAGATGCAAAAACCAACCCAATCTGTCCCAAGTGTGCCTTTACCGTTTCTGCCCAGTCACACATTTCATCATTACAACTCAGGGCAGCAAACCAGCAACCTGGTGAGACAATCTGTGAGACAAGTCTTGGTTTATGCTCAGTGCTGGATCTCCCTGTGTAACTCTGGCTCTTGCACTACTAAAAATAAGTTTTCCTCTCATTTGACTTCTCTGAACGTGTATGGTTAAAAAATGTTGGGGTGGCTCCTGCTGGCTCAGTTTTGTTGAAATGCAATCCTTTCAAGGCAGCAGAGAGAAGAAGGAAGTGGAGCCAGCACCTTGTGACCCTCTGGACATGTGTGTGACTCAGTGTGGAAGATAACAGCTGACAGAGAGTCAGAGCAGGACATTATCAAACAAGAAATCTCCTATTTGGGCCACACTTCTCCTCCCTACCTGGGGCAGGCCATAGATCCTTTCAGCACCCAGCCACTCCTGAGCCACAGCTGTGCCTGCAGCTGTGCTGACCCAAACCAGGCTAGAAGCACCTTATGCACAGATGATTGCTCCATTTGAATACAGTGACCAGATCAGCTTCCAAATTATTGCTGTTTCTTAAGCAGAAACAAAAAACCCCCCTCAGTCTCAGCTATAAAGCAGGGAGCAGCTAAAAAAGGTAATTGTTAAATGGGAAAAAAATCATATAGACAGACTTGAAACTCTGAAATGTGACATTCAGTCACTTCACTGAAACCCTACTGAGTGTTAAGCACAGAACTGCACACACCAGAACCATCTCTGCCCACAACAAGAAGTGCAAACTAAGTCAATCTGATGTGTCCCCTCCAAATCCAATCATCTCTCACATCACAGGCATGTAGAGAGAACACCTGCAATTCTTGAAAGCAGTCTGAGATGAGAACAAAACCACACTGTTCTCTGTCAGACATGTTTGGTGTGCAATTTATTTATTCTACTTGAGTGATTTATTCCTAACAGATCCCACATTAATGGGAGAACTCTAGTTTAGTCAGTCACACACTAAACTTCACAAGTACAGTGATCATAAGCTGTTCTGCATATGAAGCACAATGCTTTTTCATATACAGCAGGTAAAAAAACCCAAACAATGTCATTCAGCTCTCGAAAATTTTTCTGCCATGAAGTTAACCACACCTATTCCTAAATCTAGGATTACTGAGTTCAAATGAAACAGCAACTTTTGGGCCTTACTGGTAACAAAGTTTCTTTGTAATTGAAGAAAAGTGAGGTTCTTGGGGAAAACTAGAGATAATTACAGGTACTTCTCTCAAAAACCAACCTTAAAGTACTCAAAGAGCAGCAACACCTGATGAGCGACAGAGATACCTAAGACCAGATGTCACCACTCCTGCCAGCAAAGCCCTAAATTCTAAATGATTCTCTGACAAATGTACATGGCTCAACCCCAGCAGAATGTTTCTGCACACCCCTCCAGAGGCTGGAACATGCCACACACCAACCTTGGAAAGAAAACCCCTCTTAGACCAAAGCTTAACTACAAGAGCATCACAATGACAGTATTTAGTCTTTGATACTCCGGAATGTGATGAGCATCTCTGGTTTATCATATGGTTTATGTTAATTTATCTCAGCATTCAGAGAGGGGAGAAGCCAAGAGCAGCTTGCTAGAGATGAATTTTGAGAGACTGTGGTCACTGAGGCCCGACACTGTCCCAGGCTGAAGCAGTTTGCAGTCAGAAAAGGTAAAATGCAAAGGGAAATGGTCAACACAGTGAGAAGGTGTGAAGAGTTACACTGCAATGAAGTTGAGGAGCATCATTATGAAATGAAGAGTATCCCACAGGACAAGGAACTGTACAAGAACACAGCAAGGTGACTGCCAACACCAGCAAGTGAACAGGTCTTTAGGGTGCAGGTACTGCACAGAACAGGGCAAGGTGAGGATACACAAAACCCTTCCCCAACCCCAGCCCACCCCCTTTTTTAAATTACCTTTCAAGACTGAATAAGAATGCAGAGACTTTAGGACAAACAAATCCATCAATCAGTTATTTCACTCTCTGACACTACTTTTTACTGTGACAGGTGCCACAATCAAAATTGCTGAAGTCTTCATACGTTTCCAGCAAGACCCAAGGAAAGACAAGCTCCCATCTCAAACCCCACAGAAGAGCTCAGAGGGCACTCGCTGACTGCTCCTGCAGCAGCACTGGTTGTTGCCACATGAATTCCCCTCACTGGTGCCTTTAACCACACATTTGCTGGTTTCATCAACAGCTCTGAACCCCAGGCCCAGCAAGTACCATCAGCTGGAAGCCCTGACACAGGTCTTTCAAAGTAAACCCTGCACCACAGATCACAAGGCAGGGACACCTGAGCACCAGCTGCTTTAGGCTGCTCCTCTGCTCCCACTGCACCAAATTCCTTCCCAAGGTGGACACTGCTGCTCTCTGCCAGCATCCTTTCACAGCTGGAATTCTGTTAAGGAGATTGTGGAGGGCACTCTCAGAACACAGGAATTAGTGACAAGGCAACTGATCCCCAGTGATTTGGGAAGCATAAAAAGAGAGATGAGGGTAATGGGATGAGAGGTGCAGGCTCCATAAAGGCACACAGTGTTTCACCAAAAGCTCTCCAGCAGTGCTGTAGTACTTGTGCACGGCAGCCAAGGCACATGTGAAGACAACGTAAACAATATTTTTGTTCAGTCAGTTGTGCAGATTTGTGCAGTCAGTTCTCCAACATCTGTATTGCACCATTTAATCATTACTTTGCATTCTCATGCAGTAAAAATAATGATCATCGCCATCATCGATCTCATCTATTCAAAGATGACCAGGAGAAAGTCCAGTAGTAACTGGAATTTCTGAAGAATATTTTGAAATTACAGACTCAAAAAATAAAAATATATACCAATCTGCATGTTCTCTAATCATTATTTAAGCCATTGATCCACATCGTAACAATTTAGGAATAGATCCACACATGCCTACGCAGTCAGGGAAGGTGACACCTGAGATTGTTTAAAGCTGACAGCGTCCTGGATCTCTGGGATACTCTGCCTAGCACCACCAGAAGTAAAAGACAACCACTGTGATTTTATTCAAGAGCAACTGAGGATGAACTTGTGGCTTGATGGCAAAGCTGCATTCAAATACCTTTACTCACTCAGGTATGAGAAGCCACTCAACTGTGTTCACCCCACCTGAGCTGCTCAGCAGGGCTGTGCTGCAAACCACACTGCCCCTATCCAAAGCAACCTTACTCCAGCTTTTTCTGTATCCTCTACGGAGATAGCTCAAGGGATGCAATCTTCCCATTCTGACCAGCCTCCCTTGCTCACTGAAGTCTCTCACCAGATGTGATTTGCCACACTGATATTGAAACATAAAACAACATGGACTGCATGGTCGGGAGATGGACTCAATGATCCTTATGGGTCCACTCCAGGTGACACCATCATCAGTGAAGTCCCTCAATACGTCACCAACATTCCCATATGCAGTCCATCAAGTATTTATCACTGCCCAGTCTTCTGCAATCTTATGATTGTCCAGCCATGGATCCATCCTGACACCCTCCCCAGCCACCCTGCAAGGAAGGATCTGCACCCAAAGGTGAGCCCTCACCGTTTCAAAGCTGCCTTTGTGCATCAGGTCAATGGGAGGTCTGAAGAGGTCTGCCAGTGTCGTCAGCTTCTTGTCCACTGCCCCTCCGTTCCGGAGCTCCTGCTCCTGCCGGACTGCACGGCCCCAAGAGGAAAGGGAGTGGAATTAGACTAAACATACTCACAAGGGGAATTTATTACTGGCTAAATGCTCAAACACAGAACTTCTGGGGTGAAATTCTCTCAAGCTCCTAGGAGGTTTGGGGAGAACAGGACTAGGGCAGTTAGCGGGGGGAATGTGAGCACAAATCCCAGGATATCTCTTACAAAGAGTCCCTGGATTAGACACCACTGAACGAGATTAGCTGGTGTGTAAGGGCAGAACCTTCCTGCCTCAGCTTTCTCATGTGCTTTCACTTTTCAACATCTTAATAAACCTGAGGGGTCACATAACAGTATTTGAAAACAAAGGAGCCAAAAAAGGCCGTGACTTGTCCCCAGTGATGCTTTTAAATGGGAAACTGAGCTAGACTGTAGCAATATAACTTTTAAAAGGAATATTTCTATTGCAGGGTTTCCATTAGTTGACTGTAGGGCAATCCCACAGAAAAGAAACAAACAGATTTAGTTTACATGGAGAAACCTCTTTGGCTGCTTCTTTTAGAGGGTATCAATTCCATCTGAAATAATAGAGAACACATTTCCTATTCAGACATGACCATGGACAATAAAGGTAAATCACAGCAGGTATGTGATGTATTTTATAGAACCAGGTCAGCTGAAATGGGCCTTAACTATCCCATGGCCAAAAATTTTCCAGTATGGAAGGAGCTGTCAATGGGCCAAAGCATAAAAACCATGCTTGAGCAGACACACAGGGCATAAAGCATCCCTGTGGAGCAGCCCTAGGAGACAGGAGATAATCTGGACTTTCATGGCCAGGGCTGCTTTTCCAGAGACAGCCAGACAGTGATGTCCACCTCTAAAGTTTTGCCAAAAAGCATGATAAAGTTTCACCATAAACCCTCGCAGTGTATCTCTCACATGTTGGGCATCTCTAAATGTCTTAAGAGTGGAATGACAGGGTGGTTTGGTTTGGAAGAGACTCTAAAGATTAGCCAGTTCCACCCCCTCCTGCCATGGGCTGGAACACCTGCTAGGCCAGGCTGAAAGATGGTGAGAAAAAATTTAAGGGTATTGATTCTGGACATGGTGCACTTTCACTTACAAAGCTGCCAGTGATTTCAATACTTGTTGTGTTCACCATTACTGGAAAAGGGGAAAGAAAGTAATTATCAACACCTATTTTCACTTTGCAGCCAACCCCTAACTGTGTGGGAACGTGGCCCATGGAACCCAGTAACCAGTGACAGGATGAGGAAACAGTCTCAGGTTGCATCAAGGGAGGCTGAGATTGGATATTAGGGAAAATTTCTTCATGGAAAGGATTGTCCAGCCCTGGCAGAGCTGCCCAGGGCAGCAGAGGAGTCACCATCCCTGCAGGGATTTAACAGACATGTGGATGTGGCACTTGGGGACACGGGGCAGTGGTGGCCTTGGCAGTGCTGGGGGAACAGTTGGACTCAGAAGACTCTCCCAGCTTTACTGATCCTGTGGTTACATCTCAGGAATACTCCAGCAACAGCAGCACGACAGTTTCACTCAGATGTGAAACGCCTGGTGTTGTGCTGCCACAGATTCACATTCTGTGACACTTCATGGATGAAATAACAGCCACTGCTTTGGCATCTGGAGATTCTGTGCATGAACAGCCAAGGGCAAACAGCAATTACAGCCATGAGAACCTCGTGTGTGGCCAAGGAGGAAGCCTTAGGGCTACTCCAATGTAATTCAAGTACCAGAACATTCACTGCCTAGCCAAGAAGTATCCAGTGGATGAATTTAATTTGTACTTGGGTGTTAGGATTCTTCCCTCTTTTCAGTTCCCTCTAGAGCACAAAAAGGGTTTTTTTGAGAGTTAGTAATACCAAAGTAGACAGAATATACTTTGATAATCATAATTCTATGACTCTATACTTCTAATAATGTACCCTGCTACCCTGGCAATTTAAAAATGTTTCAACAACTGAAAGCTGTCCAAGCCTACAACAGGAATGATTTCTCCATCTTATTTGCATTAAAAGTAATAAAATAAAGAATCAGGCTTACTGATCTGTAGACACTTACTGGTTTCTGTCTGAAAATCCCGAAAGCCATCGAATATTGAGCGAGCAGGTCTGCGTCTTTTAGGAGCTTAAAAAAAAATTACAGAATTATTTGAAAAGTATATTATCAAACTAAACACATATTAGCACTTTCCATCACACATGTAGGAAAACAGAATAGGAAGCCAAAGCAGGGATGATGTGGGAGTAGAGGTCATTGGGAAGGACTGGAGATGGGTGGAAATAGGCAGAAGGTAGTTTGTAAATTCCATTTCCTAACACATCCTCCCTCCAGCAAACCTTTGCCCAGAAACAAAACATGTATCAACAATATAGAGAGGCTTAAAGCCCCTTCTGATGGGCTCATCAAGACCCTTCATCATGGAATGGCAGTGCTGTCACAGCTTCACCTTGTCACAACTCCAGTCAAGACTTTACCCAAGGCCCTCAAGGGGATGAAAAACTTCAAAAGATTAAACCCCATGAGAAAGTAGTTTTTAATAAAGAAGCACATTGTATTTTTCCACAATGCATTCCTACTCTTTTCTAAACTCTTGTTCTGATCCTGTCCCAAATTCTTGGCTGGACTGAACAGCCACACTCTTCCAGTAGATCCAGCATTACTTTTGCAAGGAAACCTTCAGAACTGATTATCTGCAGCTGGACAGAGACAGCAGCCCAGGCAGGTATCAGAAACATCACCCTCAAGTCCCACTGAAGTCCTAAGGTACAGCACAAGCACTGCACTTGGAAGGAAAACAGAACTGCCTGCTAAGATTATTCCAGCTACTTATCTCCTTTCCTATCAACTGAAAGACAGAACTTTCAGAGCCCAATTGCTACAAGACATAATAAATAATAAAGTAAAATAAGATAAATACAACCTATACCCAGTGGAAATGTGAAGATACAGACTATCGTGAATAAAGAAAGCAAGCCTGCACAAGGGACATGCTGGGGAATAACATCTCCCAACTCCAGGGAGTAAGAGCTCCTTCACCCTCAGTGCTCAGGCACAAGCCAATCTCAGAACAACGTAAGCTCAGTTGGAATAGCAAGTGAAGGACCACTTCAGCAAAAGCAGCATGTCCCTGCCAGGCTCAGCTCGAGCCAGGCAGCCCAGGTGAACAGGCTCTCAGCAGCCCAGGAGGATCCTTTATTCTGGATGACAAGATCCACATATCCAGCAGGGCACAAATACACAAGGTCACCTCTTCAACTGGAAAAAAACCTGAGCTTATACAACTACCTCAGTATGATCCTTAAAAACAGGAACTTCCACCTCCCCTGCTGTAAGGTTAGAGCTGAAACCAATTATCTCTTCAGGTTCAGCTCCTTTGTCAGGTTGCTCTGTGCCAGAAACACAAGTGGCATTGGTGGATCAGACAGTGCCAGGAGGGAATCACTGATCCAGGTCAGTGGATGGTCAGTGACAGTGTGGCTGAGATCAGTGTGTAACAGGTAGGTATAAGAAGACCAAGTGCTAAGGTCAGCAGATCTGAAACCTAATAACCCACAGGAATCAATAGATCTTTGTCCAAAACTCTGTTGGGCCACAGGAAAAAAGTGCAGAGAGCTCCTCTGACTTCAGAGAGGCATCAGCAGGGCACCTTCCTCTGGATGCACATTTCCTGCTGCACAACTGCCCTCCTCTGCTACTAAACACTCCAGTTCCAAAATCCAGGCAGGATGGGAAGTGCAAGGATTAGATAAACACAGTGTGCCTTTGTTTCCATGTCACTGCATCTTATGGTTGAGACCTTCAAAGTCCAGCTTCACTGTTGCTGACAAGGTGGCCTTTCAGCAGCAAGGGGAATGTCATGAAATTATATCAATGAAGCTCACAGAAGTGCAAAAGCACTTCAATGAAAGCAGATACTTTCTATGTCATTCCCTTTTTGCCCAAATGCAAATTAAGTGTGTAATTCAATTTGTTGGTGCTTTATGCATCTCACATCAGTATGTAGAAGTTAAGTTAGTCCATTTCAGTGATTCATATTCTAAGGAATAAACATTTCTCTGATGGGACTGGGGACTGAAGCATATTAAAGAAGTCTAAATTTTCCAGCTCCCAAAACAGACAGGAAAAAAATGCTACAAGGACTAAAACTAGAAAAGCTAATATTGCTATCTGTGCAAGTACACCAAAAAGGCAAGTGGTGGGCACCTGTATTGTGTGCTGCCCTCTGAACCACCTCTCAGCTTGTGCATCCTGGCTAAACACCTCTCTGATGTTGAAAAACAGAATCAAGACAAAATCAGTTCTGGGGTAAACCTGAAGCTTGGCCTCCTTCTCCTTTCTAACATAGGAACCAAATGACAGAAAAGAGCATTTCCCATGGGTGTGGGACCACTGCAGTGCCGAGCACTTGCACGGCCTTCCTTGGTGAAAAGGGCAAAGCTCTCAATCCATCTGGCATGGCAAAGGCCAGCCCAGAAATGACCTGGTCCACATGAGAAGGACAGAGACAAGAAAAGTAGCTGCACAGCACAGCTTAAAGAGCAAATTAAATTCCTGCATGAGAAATGGAGAAGGGTATGAGCAATCACAGAGTTCTGCCCTTCTTTCTGATCTGTCATCTCCTTGAGACACAGGCATTTGCCCTCTTCATTTTCACTTGGCAGCCAAGGCTCCATCTTCCATCCCAGCATCTCAAACATTTCCACAGCAGTACCCCACAGCTCTGGGCCCTCAGAACATGGATGTATACTTAATTAAGTTAATTGGCTGCCACCTCACAAAGTCTCATGAAACAAGATTTAGCAAATTAGTACCCCTGGGAATAAAGCATTTCTCGTGTGAGAGGTTTTCAATACCACTGGTGTTATTTCTTCATATTCAACAAGTTTTGATTTTCTTTTGTCACTTAACTCACCTCAGGGTAAAGGAAACAAAAATAAAATAAGAACACAAGCCTACCTCCAAACAAGGGCTCAGGCTCTACTAAGATTTCCTGCTTTTGAGGAATTGGAGCTCGTACTTCATCCCTATCAAAGGAGAAGAAACAAAAAAGAAAATATCAGAGAGATGATAATATTCCAAGTACTGTACGAAGCACATCTCATTATGCTCCAAGGCTCCTGCAACTTGAACCAGTTGAAGATGCTGCTGTACCATTGCACAGAATGAAGAAGTTTGGGATTAAGTGGGACCTCAAGGGAGCATCTGTTCCCACTCATGGCACTGCTGCTGAACATGGTACTCTGTGCACTGAGAGCTGGCATGGATGACCTTTGATAGAAGTGACTGGATACCAGCCTTGTCAATCTACTATTTAAACATTTTTGTTCTTGAACAACTTTGTTAGAACTTGAAAGTTTCTAAAAACTTAGCAAAACATGTTAAATAATCCACTTGCCATCCTACTTGCCTTGCTAGCTATATAGATTTCCTTCCTTATTACCAGCTTTTGTCTGTCAGAAGAGTTTTGGCTTCCACTTAAAAGTCACACCTCTCTCTGTTCCAGAGGAAGGAAAACAAGGTCAAGATGGCCATTTTCCCCCATTTCTGAAGCAGTTCTTGGTTTACACAACTGGGCTGCCTCACATGTCAACAGTCAGTTATACTTGCAGACACTTACAGATAATCCAAAACTACAATTAGGAGAAGAAAGGAAATCACAAAGAAATCACAAGCATCTCTGTGACAACGGTGTGGTCACCTGGCCCACAGATCTATGTGGGGAAGGATTCATCCATTGCTACATCCTGTCCATGAGCTCACTCCTCCCCCAGACTTCCAAGGTGTGAAGCTGTGCACTCTGCAGTTCTTGACCATGCAGGTTTCAAAAAATAACTCGGGATGTCAGCAGGATGCAATAACCTTGCTCTTAACCTCCACATCTTTGATTGCTCTGTGCAGCTAGTTGTTCTCCATTTGCATTTACTGTTCTCTCATCCTAGGAGGAACACTGAGCTGATCAGCATCTGGAGGGTTTTGAGTTTGAAAAGAAAGTATTCTAAGAAAAATCTGAAACTACTGATGTGCCAGAAGTTGTCTAGAAATAAGAACACTAACCTATATATCTATTTCAGCTTTGTTAAGGGTTCGAGTAGGAAGGCATCTCACCTCAGCTGTAAAGGTTAAAACTAAAAGAATTACTTAAATTTATAAATCTGCTTGAGAAGTATGAGGGGCAAGGATTTTCCTCTATAAGTTAGTTGTCTTTTTCCTGGATTGGAAGATTTTTGTCAGGACAAAATCCTGGCTTACTTTTAACTTACCATATTTAATGAATGATTTATACCACTCAAGAGATTCCCTTTATCTCAAGCAGTCACATTAATAGGGAACACTAAGACTCTCTGCCATGCTTAAGTGGAAATTCTCTTCCCTTTGTAGGCATCTGATGTGTAAGAGACTGAAAAAGGTGTTGGAGTTGCTGATTCCTCTGCATACTGGTATACAGGGCCAGGCCTTTCCAGTGCCAAATTGGGTTAAACCACCACAATAAAACCCCCACAAGTCAGACTCTTCTCCCAGGTAACAAGAGACAGGATGAGACAAAATGTGCCAGGGGAGGTTTATGTTAGATATTATGGCAGCTTTTTTCACAGAAAGGGTTGTAAAGCACTGGCACAGGCTGGCCAGGGCAGTGGCAGAGTCACAGTCCCTGGAGGCGTTCAGTAAACATATGGATGTGGCACTTGGGGACATGGGTTAGTGGTGAACATGGTGGTGATGTTGGGTTGATGGCTGAACTTGATGATCTTAGAAGTCTTTTCCAACCTTAAATTCTATGAATCTATGAAATGGGAGTAAATTGGCTTCATTTATAAGAACCAAACCAAGAGAACTCTCTAACTGCCAAATTAGTGTAAAGCAAGGCTGCTCAAGCATTTAAAAATAAGACTCTCTTATTACTGGATCATTACTTTAATGTCTTGGGCTTTGTTTGTAAAAAACAGTAGGTGAAAGCTACAGAAAACTTCTGAAGTGCACGAGACTCACTTCCGGTCTACAAACCAGAACAACGCTGGAGCAATCAAGTGAACAAGACCAAAGCAGTGTGTAACGCTGTGGTGACAAGTGACAACTGCCTGACTTGCTGTGCTTTGCCCTGTGCCATGAGTGGGCCAGGCTGGCTGGCACAGCCGTGTGCCCGGGTACGTACTCGGGGTGCGGGCGGGCAGCAGACACCGCCGCGGAGCTGGTGCTGGGCTCCTCTGCTATCCCTCCTCCGTCCAGGAACATGGTGACAGCCATCTCCAGGTTGTTGTTGCATGCTTCAAGCATATGCTTCCCCACGCTTTCACTGGCACCTGGAGAGCCAAAGGGAAATCACAGCGTTTTGACTGGAAGCGCCCAGAACAGCTTTCTCTCTCAAAGCATTAATAATTAGGAGGAACAGTTCATCAGCTGCCATTTATCCCTGAAGCAACTGTGAAAGGAGACAAACATACACAGCTCAGGGGGAAGGGAATGCCTGCAGTCAGGACTGCCAGGCTTCTTCCTGCCAGCAACTGAAAACCTAGTAGAAACCATCTGAGGGGTTTTAGCATTATCTGGATTTTCTTCCAGAGGTCAGGCATTTTCCTGGTACATGGAATTAGCCCAGAGGAGATCACGAAGGTGCTGTGAGGGCTGAAGCCCCTCTGCTCTGGAGCCAGGCTGGGAGAGCTGGGGGTGTTCAGCCTGGAGAAGAGAAGGGCCCAGGGAGACCTCAGAGCCCCTTCCAGTGCCTACAGGGGCTCCAGGAGAGCTGGAGAGGGGCTGGGGACAAGGGATGGAGTGACAGGACAGGGAGGAATGGCTGCACACTGTCAGAGGGCAGGGTTAGATGGGATATTGGGGAGAAATTCTTCCTTGTGAGGGTGGGGAGGCCCTGGCACAGGATGCCCACAGAAGCTGTGGCTGCTCCATCCCTGGAAGTGTCCAAGGACAGACTTGGAGCACGCTGGGACAGTGGAAGGTGTCCCTGCCCAAGGTCCCTTCCAAGCCAAACCATTCCATGATTCTATGAATTTTCCAAACACCAGCAGGCACACACAAAGAAAAATGAAAACCTGACTTAACATTTTAACAGGAAGAATATTAAATCAGCTGCTAAAGTTTTTTATCCACTTGTAACAGACATTTAGAGATGGAAGAAAAGACACTCTGATTTACTGATTCTGCTGAAAGGCAAAATCAAATCAGCAGAAGCTCAGTTTATATAAGAAGGGAAAAAAAACCCAGCCAAGACGGAGAAAGTAGTACTTGTCTACAGAGGTCTTTGTATAATGAGTAACATTTATTCAAATCACAGAATCATGGAACGGTTTGGGTTGAAAGAGAGCTTAAAGCTCATCCAGTTCTACACTCTGCCATGGGCATTAAAAGCCAACCCATCAGCAGAAGCTCCCTCAGGAAAAGCAGCTCTCCTGCAACCCAGTTCTTTACAGCACCTTCTCCACAGGTGGTAGACTGCCAAAGAGCTTATTTTCCTTTAGAAAGCCTGGTAGAGAGGAAGAGTGGTAAAATGCAGCTGAACCAGTCTGGGAGCAGCTTTGG
Organism: Nicator chloris; assembly: GCA_013400495.1. NCBI lineage: Eukaryota > Metazoa > Chordata > Aves > Passeriformes > Pycnonotidae > Nicator > Nicator chloris. The sequence goes on from WAAE01002993.1 coordinate 216,937, forward strand.
GATCTGTAGTAATTCCTCCTAAGTTTGCAGCAAGTCACCAAAATGACAGAAACACTTTGCCCAAACCCAGGCTCACAGATAACATCAGTCTGGGCAAAACACATTCAGATGTTTCTCAGATTCTCTGGGAAAGACTCAAGAAGCTCTGGTTTGAACACAGAACACACTCTGAAACTGTGGAAATCAATCAGCTCTAAATAACCTGCACATCAAACCACGGAGAAAGCCAAACTGACTGAGGGAACTGGTTTACCACAACACCTAACCTGCCACAACAAGCATGCTGGGATGACAGGCAGCTGTATTTTAAGACCTTAACTGAGTTGGAGAAAGTGCAAAATAAAAACTAGTAACGTTAAAAAAAAACAAAACAAAACAAGAAGTAGTTCAGGTTCTTCACTCAAACCATTTTTTTGCATTTGCAGTACTTTTCAATGTTAACTGTAACAATGAAACCACACCTGTGAGTCTGGAACACACACCCCCTACTCTACACCTCACTGCAGAGTCATGCAAAGCCATTCATTTGCAAGAACTGGAAGAAAAATGATAATTCAACCCTCTGCTGTTATTTAAAGAGACACTGACACAGCAAGTGCCTTCACTGATTCCTCATCATTCCTGAGGAAAGTGCCAGCTATAAAAGCTTTCAGTCCTTGTGCTGGAAAACAGAAAGTTCTAAATATTTGTTCAGTTTCAAAGCAAATTTCTCAGATACCTCGTCATTTCCTTGGGGAAGACATGCAGAAGTTACATTCTCTTAGCAGTACTTTCCTAGATGAGAGCACAAAAGAAACACAATTCTGCCACCAGGATCAAAGAAGAGCATCAAGGACTATTTCTCCTCATGCCTCATGTTGGAGTGTATTCCCTCAGCCTCTTCCCCACAGACAGGAGTGATTGCATACACTTACAGCTCTGAGCTGAAAAAGCCACTAACACAAAGCACGGAGGTGTGAGCACCTGTCACACCACACCAGCACCGGCCAGACAAGGTCCACACACTTCTAGATGCAACCTTAAACTCTGTTAAATGTAAAAACAAAACTTCAGAACTCCACTTAACAGTGGATGGGTGAAGCCTAGCAGGCTATTTCTTTTTCATTTTTGAAAGCATAGAGGGGTTCTTGCACGTTGAGCATAAAATGTGTCTAAACATAAAAGGTGTCAGGAAGAGGAAACCAGCAAAGCTCTGCCTGTTCTGGCTCAGGTTTTAGCAAATATCTCACACACAGGCACATACTGCTGAAAATGTATATGCTGTAGGTTCTTTCTGTTCAAAGAGTTTACTCTATAAAGATTCTTTAGGAATAGCTGAGAGATCAATAATTTCCCTGCTTACATCCTGTTGAGGATTTGAGTCTGTCCAAGTACAGGGACACAACCTGAAACAGAGCTGGTCTGGCTAACCGAATTAGAGCAGTTTCACTACTCTCTGGCTGCTCAGTTGGAACATCTTACTAAACACTCCTGCAGCATCTGACATGCAAAGCCATCAGCCAGGGTAACTACGGCGAAGCAGATTAAACACAAAGTGGGTCAAGAGCTCCAAGTACACAACCTGAAGCAGGAGCTGTCACCTGACGCGAACTTCCACGGAAAAGCAACCAGCTCTCTCCCTTTGCGAACTCAAGTCGCCGCAAGTCGCCCGCACTATAGGATATTTCTGTTTTTTCAAAGGCGGACTCGGGGCTCAGCTCCCGGGTCCCTCTCGGCCGTCAGAGTTACCCGCAGGAGAGGGAAGCGACTCCCGGGGCGGAGCGCAGGCGGGAGGGAGAAGAGGCAGGGAGGGAACAGGACAGGCACCCGCGCCACCGGGACAACCGAGAGGAACCTCTGAGCCGCCGCTCAAAGGGAGGCGAGCTCGCCGCCGCGCAGGGAGCGGGGCCGGCCCCGGGACGCGCCCGCGGACAGGCCCC
>WAAE01002993.1:219141-240963 GCA_013400495.1 Nicator chloris
CACCACAACACACGCGCCGCCAGCCGGCGCGCGCTGCGCATGCGCGGGACCCGCCCGCGCGCGCGCCCCTTCCCCCGCCCGCCGCCGCGAGGGGCGGGATCTCGGTTGCCGCGGTAACGAGCCCCGCCCCCCCCGGCCGAGCGGCAGGCGGGAATTGCCGTGGCAACGCACTCCTTCCCGTCCTCCCCGCCGCCTCAGCGGCTTTCCCTGGGAATTCCCCCGGAATTCCCGACCCGCCGCTTCCAAGGGGCTCGGATTTTAGAGGTCGGACCGGCACTTTCAGGACACGCACCCGGGGTTCCCACGCGGATTTACCCGTCACAGAGGCCCGCGGCGCAGCGAGGGGCTGGGCAGGCCGCGGGCCGAATGCGGAGCAGGTTCAGGTGCTGTGACCAGAGAGACACCCAGGAGTAACCCTGACCACCAGCGCAGGCGGGGGGTGACCTGCTGGAGAGCAGCGCTGCTGTGAAGGACCTGGGGGTTCGGATAGGCAACCAGCTGTCCCCGAGCCGGCAGAGATTCCTGGGGACCCGAAGGGTCATTGTAACCCTGGGGGACACTGAGAAGAGCACTGCCAGCAGGCCAGGGAGTGATCCTGTCCCTCTGTCCAGCCCTGTGAGGCACATCTGGAGTGCTGTGTCCAGCTCTGGGCTCCTCAGGAGAGGAGACACATGGAGCTGCTGGAGCAGGTCTAGGGGAAGCTGCCAAGATGCTGGAGGGCCTCGAGCATCTCCTTGATGAGGAAAGGCTGAGGGAGCTGGGGCTGTTCAGCCTCAAGAGGAGCCTCAGCCCCGGGTGTCCCTGTCTGCAGGGAGGGCTCTGAGCAGGGCCCAGGCTCTGCTCCCCAGCAACGGCACCAGAGGAACGGGCAGGAACTGATGCCAGGAAGTTCCACCTGGACGTGAGGAAGAACTTTCCTGGGAAGTGACCGAGCCCTGGGTAGTGCAAGAGGGTGTGGAGTCTCCCTCACTGGGGGTATTCCAGAGTTATCTGGACACAATCTGTGCCATGTGCTCTGGGATGGCCCTGCTGGAACAGATGGACCCACTGTGGTCCCTTCCTGCCTGACCCATTCTGGGATTCTGTGAGGCAGGATCTGAGGTGATCAAGGAGCACCTCATCTGCACCAGTCCAGGGAGCCCTGACAGGGCACCCCTGCCATCACTGTCACAGAGCCAGAAGAGGAAACCCTTGGATTTGTCCCCACCTACTGTACCAGGTGTTTCTGATTTCCTGAAGAAATGTCAGGAAAGGAATGTTTCACTCTCTTCCAGTTTCCCAGCACAGCAGAAATGTGGCTGCCTTGCTGCTGAACACCTTTGCCAGTAACACTTGCCAACTCTGTGAGTACCACAGAAAGCTGAGATTTCCCTAGAATTCTAATAATTTAATACCTCACAACCTCGGAAACAGGTACATCTGTTCTCTGGCTTATTCCCTCCCTGCCTCCCATCCCCACACCAGCTCTGGTCCTCAGGGAAGCATCCAAACCTGCAAAGTATTTGAGGTTTTGGCACTTGTTTTGTTTTTCCTGGCAGCTGGATGAGCTGAATTTGTTCACAAACAAGACAAATGAATCACCAGGGCTGAAGGCAGGTGAGCAGCAGTGAACTGTTACACCAGCCCAGATATCCCAAATACAGACTCTTGCTTCATCAACTCCAGTAAAACAAAGCTGATTTCACCTCCTTCAAAGTTCCTGGACCACAGGGTCAGAAACAAGCTGTTGGTACAACCAAAATCCACTCAGCAGTGGCCAAATTCCACCCTCTAACAATGAAGATCTAAAATAAGCCAAATTATGCCTGGTGAGGATTCTTGTGCTATGGATATGGTGAGGAATGGGATCATTTGCGGGACCTGAGGGCTTGCAGCACCCCACCTTGGATACGGCTGCTGCTCTAGGTTTTGTACATTTTGCAGTTAAGTTTGGGTTTTATCTAACAATCAATTTTTAGTCCTGTTTTTTTTTTTTTTTTGCATTCTGCTTTGAAAATGGGGTTTGTTTTTTACAGGCTTACCCTGACTGGAAAGGCTGAGGGTCACCAGCACGGAAACAGTAGCTCTGCCTTAAAAAAAAACCCTTTAATTTAATTAAGTTTTTTTGACATCATGGTAAGACAGAAAATAATCCCAACTGTGCAAAGGATTAAAGAAAAAAAGAACCATAATGAAGGAAGGCTTCCAGACCAATGGCTGAGGCAGCAGGAGAAAAATCAAAGGATTTGCCACTAGTCACCTGTTGTAACTTTCTTAAAAAACATCTCTGAACAGAACATTTATTTATTTATTTTGGAGAAGCCCACCAATTATAAAGATGTGCAGGCTTTGGGGGAACAAACCCAACAGTTCATATTTTTGGCTGTGTGCTGGTCATGCTTTCTATAAAATTTGTTTTTTAAAAACTTAAACCATCAGAAGATGCTGCTGAAGAAACAAGTCTGTTAGGAATGCCCCAGAACAGAATTAAAGTCATCAATGAGGTTCAAAAAGAAGGACAAAAACATTTGCTGACTGATGACTAGCACACACCCTTCAGCACTGCAGCTGGCACTTGGCTGCATTTCAAACACAGAGAGTGCAAAAGTATCTCCAAAAAAGCAAAGAAAAGCCAAAATATGGCTTCATAAAACAGATCAAACAATTAGCAAGAAAACTTCCTCTGCATAGTAGGATCTGGTTGCCTCTTCCCCAGCCTCAACTTCCTACAGGCATCAGCACCTGAACATCTAAATTACTTTTTTTTTTTTTTGAGTTATCTTAGTTTTAAACCCAACAGGAACAGTATTGAGTAGTGCCTCTAAAAATGGGGGTGGGACAGTTACAGCCAGGCAGGGCAGTTATGTGAATCTCTAATTACAGTTATGTCATTACTGACAACTCCAGTTTTCAGTTGCTTCTTTCCCTTTTAACTTTCTCCATTATACCTGGCTTCTGGACTATTGTTTTAATCACATTCAAACCAGTTTGTGTATGAAAATTAAACAGAAGTAAACATAGTAACACTATTGTACAAGAATAAAGTTGCAGAACATTAACAATAAGAAAACAAAACTATCTTGTTCTTAACAACAGGGAAAATGGGATCTGCAGGAGGGACCTCTGAATAGAAGTGATGGGAGCCCACAGCCTTGGCATCCATGAAAGATCCTTGGCTTTGGCAGTGGAGAATGACCTGGTTTTTTTTTCTTTGTCCAAGGGAGGGGTTAGCATATGAGAGGGAAAGAGTGGCTGTCTGGTTACACTCGTGTTAATGGGTGTGCCAATAACGCAATTCCAGAAACAGCCTAAATTCCAGCAACGCGCTTAAGTTTACAGAACAGTTGTTGTGCTGAAGGAAGCTTCAACCTTGCAGCTGACAGCCAGCTGGGAATACAGAATAATTTTTTTACTTGTTTCCTCCATGGAATGTGCATCTTTTCCATTAAAGGCTTCGGATTCTCATTTTCAAATCAGATCATCAGTTATCCTTGTTTTCCAACACTACCAGTATTCACACTCCAAACCATGTGCAAGTTAGAAAATAAGAAATGCTCTGATTCCTGCAAGAAGTGCTGCAAGTGCTAGAAAATAATATTCAAGAAAAGAACAATTAAAGAACGGTACATTCTGGAGGTCTACGTTACCAAAACGTCTCAGAACTCACAGCACCGCTGCCCAAAGTGGCTCCCCTCCAAAGCAACCACTCAAAACTGCTTAAGGAAGCTTTGCCTAGCACAGGAGAACATCATCACAGTTCCCATTCCCACTCCACCACGTGTCCATGGCTCTGATCTACTCTGCAACAGGGCTTTTAAACATTTGCAGGATTGTCTTTTGCTTGTTCTTAGGCAGTGAACATATATCATTTGTATCACTGGTATTAACCACACAATTCAAAACCTTTCCTTCCTTGACGCTGGGGGATTTCACACGGACCCTGGCAGGGGACTGCCAGTTTTCATTGCAGGAACCTTTCCGAGTCTTGTGATTGGTTTCAGCCTGTGTCTTTGATCCCTTTGAGTCTTTTGCCACCTTGGAACTTCCCTTCCTGGCAGAAGAGTCTTTCACAGACCGAGGTGGTTTGGTGCGAAGCAGATACTCGTCTGGAGAGCCCTTCTGTCGGTTAAGTATCCTTTCCTCCTTGTCGAGCTCCTTTTGCAGCTGCAGAGCCAGAAGCCTGTCCTGCTCCTCCTGCCTGCGCCTTTCATAGAACTCCTGCTCAAAGGCTCTTTGTGTCTGCAAGTTAAAATCATTAATCTGCTCTCCTTGGTCTTCTGCACTTTCTGAAAAGGTTCTTCTCCTCTTATCGAGCATGCCCAAGTCAATCATGGCATCAGCTGGGGCCTCCAGTATCTTCCTTTTGGGAGTCTCCTTAGAGTTCTGTGGCCTCTCTGGTGTCTCTTTATCTGCGTGTCCAGTCTCCTTCCCCAGATCATGCAATGCAGTCTGGCTGTCAGACATCACACAATTCATTCCTAACTGACCAGAGGTACAAGTTGCATCAGAGTTTTCAAGGTTTACCCTTTGGACATGTGTTAAATTGCCACTGTCTGACTCAATTCCATCATCATCTCCTTTGGGTCTAAAAAGAACTGTCCTAGACCCTTCCCCTTCTGTGGTTCTATGAAGTGCATCTGGAACTCCATCTTCCAAACCATTTGGTCCTGGTGTTTTTTCCTGCTCAACGGTGGCAGTTTCACCTGAAGCTGAGGCACTGAAATAGTTCATGCATGATTCCAAAAATGAATCCTTAGCACCAGAATCTTTATTTACACTGGTCAGCTGTGGAGACAGGGTTGGCATTTCTTCTTGCTCATCCTGCAGTGCAGAACTGCTGCCTTCATTGCTGTTGGTCTCCTGAAGAAAAGGGAGACACCACTAATGAAGTAAATTCATCAAAAGCTCATAAGTGTGAATAAATACCAAACTCACTTCGCAAGGCTGCATTGCCCCTGAATGCTCTGGAATAGCAACTCAGATACCTCTGTTTTTAAAAAATACCTAACTGTTTAGTAATAATGAAAATATTTAAAGTAACTGCAGAAGCCCAGCTAAAGGACTGAAACCACAACTGCAGCATTTTCCTCTTATCAGTGACTCAGACCCACTGTGCAAGCCTGCTCATCTTCTCTGGAGACCTTACAGGAATGACCAGACAGACAGCCATGGAATTATGTAAAGCAGGCTGGACCCTCTTCCAGTGGACTCCAGAACTGGGAATCATGAATACAGAAGGTAGCTTAAAATGGGCAATATAACCTGCCCAGTGCTGATATGCAAGGGGAATAGAGGACTGGAATCCTCAGGCAAGAGGAAAACATCCCACCATTACAAATTGTGAGATTTATAACAAAATTATTCCAATTACCGCAGAGATAGAGTGGCATCTGTCTCTTCCTGTGGTACTGGAGAACGATGCTGATCCCAGCATACCATAATTCTTTGGAGACAGATACCTTAAAAAGAAAAGGATATCCCTTTAAACATTTTGTCCTTGCATTGTCAGTCCTTTCCATTATTCAAGATCTTCAGGGTCATTTTGACAAACAAAAAACAACAAGAAGGCAAGTGTTTCCCTTCTCCTCCTATGAGGAAATGTTTTAAATTCAACTCTTCATGTTTGTCCCCAGTTATCTCGGAAAGCTGGTCTACAGCATTCCAAAGAAGCAAATGGGGCAGAGGGACACTGAAACAGGCCAATAATTAAAGAAACACTTGGCTGAATCCCTTACTTCTGAATGTCTCCAGAGTTGCTTGGTTTGTTCTTTGCCTTGCCCAGGTTCAGTGGGGATGTCGGAAGAGAGAGGCTGTGTGCTGGTGAAGGGCTGCCGGGCACGTTTCCCTCGGGATCCTCATTCTTCCAGACAAGTAAAAATAGCATTAGGTATAACAAAACACAACACAAACTGCAGAAACCTCAGGGAACTACTTTGGTTTTGCTGCAGAATTAGTTACTCTTGTCCAAAGAATTCTAGAACTGTGAGTAACGGATGGTTACAGAGAAAGAAATGTTACATGTTCCATACAACTTCCTGGATCTAGCACTGAGGGACAAGAGGCTTTGCTCAAATAAGTACACAGGTTTCAACACTGGCTAGCAAAAATTCAACGAAGCAAAACAAATTAATAAAACAAAAAAAAACCTCCAAAAGGTAAGGTACATTTTCACTGTACGTTCCTTTCTTCCAGTACAGGCTATAGATATTCATTTTTTCCAAAAAAGGATTTTTAAAATTGTGAGGAAAAGGAAGCATACAGCAGAAAATCAATGTTTTAAAAGAACAATTTTTTAAAACGTTTCACAATGAAAACATGCAGCACACATGCTGGATGCTGGATTTCAAGGGTGTATTACACATGCTTTACCCTCCCCCTGGCTTTTCAAAAATTAATGGTCAATTAAGGCTTTAAAGTACTAGGGGGTGACAACAGCTTCCAGCTACAAGTAAAATAAATTTAAACTACTCCAAATTTTAACATTTGGTGTGAGAAATCCAAGTTGCTTTCACTATATTGACATTTGCTGCTGTCCCACTTGACCCTAACTCACCAGACTGTTACTGAGCTGCCAGGCCAGCTCTTCATCTTGCTTCAGCTGCTTCTCCATCTCCCTCCGTCTCTCTTCTGCCAACCTCTGCTCCTCCTCCTCCTCCGCCAGCAGCCGCTGGATGTATTCCTCACTGGCTTTGTTTTCCTCTTGTTCATGAGCTCGCCTTTCTGCCTCCACCTAAACCAGATGTTTGAAAAAGTCCACCCGGTTATTCCTGCAGGGCCACACTTTACACCAGAACCTCTGAGATGACACTCCTCAAACGTGAACCATTCACTGTTCACAAAATACAGCAGTGTTTCATTGCACAAGTCTCAAAGATGTAAGAATCACATGGATACTGTGTATAGAGCCTTGGGTTTGACCACAGTGACAAACCTTTTGGTTTCTCTAAGATCATACCATCAACCTTGCTCACCTGCAAGGTAAACTCCATTCCTCACCTTTTCCAAGTGTTAGTAACAAAAACTAAGATCTCCAAATACATGGATCTGCAGAGAAACTGGGATTAGAATTCTTTCTAAGCCTGAATGCCAGCTATCCCACAGCATTTGATCCCACAGCACCTGCTTTTATCATTATATCTCCCAAAGACAGCACATGTCTTCTAGAAGAGTCCTGCTCTCTTGAAACACACAAAACCCAAAACAGCAGGCCAGAAATTTTAAATCTGCCTTCCTTACAGCAGACATGCTGAGAGATCAGTTACCAGCAACTCCACGAGGAGAGCCAAATACTTCAAGAATAAAGCTTTCTTTGGAAATTTCCCCCAGTCCTCTGCTTCATGTGCTCCTGTAATCACTAGCAAGGGGATCTCGCGGAAAGGTGCATTCCCATTTATTTTCCAACTCTAAATCTTAATACTACTGTATCTGAATTGGAAGAAGGATCTTTAAATAGGCCAAAGTTGAGAATTCTTTAAAATCTTTACTGATTTTTAAATGAGCACAGGTAGCAGAGTGAACAAAGAAGAAAGAAAATGCTGTATGTTCATTAGTGAAGGTTATCTAATTGCAGTCTCTTACTTGGAAGGACATCAAGAAGACAAATATAGAACCAAAGCCCAAACAGTTCCAAATTTCTACATTTGCTACTTTTATGTACATTGACTGAAAGAAGAGGTAGGAGGTACAGATCAAGAAAACTTGAGAAATGTCACCTCATGTCATATACAAAGAAATCTCTTCCATCAATTTAATTAATGATTCAGGAGTGACCAGTATGTTCTTGCAGCTGCAGTGCCCTTTAAAGTATCTTTATTATTACATAAAACTACAGCTGTCTGTGGGAACAATTCGAATAACTGGATACAAAGCATGTATGCTTTTTAAACGTATTTTTAGACCTACCTTACTAATCTCTGCTTCATATTCCTGCCTCAGCTCCCCAGGCTTGCTCAGCTGGTGCTGCGGTTTGGGGACACAGACTAATCAAGAGGAAGGAGACGAAAAGACCAATGTCAACAAACACAAAGTCATGACAGTCAACAACAAAGGATTTTAACAACAACAAAGGATTTTAACTCCATACCCTGTCATGGGAATGACTGGACTTGAATCAAGTGCTGTGATTTAAAAAGGAAGGAATAAAGCAAAAAATACCAAGGAATGCAGTTTACACAGTAGAAAAGCACGGTGTTACAGAGTGGCAGGAACAGGTGGTGTTTCCCAAGCACTGGACATAAAGCAAATACAAAGAAGAGAGTGCCCAGAGAAGCTGCGGCTGCCCCAGCCCTGGAAGTGTCCAAGGCCAGCTAGATAGAGCTTGGAGCATCCTTGTCTAGTGGAAAGTGTCCCTGCCCATGGCAGAACTGGGATGATCTTTAAGGTCCCTCCCAACCCAAACCATTCCGTCATTCATTCCCTATTGGTACACTGACCATAATTTGTCTCTTTTTCATTAAAAAGACCTCAGAACTCTGCAAGTGGAACAAGTTGCCCTACAGCCAACCTTACCAAAAACGTCCCCCCAAGAGCACTTGCAACACCATAAACCCCAAAATCCTTCTTCAAAAAGTTAATCAGATTTCACTTCCTTCTCTCTGACACCACAATTTTCAGCTCACAGATTCTTGCATTGACCAAACCCCTGGAATTTCAACCAAACAAATTAACACCTAAAAATCTTTTAAGCACTTCAGTTACTTGACAGTGATAAAGAAGCATGCCCACGGACTCAAACACTGTGCTTGCAGATGCTACAGCTGCAAACGAGCAATGAAGGCCAGGCAGCCACATGCCAATACCCCTCACCAAAGGCATGACCAAATATCCACTGAAATGACCAGACAATGTAATTTCTATCCTCTGTACTACAAATGAAGAAGGCATTACCCACCTCTTCCCTGCCCCTTTTGCAGGAGACCTCTGTCTCTGCCAACAGTAACACACCTGCCTACCTGCAGCTCCTTATTTCCTAGCATCTGAAGTCCACGCACAGTCATTCCTGTGGCACAGACATCCCAGGACAAGTGACATTTCACTTACTTTCCTCATCCAACTCCTGTCCGTTCATCCTCTGCTCGCACTCCTTCGGGTAATTCTTCTGAATCTTCTCCCAGAGCTCCCAGTTGATAAGGGTATTCCTGCGGGTATTGTACCGTGCCCAGGAAGAGACTCGACGCCTACAAAAGGGGCAAGAAAGACTGGCCTTTTCCACTGTCATCTGGAAGCAGGAGTTACAGAGGGTATGGCTGCATGGCAGCGTGACAGGCTCCACAAAGATCTCCATGCAAATTTGGCAGAGGCAGTCAGACAAGGAAAGCGGTGCCTTGGATTTCTTCGACATACTGACTTGAGGTAGAGAAACAACCCTAGGACAACATCAGGACCTGAAAGCAAAAAGAAACATTAATGTTCCATATGAGAAGTAACATACAGGAAAATACAAAATGTTTTATAGCTACTTTAAGAACACTTAGTGGATTTAGAAGCCTGCTTAAGTGGTTGCTTTTGCTCACGGCCTGAGATTCCTGAGGAAGAAGCAGATCTTTACAGAAGCCATGGAAAAACTGTACCAGGTTTTCCTACTGCAGTTTCCTGTGAGCTGTAACAGGTGCTTTGGGGACAGCAAGGATGTGGTAAGGAGAGAGGGGAAAATAAGGTGAGAGTTCTTCCAGTCACCTCTGTTACTCCCCTCTTCTCCCACCACTCCCTATCTATGATATATCTTCCATTCCAAATCAATGGGCTTCAGTAACAACTGCCATCAAATCATTGCAATTTCAATGCTACTCAGTGCCTTAATACACTTCTTCAGTGTATTAAGTGGCTTAATACACTTCTACCTGCGTAAGAAAAGTAATTTTTTTCCAGTATTTTTTCCAGTGGATACGTTATTCCAGTTACCTTAACCTTCCATTCACTCATTTTTTCAGTATATGCGCATCCTTCGAGAGCTGCTTTTGGCACAAGCTTGCTTCCAGCACGTTCTGAAGGTGAAATACATCACAGCAGAGCAGCTTCTTCCTCACTCATTCGCTTGCTTAAGCTAGGACTATAAAGCTAAAATTCCTTTTTTCTTAAAGATAAATGAAGAATTAAGACTTCAGCACCTTCTTGTATGACTTGAAACTGTGGGGGTCATCTGCCTCCTCACACGATTTTTCCACTTGGCCCAGCAATACTGTGGGAGAGAAAACAAGACACATACAGCAAAAGAAGAAACCCACTGATTTTTAAGTTACAAACTTCTTAAACAGGCACCTTCAGAGACAGGAGGCGCGCGAAAGAAAGGCTGCCATTCCTCACAGAGAACTCGCCATGGAGACAAATACACGTTAAGGCGGGTTTTATTATTTCCGCTCTTTTTATTGACAAAAAAAAAAACAAAAAAACAAAAAACCAAAAACCCCCACTCCGTCAGCGCCCAGGGAAAAGGGGGCCCCTCGTCCCCCCCGGCCCCCGTCCCCCCCAGCCCCTGAGGGGCCCAGCCAGGACTCGGCACCCACCGCTCCGGAGCCCGGGAAAGGCCGCAGCTCCCGCAATGGCGGCTCCGCCCCGCCCCTCACTGAGGGGCTGTTCCCGCCGCCCGGCTGAGGGCTCGGGCTCCGGCTCCGGCTCCGGCTCCTCCTCTTTCTCCTCCTCTTTCTCCTCCTTCTCCTCTTCTCCTTCCTTCTCCTCCTTCTTCTCCTCCTCTTCTTTTGTCTCCTCCTTCTCCTCTTCCACCTCCTCCGCTGAGCCTGCTGGGAGACAGAGGCCGCGGGCCCCCAGGGGGAAGGCGAGCTCGGCTGTGGTGATAGGACCGGTGGGAGTGGCTTCCCACTGCCAGAGAGCAGCGTTAGGTGGGGTGTTAGGAATAAATCCTTCCCTGTGAGGGTGGTGAGGCGCTGGCGCAGGCTGCCCCGTGCCCGGCAGTGCCCAAGGCCGGGCGGGGGGGGGCGGGACTTGGAGCTGGGCTTTGGTCCGTCCCTGGCTTTGGTCCCTGGCTGTGCTCACCTGGCCGCAGGTGCCCACGGCACGTCCCGCCTCAGGTCCTCCTCCAGCATCTCGGCCTGCAGGTCAAACTCGTTCGCCAGGGTCTGCAGGCTGGAGTCCAGCTGTGCGAACCGAGCCTCCAGGGACAGCAGCCTGCTTTCTACTCTGGGCAGTGCAAAACAAGAGTGAGGGAATTTCGGAAGGGTTTGGGGCTTTCTGCTGTGAGATTGCATTGTGAACAGCTGCAGACCCCGTTCTGGGGGTCCTCCCAAGATTTGTGAGAACAAACACCACTAAAAGTCAAGGGGTTTTGTCACATCTCTTTGGCCATTTCCTGGTGCAGAGATCTTACAATCTCCAAATACAGCTGCAAAATTAGTATGTAGATGTATCTGTGGCTCTCAACCACATGCATTATTAGTGGCATAGGTTTTTCTCTTAACATATTTTGAGGTGATCTATGCTTTCATTTGTAATGTCATGGTCTTTTGAACCATTTTCATTTAACATTGAGCAGAACTTCTCATTACTCCTCTTGTTAAAAATTATGCAAATAATAAACCAGCCACCTGCAGCGTTTTTTTAATAGGGCTGTCCTTCCATGGAACAACTGTGATAAAAACTACTTCATAGCTTGTATTTATTTACTGCTTTTTTCATTATTTGGTATCTGTTGTGTTTTTCCCTATTTAAAATTGTAAATTATAAAGATGAGGTTTTGACTTTTATGCCACTCCACTTTTGCTGAAGAAAACTGCCTGGTTTAAAAGAACTTGCTGTGTTGAGACAAAGTACAAGCGAATGCAAGTATTTATTTTTGTACCCATTTCTCTCTTTCCTGGAGATTCATGGTGTGCTGGGCCTCTGTCAGTGTGGGTGGTTTTTGTAAAGACAGTTTTCTTCACATTTTCCTCAGTTACTTGACTGACATCAAGGCGTGTTCTTGAGAATCCTGAGGATCTGAAAGCTCACGTAAAGAATTCAAAGTTCCTTCCTAAATACTGAACAACTATCTCAGTACTGTGTAGTCAATAGTGATTTACTAGCAGAACATCACCTACTCTTTACAGAATTTTTTGTGATTCTTTTTATTTTTTTGGCAGAACTTCAGGTTGTATCAGCTAACAATAAGAACACCATCAGCAAATATTATTACCTACATATTTTTATCTTACCTTTTTTTTTTCATTCCTAGTTTGCTCCACTGCTTCTGTTACTATTATTATTGTATTGTTTTAATGTTCAGGGAATTCAGTTCTGAATTATCTGAGTGTGTTAAACACTCTGTTCATGTTTGTGACCTTATTGCATGTATCTTTGGATGAACTTTTTGTAAGGACAAAATACACCGCAGCTGGCGATGACATTAAAAAAAAAAGCTAAAACAAAACACTTCAAACATTTTTCCATTCTTTGACACATATCCCACGGTATTTTGATGCCTGTTGTTACAAAAGATGGACCAAAAATGCCATTTTTTCCTATCAGCAGCTCCTCTCTCTCCCTGCCTGCCTCTCCTCCTGCCTCCCACTTCGCCAAACCAAACCCTTCTTTGGATTCTGTCTGCAGCTGACCTGAATGAGGAGAAAATAAAAAGATTTCAAAAGTGGCATATTTTACCAAGTATCCCCGACCTTAATTCATTGTCTGGCGCTGCTTGTGCAGGTCCTTGTCTAACGATTTTCTGTTGTTTCCTGAGGCTACGAGGCTTCCCCTGCAGCCCGAGGAAAGCTCACCTTACTGCGGTAGGACTCCTCTTGCTTCAGCAAGAATTTTGGGACGAAAATAGAACTTTAATTGGAAAATTAAGCTGGTGTCATGAAGAAATGTAGGGAGTTCAGAAAAACTGGAAGGATTGATGTGTCATAATTGGATCGAATCTGTCAGCACAGAGAGAGCAACTGCAGAAACTGAGGTGAGGTGAGTCGGGGTGTGAATGACTTTCAGAGCTGGGCTGTCAGATAATGAGTGTTCTTGCAGGTGAATTGCTCCCTGGTTTGCAGCTTTTTATCACGGTAAATAAGCTTCCTCATGGCCCGTTCTCCAACTTCCTCCTCTACAAGTAAGAGTAAAGTTATCCAAGATCTCATCACTAATGCTACTCTCAGTGCAGCAGTAGTTTCTCAGCAGCCTTCAGCCCAACGCTTTACTATTTGACAAGCTTTGTCTCTCAAACTCTTTTTTTTTTAATTGCCTTTCTGTAAATTAATCTTCTGCATTTTTAAGCACGTGCAACAACCATTTCAGCATTTGCCAATTTTGGATCCAAAAGTGACTGTTCAGTTATACCACGGTAGATCCATAGCTGATCTCCCACAGCTGTAACTGAATTCTGGTAGACTGAGTGCTGCTGCCTCTTGATCTAAGTTTGGAATGAAAAGAGGAAGAATGCATTAAACCTCCTGCTTTCATTTCCATCATGATTTCTGAACACTTTCCTTTAGTGTAAGTGAAGTTACCACTAAGTCAGTGACCTCTAACTCTGACTAGTGTACACACAAACCACATCCCCATTCTTTACCAGAAAGCTTGTAAAATTTCCCTCTTGTTAGCACACAGAACATACTTGGAAGCCATGCAGTAGAAGCTTCAGCATTCCCACTTCTCGGGAAGTATGGTTCTATGTGAAACCTCATTTCTGCTATTCAGGCATATATAGAAAATGACATGTTAGAGCTGTCACGTGGGTTTGATTTTCCAGGCCAGTGCAGCATCCCGCACTTCTCCAAGCTCTCCCCATTCACTCACTCCATAGTTCGTTAGACACACACTTCTTCAAGCAGTTTCCCACAGAATTAATTTTTATCACTTTGTTTGTTTCAAGAGCTGTTTCATTGCTTCTCCCTTTGGTCAGGTCTCCAATAGCAACTTTTGTGTTCACCATGGAGTGAATCAGAGTCATAAAGGCTGCGGGTGAACTAACAGTATGAACAGCATCTTGAGAAGAGGAGCAGTTTCTTTCCAAGTCTGTCAGCTGTCTGTCTGTCAACACACAATTATGCATTTCCTAAGCAGAAGTACTGCATCCCATCAGCTCTGATACTCTTGATAGGGATCCTTTTGACTGCAGGTAAATCACAGCTGTATGCATAACACCTAATTTGACTTTAAAATGTCTCAACACTGCATAGTTTGCCTTTAAATGTAACATATCATAGAATCCCAGGATGGTTGGGGTTGGAAGGACCTTAAAGCCCACCTCATTCCATCCCCTGCCATGGGCAGGGACACTTTCCACTATCCCAGGTTGCTCCAAGCTCCATCCAACCTGGCCTTCAACACTTTCAGGGATGGGGCAGCCAAGCTTCTGTGGACAACTGTGCCAGGGCCTCACCTCCCTCACAGTAACCTGAAAATCCAGATCTGAAAATCTACAGAGTGGGGACAGTATCCTGTCTGCCTCTAACTGCTGAGAATTTCAGACCCTTTTTTGACTCTTTTCTCCTGAAGATCTGTGCTCTCATCTTTATATGTGCTCTGAGCCACCACCAGTGGTGCCTGCTGCTGCACAGCCAAGCACCAAGCATGGACTGGTGCCAGCGGGGGCAGCTGAGGCTGGATTATTTTTCAGAAGGTCTGTGAACCTGTTGGTCACATTCCTCTGCCAAGTGCAAGCTTTGGAAATAGAGGGTGAATCAGTGTCACCTATGTCCCGATTCCCCAGTGATGGTGATTTGCTTTCTTTAAGCTTATAAGAAAGGTCCATTCTTTGGGGTTTTTTTGCTCATGATAACCACTTATCATTAACTTATTAACTTCCCTATCTTTGAACTCTCTCAGAACGTCTGAGGCACGGTCTGAAAATCAGAAGTTCACCTCAAATCTCCAATTAGAACAGCAAGCCTGAATTTCCCAGAATCACAGAATATGCTGAGTTGGAAGGGATCCACAAGGATCCAACTCCTGGCCTGCACTCCTGGCCCCCCTCAGCAATCCCACCCTGTGCCTGACAGCACTGTCCAAATGCTTCTTGAGCTCCGGCAGCTTTGGTGCTGTGACATTCCCTGGGGAGCCTGTTCAGTGCCCGACCACCCTCTGGGGGTAGAACCTTTATCTAATATCCAACCTAAACCTCCCCTGACACAACTTAAGGCCATTCCCTCAGGTCCTGTCACTGGTCACCACAGAGATCAGTGTCTGTCCCTCCTTCCCCCTCATGGGGAAGTTGTAAACCTCAATGAGGTCTCCCCTCAGTCTCCTCCAGGCTGAACAGACCAAGTGCCCTCATTGCCTGGTGACACTTCATGCAGCTGCAGGCCATGGGTAATGGAGCAACTGCCCAAATCCTGCAGCAAACAGCCAGGATGGCAGCCAGGGAATGAACACCACCATGGAGCTGATGGCTCTGTCCCTCTTTCCTCCCCAGGGAGTAAAGGAGAGATTAAGCATGTTCATGAGCTCCTCCCTCCCTGTCTACACACAGTGTCTATCTACACCCTGTTGCCCACGGAAGTTTCCAGGGAAGCACAGGTTTGCCGTGCCCATGGATTGTCTGGTGTGGTGTCCCGTGCCCCAGCCCTCTGCGCCCTCCCCGTCCCCTCGCGCGCCCTGCGGGACCTGTTCAGCGTCTCGTTCAGGGAGCGCAGGGAGATGCTGCCTTTCGCCATCTTCCTGGAGAACACCAAGAGAAGGAATAAAAGCTGGAGTGGGCTTGCTCCTCTCTCCTGTAGCCGGCAGCAACAGCAGGGACAGGGGATCCGAGTCCTGCAGGAGGTTGTTTGTTCCGAGGCTTTTTATAGCCTGTATATCCAAATATAGGTCATGGATGCACCAACACACGTTCATGGACATATCACACACTGAACCACATAGCCCAACCCAACCCCTTCCTCTGCCCCACTGATCCTGTGTTTTCATAGGTAAACTAATTTACAGGTAACACAAAAGGGAGCAACTACGCTTTCCTGCTGCTTTTTTTTTTTTTTTCCTGTGTTTTGGCTTCAATTTGCTGTTGCGCCCACCAGATCATGTCTTGAGCCAAAGTCTCCTGCTGGGAAAGGCTGTACAAGCAGATTGCCTTTTTTTTTTTTAATTATAAAGGTACGAAGGTGAAATCTGATTTGGAGGAGAATGAGTTGTGTTTGGTTGCAGGGAGCTGCTTTGAGCAAAACCAAGACAGTTGGAATGTCTTCCATAAAGAGCACAACTGGATAATGATTTTCTGGAGCTGGGTATGTAAAAAAAGAGCTGGAAATTCTTCCATAATAATATGGGTCTGGTAACAGCCCAGCTGGTGAAACACAGCAGCACAAACCCCTAACCAGTGCAGCAGGTCCTCAGCCAGCACTAGGAATTCAGTTCTGTGACAGCCCAGGAAAAAAAACCCACTTTTTAAAAAATTATTTGCCCACTTCATGGGAAATCCAGCATGAACTGAACATGTCCAGAGCTGTAGCATTTCCACTTAGGTCTTCCTACCTTCAATTTGCAAACAAAGGGAAGCTTCTAGCAAGCCAAGTTCTGCTTATTGTGTTTCAAAGTTTTGGGAAGACAGGAAGTATTTGGGTAAGGAGAAGCCGTGCCCTTCGTATTCCCCCTGTGATGGGGGAACCATACACTTTTTGACACCATTTTGTGTGAGTCTGGCACTAGTAGAGTGAGTTTAAGGACAAGGGAACAGTGAGCAAGAAAGCATTTATTAAGACAAGTGTAATAGTTCTTATTCCCTGGGATACACAACTACCTGACAGCTGACCCAGCAAACAGGTGTAACAGTTCCCCTGCTCCTTCTTTTGCTGCGGTGAAAAAATTCAGTTGGCAAGCACAGGGAAGCTCATTTGATTACTCGTTAATTGATGCACCTCTAGTCTATGCAGCTGCTGACAGAGTGATGAAAACCAGATTCCACCATGACCAGTTTAAGCCAACTGGGACACAGCTTCATGGGAAAAGTCACACAGAGCACTGCAACAGCCCAAACCACGTGGAGCTGAGCCAGCCAGAGCTGACGGCCCTGCTACTGTTCAGCAGCCTCACTTAGCATTGTGGGTGTCTCCTTAGCACTAATTTTCTCCTCCCACCTTAATTACGTCAGCTTAGTCATGAACTAATGTTACCCCTAAATACAGAGACCCGTTTCACTTAAATTCAAGCAGCGAACTGCCAACCCTGCAAGAGACAGTGGCTGTGAACATAACAGCCACAAAGAACCAGCATGAGGCCATGGACAGCATGAGTGCACAGCAAATCCCTTCCCCTTCCCAGGGACCCAGAGGGGTTCACTGTCCAGTTTACTGTCAGTGGATATAACTGGCTCTGAGAAGTGGTTTTGTCCCCCAGACTTCTGTCAACACCTGAGTGCCTTAATGTTCTGTCAATGGGTAGGCTGATACAGAGCTGGTCTGGTCAGCAACCAACACTCTCCTGGAGCCTTTGATCTCTGTGCAGGACAGCCAGTTCACCTTCTCTCCATGCTCAATGGTGAGCTTTGGCACAACTCCAGGGTGTTCATTTGAGGCCACTTTGTTGAGCTTCCCATCTTTTTTGCTGGAAGCAGCTGCTTGGGCCTTCCTCCTGTGCAGAGATTTTGCTGGACTTTTCTGCTGCTTCCCGACATTGCTGCTGACATCCCACAGCAAGACTTTCCCGTCGTTTCCTCCTGACAACAACCAGTACGCCTCTGGCATAAAGAGCACCTGCGAGACTCCCAAGCTGTGAGCCTGGAACTCCAGCTCCTGCTCAAACCTGACACCAGTGACTCGGAATATTCTGACTTTACCGTCCTGAGCTCCACAGCTGAAGATGTTGCCGCAAGAGGTGACGGACAAGGAATGTGCGAGCGGCGGGTTGAAGAACTGCCCAGCTGACTGCAGGCTCTCTTCCTCTGTGTCACACTCCTGCAGGTTCATGATCCACAAGGGACGAGCTTTCTGCAGGTTCCACAGCATCACCTGGAAAAAAAAATAGGATGAATCAATAATTTGTGTGTTTTAATTCAAATCGGAGCTTTAATAGTAAAATAAACAACCACACTTCCTGCCCTAGCAGAGCAAAGGCTGTGCATGACTCCAAGAGGTGTAAGGCATGTGGTGAGGAGTGGTTAAACTGGCCCTGATAAATGTAGCAGATCTTTCTAGCCTGCTTTCCAAACCTCCACCACCATACTCTGCAGTCAATGACTCAGACCTTTAGACCACAAAAGAGATGCAAACACTGCTCTAAAAGCTTTTGCATTCATCTCAGCAGTAGTAATCATGATGTACTTCACATCAATTATTGAGAAGGAGGGACATGGAAACGCCAGCAGTGAATAGAGATCATTATCATTCTAGATTTCTGTCTCTGCTACATGGCCTAAAATAGTCACTTCCACGAATGTGTCTGAAAAATGGGAGAGCAAAAGGCAAACAGTAGTTGAGGCTGTGGTTTTTAAATAGGCATATTTGTATTTACTTTTATATCCAGTGAATAGATTTGGTTTGTGCTATGGAGTAGGGCATGCTTTACCTGCTGAGATGGGGCAGGTCGTGCTTTTAGACTTTCTTTTCCAATGCCACACCACCTCCAAGGCCCCAGTGAAGAATCCTATGTCTCTTGTATAGCAGTTCAAGCATGACAGATTTATACACAGACAATTAAAAATAATGCTCTCAAGATTTTGGTAAGATCTGAATTGACCGTGAGCATTCTCAAGGCCAACAGATTGAGAAGCACAAGTCAGTCTATTGCAGTACTGGTGTACTGTTTGCTTCATAAAGTTAAGCTTCAATTTGTTATTAATAAAAATATTTCTTCAGTAGTAATCACCAATAAGAAGTACAGGAGTCTTTAAATTTAGTTCACAAAAGAGTCTGGCTCTGCACTTCTGGAATCCAAATCACACTAAAACATCTGAAATACATTTCCTGTCACTTTCCTGTTTCAGTGACCGCTGTTGCTGCTGCACT
This sequence comes from Nicator chloris, assembly GCA_013400495.1. NCBI lineage: Eukaryota > Metazoa > Chordata > Aves > Passeriformes > Pycnonotidae > Nicator > Nicator chloris. Next base: position 237,975 of record WAAE01002993.1, read on the forward strand.
AAAACTACTTCCACAACAACGGTGATTTACTGTAAATCAGAGGGGCTGGGTGATGCTTACAGAAAAAACTTCTGTTTTCATCACAGACAGCACTGCAACAACCTGATGAATCGAATCCATCAACTGCTGACAAGTTTTTTGCAAACTGTTTTCAGTCCTCATGGCATTTTCCCTGCTTCATCGGAACTCCTGAAAGAACTCCAACATAAAATTTCAATTCTCATGCCATGGTTTCCCTGCGGGTTTGACAAGCCCAGAACATGCAGAGCTCGTAACTAGTCCAAAGGCATGGTGCTGCACAGGGCTTCAGAGCTCTGCAGCTAAGCTCCCCTTTGGGAAATGATGTATCTTAAATGCAGAATGATGCTCTTTTCACTGTACAAAAACACACCAATGAAGTCCTGTTTTGGGATACTGACTTTCACCTAAAAACCAACTTGCTGAGCTACAATAAATGAACGTATTACTAAAAAGTCACAAAAAATAATCAGCTCACTTGTACCTAGTTGTACATAAATGTTTACAATTCTAAAATAATGTTTCCAGCCACAAGCTTGTGTATCTGCATTTCAGGGACCAAGATTAAGCCAGCTGAGGGACTGAGTGTTTACTATTCCCAGACAGGATCTACCATCATGGCTTTAACACAGAAATATACAGTTTATACTAAATATCAGCATGTATTTGCTCTAATGGATGTGAGATGTACTTTGGTTTCAGGACCACAGGGTGAAACTGCTCAATGCTGTTGCACAAACTTCACCCTGACACCACTGGAACCACAGAAACCTTTGAGAAGTGACAGTTTTCATATTGGGCTAAGCCAGGAACGTGGTCAGACCTCAACCACTGGAAAGAAAATACTGAAAAATATCTCTTCTGGGTGGTCAACTCTGGACTTACCTCCCAGCATGGTTCTTCTCAGAATGCAAAGGACAAAGTTTCCTCTTGATGCCCTTAGAAAAGTGTAAAAGGCAAAGAACATTTAATGCTTGCAAGATGCTAACAGAACAAAGGATAAATTATACAAATCACTTGTCCTCGCAGTGATACGTTCCACTTGGAAAGAGGCTGCTCTACCTGCCTGCCTCAAGCACTGTGCCTTTTCCTCACCGGCCTTTGTATCTCATCTGTAGCCACAACTGATCCCTGAGCTGCTGGTGTTGCTCAGTCCAACAAAGAGCTAATATGGCACGAGTGAGCTTTGCAGTGTACTCTGATTTCCCCTCACCCCACTCACTTTTGAATCGTAATGTTAAGGAAGATAAAAACAGAGGCAGAAGCTACTGAGTAGAACATAGCACAAACAGCCCCAAAACTCAGGTTTTGGGCCAAAACTGCTTCAGAATAGCGAGGGAGCTTTCCAGTGACTGCAGGCTGAACACCTTCATTCTCGGTGAAAGTCTGCGGGTGCTTCACTACACAGGTGGGTAATTACGGTTTCACTTCATTAATAACCGTGCACATGTATGCAAATCACCTGCATGTCCAGTCCACAGGAAACCAGGCTTTGAGGCCGCTGAGGTCGGAAGGCAACAGACGAGCAAATGTTGGAGTGTCTCAAGGACCGGCAGACTTTCTTGCTTTCCAAGTCCACAACCTTTATCGCACCCGAGTCATCTGCCGCAGCCAGGAAGCCGTCGGTGTCGTTCACCGAGAGACAGTTGATCTCCTCCTCGTTCACGTGGAAGCGCTGCAGGGGCTCCTGGAGGGAGCGGACGTCCAACACGCTGATGGTTTCTCCGTGGGAGGTGTACAGCGTGCTGGGGCGGCGGGCGGAGAACACCACCGAGGTCACGTCCTCCGCCTGCGGGAGCCGCAGCTGAGCCACGGGCGAGCCTCCCCCATCCCAGAGCGCCAGCTCGCCCCGCTCCCCGCCGGACGCCACCAGCCCTTCCGCGCTCACGTTCAGGCACAGGACAGAGGAGGAATGTCCACCATCCCACTTAACTGCCATACTTCAGGGACGCCCCTGAAACAAACAAAAACAAGCCCTAAAGTGAGGTGGTTGTTGGTCTCATTACAGCAGACACTTATCAAGTAACAACATCATCCTGCGAACTCCAGTGTCCAATTAAAACGGACACCTCAACAGCTCAGGAGAGCTTAGTACCCACGTGGAGCTTTCACTCAAACAGCAACGACACCAGTCACAGCCGCGGTGCTGACCAGTCTTGCCCAACCTAAATGGTACAATCAGTCTTTTCAAGAAATAGCACTAATTTAAAACAGGTTGCAACACATTTAATTGGCTGGCAGAGCACACCCATGGCGCTCACCAACCTTAACCCTTCCTGGTGTGACTGGCCACGGCAGGCTGTACCACAACACTGGTTACGGAAGCACATCGGCAGAAAAATAAGTGAAGGGCCGAAAAGGGCAGCACAAAAGTGTTGGAGGGACTAGGACGCTGCCGGGAAAAGGAGAGAGGCACACGAGGTTTGTGTGACAGCCCAGCAGCCACTTCGGTCCATGCATTTATTTAACTATTGGGCAATAAACGGCTTGTTTCCGGTGTTTTCCCCTTTTTTTTTCCTTTTTTTTCTTTTTTTTTTTTTTTTTTTTTTTTCCATGTTGTTTTCCATTTGATTTTTGTTGACCCAGATCTAAAGAGCAGCCAGAGCCCATTCATTCCATCGGAGGAACTTCGGTCTTGGCGATCAAAAAACACTACAGAGAGGGCCGATACCTTTCCCGCAGCTCGTGTCGGGGCAGATTCGCGGCTGCTGGCCCCCGGGGGGCCCCAGGTGAGTCGCTCCGTGCCAACCCCCGGGCCCTGCGGCAGCTGGGTCCGACCGCCCCCCGCCCCGGCACGCCCGGCCCTGGGGCCGCCCCCCGGCCCGGTCCGCCGAGCGCGGCGCTGCCGGGGCCGTACCGAAGGGTTCGGGAGGCGTGGGGGCCTCGGCTCTCACCTCAGCTCCGCCGCGCTCCCCGCGCCTTCCCCGGGCTCCGCTCGGCTCCGCTCCGCCGCCACCCCCGCCCCTCGCCG
>WAAE01002993.1:241945-275025 GCA_013400495.1 Nicator chloris
GGGGGCGATGGCGGCGGGGCCCGGCCCCGGGCCCGGCCCCGGGGCGGCCGCGGCGTCGTGGGGAGGGCCGGGCTGGCGGCTGCCGGGGCGGGTGCTGGAGCTGGTGTTCTCTTACCTGGAGCTGCGGGAGCTGCGGAGCTGCGCGCTGGTCTGCAAGCTGTGGCACCGCGTCCTGCACGGCGACGAGAACAGCGAGGTGTGGCGCAGCCTGGCCGCCCGCTGCCTGGCCGAGGAGGCCTTGCGCACCGACATCCTCTGCAACGTGCCCACCTACAAGGGCAAGGTGAGGCTGGGACCCCCGAGCCGCGGGGACACCCCCACCCCACCGGGCCACCCCTTCACCGCCTTCCCCGGCGCTTGGGGACACCCCCACAGCCCTCCGGCCCACTTGCCATTGGAAACGAAGGGGGCGGGAGGCCGGGAAACACGACAGGGTTTTATCTCCTAGAACCACAATGGTTTGGGTTGGAAGGGATCTTAAAGCTGCCGTGGGCAGGGACACCTCCCACTAGACCGGGCTGCCCCAAGTCCCGTCTATCTCCCCCACCGCCTTCTGTCGCCCAGGTCCGTGCCTTCCACCACGCCTTCAGCACCAACGACTGCTCGAGGAACGTCTACATCAAGAAGAATGGCTTCACGCTGCACCGCAACCCCATCGCGCAGAGCACGGACGGGGCGCGCACCAAGATCGGCTTCAGCGAGGGCCGGCACGCCTGGGAGGTGTGGTGGGAGGGCCCGCTGGGCACCGTGGCTGTCATCGGCATCGCCACCAAGCGCGCCGCCATGCAGTGCCAAGGCTACGTGGCCCTGCTGGGCAGCGACGACCAGAGTTGGGGCTGGAACCTGGTGGACAATAACTTGCTGCATAACGGGGAGGTGAACGGCAGCTTCCCTCAGTGCAATAACGCGCCCAAATACCAGGTGAGGGGGCTTGGCGTGGGCTGGGCGCTGCACCAGGGCTGGAGGGTACTGGTTGTCCCTCCCTGTCCTGTCTGGCTGCTGAATTGCTCCTAAGTGGCCCTCAAAGGCCTCCTTGCCTTCCCTGCAGAAGGCAAGTGATTCTACCTTGTGAGCCTTTCCCCCCTTTCTTTTACTGCCTCCGCAGGCTACACCTGTCTGGTGTTCAGTGCACCTGACCCTGGGTTGTTTCCACACTTTTATCTCAAACACTGAGTGTGAAACCTGTACTGTGGGTGTCTGCTTAGACATTGTAGTGCTTTTTGGAATAAAACCTGAAAAGACTGTTGTAGCTTTCTGAAGTAGCGACTTGCCCCACAGTAAGGTGAGTGTCTGAGGGCTTGTACCCCTTTGTTTTCTGGCAGGGTGAGCTGAAGTTAGTGCTTAGGTGAGAGTCTTCCTGCAAAAACCTGCAGCAGTGCTGATTGCTGCTGCTTTGCTCACTGGCCACCTTCCCGTGGGTGACATCTCTTATCTGGAATCTGATGTTCAGATAATTTCAGGGTATTAAAGAGCATAGGCCACCCCACCTTTCTGTCCTTATAGAACTGCTCGTCTTGTCATTCTGCCTGCTCACACAACTGCTGGATTTGCTTGTGTTACAACTTAAACTGGATCATTGTAATTTCCATCTCATATTCAGAGAATGGGTGAGGAGGGACTTCAAAAATAATCCAGTCTGACTCCCAGTGCTGTGGCTTTGTACTGGCTTACATTTCACTTATGGGTGAAGATCTGTGTACTAACTTGTATCTGATACTCCTAAATTTTGTGTGAAAGTTGAAATCAGTGATCTTTGATGTATTTTGTGTTTATTAAGACATGTGCAGTGATCTGCTCATAGAAAATGTGCTTACAGGAAACACATGTGTGCATTAGTGTTGGCTGAAAGAAATTCCCAGTGCTGGGGCTGGCTGGAGAAGAGTCAGGAGTTTGTGTGGGGCCTGCTCTGCTTGTGGCTGTTCTCTGGAACTTTCATTGATGTCTGAAATATCGTGTGCTAGATAAATGCAGGGAGCTCTGGGCCTGCCTGGATCCAAGGCTCCTGCTGTGGTCAATGTTGGTTTCACTTTGTGTGTGTGTGTGTGTATGTGTAAATAAATTTTTTAGGGTTTTCGTTTTACATTTTTATTGAAATTTCCTTCTGCCTTGGTGAGGGAACACTGTCAGTGACAGCACCTGTGTATTAGTCTATTCTGGGAATCTTTTGTAGGTGGCACTTGCCTTTCTTAACTCCATTGTCTTTAAAAATGCTCCTCACAGAGCAGTTGCTGCTCAGTGATAGCAGGAGCTGAACACGAAGTTCAGATAACTTGGAGCCCATTGCAAAGATTCCAAAGCTCTGCATTATTCCCGAAGCACACAGCACATAGTGCCTGCTCTCAGTGCTTTCACAGGTTCATATGGGAAGGGTCACGGTTATTATGGTTATTTATGGTCGTAAACAGGTGGTGGATGCAGGCTGGCCTGCTTCAGAGGTACTCAGGATCATGGTGAGATTGAGAAATTCCCGTCATAAGAGCAATCAGTCATGAGACACAGGACAGCCCTGCTTTGAAATTCTCTGCTACATTACACTTTGCATTGTTTTTGTTTCCATCTGAACATGCTGGCTCTTTCTGTGTGTTATTTTTTACTCCCCCTCCTGTCTCTGTTTCCAGATAGGTGAAAGGATTCGAGTTATCCTGGACATGGAAGACAAAACATTAGCGTTTGAGAGGGGCTATGAGTTCCTGGGAGTTGCCTTCAGAGGACTGCCAAAAGTTTGCCTGTATCCAGCAGTGTCTGCTGTGTATGGTAACACAGAAGTGACTTTGGTCTACCTGGGAAAGCCTCTGGATGGATGACGTGGATTGTTTCGTTGGGACGTCAAGATGTGGATGTTTGGGAGGAGAAATCTGCATGTTGGTTAGAGGGAAACATGTATTAGAGGAAAAAAAACAACAAAAAAGTGTGGGTGTATGTCCAAGAGCCGTTGAGGGAACCACATGGAGTTTGGAAACGGAGGACCAGGCGTACTTCAGAAATTGTTACATTTCCTCTTTCTACCAGGCCAGAAAAATCCTCAGGGCTGCAGTTGATTGAGTGGGAAGCTGACACATGCATGTTGCAACAGATTTTATTGCTAAAATGGCAGTGTGACCTCAAACATTTAAGAAAGGACTTGATACAAAAATGCTTGAGGAAATTACCCTGGGATTTGTAAGTGGCGTGTTTTGTGAGAGACTCCCATTTCCAAACTGCTTGTTCCTTCCTTCCCTCCTTGGGGCCAGCGTGGGGGCTGGAGCAGAGCGGGGCTATTGGGGGTATTTACAGTTTTTAGTGTCCTGAGAGGCACGGTCTGTGCAACTGCCCTTCTCTGGTATAACCATACAACACGTGTGCAGCTATTTTTAAGTGTATTTTAAGGATTGTATATAAAGAAAACGTTGAAAAGAACAGTTAAAAGAAAGGGTTTGCTTTATTCTAACTGGGACAGTATTTCTTAAAGGGAAAAAATCCCCCCCCTCCCTGGCACCAGAACACACACCTGGGACAGGTGTACAGCCTTCATGTCAGTGCAGTTCTGTTGTAATGTGTTTTGGGATGCTCTTGTGGAGTGCGGTGCTACTTTGGATTGTTTCCTGTGAAAGTTTCCATGGCTTCAGTGACAGGTTTGTTCCCTGTAGGAAACAGAAACGTTTTCCCTGCGAGTTTCCTTTCACCAGAACTTGCGCTCCCCTCGGGGAAGGAAGGCTGAGCACAGCACTGAGCTTGCCTTCCTCTCCACATCAAAAATGCCACCTTTTCAAAGCATTCTCTCACTTGCTAATCACTGTTGTGAGATGTCTCAACATAATGTGAAGGAGCTTTGGGCTTCTGCAACCAGACCTTACTTTCAGCTTCAGTGGCTTTACAAAGCTTTAAGGCTTGCCTGAACCTTTCTTAACTGAATCAAATCCCCCAGTACCCCAACATTCACCTGCCCAGGACTAGTAAAACTCTCACCAGCCCTTTGATGGGGGATTCTGGATCACCTTCAATGTTTGTGCCGTTCTCTGATTTTCTCAAAGCCATGCCTAGACCCCCCAGGTGTGTCCGTGCGCTGGCCTGTGCAGGCTGGGAAGCTGCCAGGTGTAGTGAGGAGGGAATTCCTGGTGAAACCACTTTCCTGTGAGGCTGGAAGGTCTGCAGGGAGCCCTAGCAGGGCCCTTGAACAGGGCAAGGAGGCTGTGAGCCCCATGGCTGGCTCCTGACTCTGGTTTTGTGTTGGTTGGTATCTCCCAGAGGTGCCTGGGCTGTTTCAGAGCTGCTTTTCGGAGAGGGATAAAGAAATGTTTATACAACCTCTTTTTGCTTTTTGTTTTGTTTTGTTTTGCTTGGTGTTAGACACTGGCAAGTCTCTGAGCATGGAAGAAAGAGGAATTCCTCTTGGGCTGTTGCTCATCCCCTTCCCTGTTCCTCAAGGAGACGAGTGAGGCTTTGCCTTGGAGTGGTTTTGGCCGGGTAGATCACCAAGTTCTGCCCTGGAACTGTGTAAGTTGTTACCATTTAAAGGATTTAAAAGTATTTATTTGTTTTGTGTGCTCCTTGCTGAAAGGCAAGTCAAAGTCTGCTGCATCAGGCAGAATGTGCTGTGAACAATGGAGATGTTTTAGGTGGTGCTGAGAACAGCCAAATAAAGGATGTGGGATGGGCATCCAAGTACCTCCCGGACAAATCTGTTACAGGTATTGATTGTACTGAACTGTAAAGTGTCTGCAGAGCAGAACCATGGGGCACAGAGTTGGGGATAAAGGAAACAAAACCCTGCCCAGTTTAGGAAAATAAATAGTCCCCAGCATGAATGTATTCTCAATGCAGTCCTGAAAGACTGAACCTCTGTGGTTGTCCATGATCCAGTTAGAGGCAAGGAAACCCTGAGAATTCCGAGGAGTTTTAATCACAAATTCAGATTGATTCCCATTCTTTAGACTGCATCTTACCCTCTAAAAAATTTCCCTCTAAATCAGAAATGCTGAAAGTTGAACATTCCTTAAGGGTGGGTTTGGGTGGACTCACTTATGTAAGATTCTAACTTATTCCTGGAGACCAATGCTGGCTGTACAAAATATTAAAATAAACTCTGCTATCATTCAGAAGGATCTATCAGTGTGGATTGTTGGAATGGCATCTGTGGAATCCCACAGATGGGAAGAAAAGAGTTGCAGTTTGGTGCCCCAAGAGGACAGAGGGACTTGGGGCTGTGTGACCTGCTGTGTGACTGCTGGGAAAGAGAGAATCTGAGTGGTTAAGGACGGCTTGGAAACTTAGGCATCTGATAGCTGTGCTTGGGAAATTGCCTCTGAAGCAGGGATTCTCACTCATGACTCTGGGAAAGGCATTCCTGCCTGCTGGAGGCCTCTGGATTGGAGTTGGGGTGGTGTGGTCACTGCCCCCACTGCTGCACTGAGGGGTATCCTTCCCCCTCAGCTTCCTGTCATGTCCTTAGTTTTCCCTATAGAAGTTCAATATTTCACAGTGCTTTTAGGGAGAAGTATTGTGGTTTTGAGCTCTGAGACACTTTCCAAACTCTCTGCACCAAGAGTTTGCTTTTAAGCAGAAAATCTTGGCTAACACCTCCTTCAAGAGCAGAGAGGTTTGGTGCTGGCTCGCCAAGAAGGCAGAGTTGATTTTTTAGCCTGAGGTACCTCAGGGTCAGCTGAGTAATTGTTTGGGGTATTTTTCCTGCCCTGACAAGGGATTTAAGGGCTTTGGTCAGGGGTGACATCAAGTGTTCACAGCCCCCATAACAGACATCAGTCAGATTAACAGGTCTTGGCTTCAGAATCTTACAGGATTTGGGGATAAGTGAGTGTTTTATCTGTCATTTCAATAAAATTCAGAATTCCTTGTGGTTTGAGTGTGCTGTGAAATCTGCTGGGAGCTGAACAGTCAGTCCTCTGTCCCTGTCACATCTCTGAGGATGGGGTGGGAAACTCCCTCCTGGAAAATGCTTTTATCCCAGCTGAAAGGCTGCAGGGAGTGTACATCTTTGGGAGCCCCGTGTGTGCCTTCCCCTGGCAAAGGCCCCTCGGTCCTGTCCCTCCTGGCCGGGTTTCAGGTGACAAAGCCAGGCAGGAGCAGATGGCCCTGGTGCTGTGGCTCTGCGCCTCCGGTGTGGCTGTGCTCTTCCCTGCCTGCCTCGGAATCCGACAGCGAGAAATCCAAATTTCTCCCTGCTTATCTCTGATCTACATTTCTAAATTCCCTGAGCACACTGGGTGTGTTTCCAGATGGCTGCCTCTATTTTTTTTTTCCCTTCTTCCATTTTCGCTGGGTTGATGACAGCAACGATGAGTTAAAATAACACTGGGCCTGATCATAGTCTGATCATGCAAAATGGGTTTTCTTAAAGTATTTGAGAGGTGAGCAGTCCTCAGTCATTCCTTCAACTATGTATTTCCATGTGAATATTTCAGTTTTTGCATGTTATAAATAGCCCTTAGATGTGTAAGTGAAGAAATTTTTTTTCACTTACTTGCAGTGAAATCTGCAGACAGAAAACAGCATTACTGAAATTGCATTAAGGTCCTTTCTACACTTAAAAAGCAGGTTTTCAGGGGGCTGGCAGTGGCCAAGCTTGTCTCTGTAAGTGACAGTAGCCCACTTTGTGCTAGAGTATGATTGAAAGAAAAAATGAATGAAGCAGTGAATGAATATAGAAAGCTTTTCCTGCAGTGCTGCTGGACCTGCTAATTCGTCCCTTAAGCAGTTTGTTTTTTCCTACTGCTGGATGATGCTGTGACTTCCAAAGGAACTCTCCCATCTCCCCACGAGAGGGCAAAGCTGTGGGAGCTTTGACTTGTGCTCAAACAAGTGTTGAGTACAGTGAATGTTTTACATGTGGAACCTTCTCCCTTAACAATTACTTCCTGTTCTTTTCAAAAACCAAACCAAGCAAAAAACCCTCAACAGAAGTGGATGATGGATGCAGAATTTTTTCGAGTTCACTCCTTCATTTGAACCCTGTGTCCTGAAATAGACTGAGCAAATATTTGCATTTCAGAAAATGATTTTTAGTGACACCAAACTGAGCCAAAGCTCCAAGATCACCTTAAAGGATTGAAAGGGATTTGAGAGGCTGAAACAAAATGTCAAAGTTGCTGTTCACAGTCCACTTTTCCCCAGACTGGCTTTTCTTCCCCTCAGGCATTTATGATGAGGAAATAGTGATATCAGCAAAAGATTATTTTAAAAAAATCAAAGTAATTGAAAAGGGATTTTGAAATAAAACTCACTGTATGTTACAAGTGTTGTTCATTCTTCTGCAATTTTACCAAGTCAGGAATTGAATGGATTTTCCCTTCATGCCTGCACTGGCAGGTGTGCTGTGAGCTACCTGCAGTGGTTTCATGTCTGCTTAATTTGTCTTTTTAATCTGGAGCTTCCCTTGCTTAGGAGAACTCAGCCATATCTCATCACTTTTAAACAGCAATCTAAGAGAGTAAACTCTGCCAGCTCCAATAGGTGGCTTTATAAAGTGCTGGACAAACCTGCTAGTAGGGAAATGGATGTTGGCCAAACTGCTTTTATATTGTATTCAAATACTGCAGGGGTAAACATTTTTCATGGAATGCCAGATTGGTTTGGTCTGGAAAGGACTCATGCAGTTCCACCCCCTGTCATGGGCAGGGATACCTTCCACTAGACCAGGTTGTACAGCCTTTGCCAGTTCCAAATCACCTTTTGGGGTTCTTTGATGGCTTTTTGTTTGTTTTCTCTGTGCTCAGGTGACAGAGGCCGCTTTCCTCATGCCAAATCCCATCTGACATTGGGCACCTGAGCCCTTCTGCAGGGTCTTGTGCAAGAGCAGAGCTGGAGGGTGGGATCTTGCTTTGGAAGCAGCCAAAAGGTTTTATCTATTCCTGGGTAAATAATTGACATGAGCAGAACTGGATCAGAGTTGGAACATTAGTGGGACTCAGGAGAGTGTGCAGGATGGAAACCAGGTGGATTTACATGCCCACCTCACCCCACAGTGCTGTGCAGCTCTGGGACGTGACTCTACTGGCAGCGTGAGCTGTTCTTCCCGGCAGGAACGTGGAGAGTGGGGGGGAGATCTGAGTATTGATCCGTGTGTCTGGCTGAACCTCCCCCCTCCTGCACTCCTGTGCTGATTCAGGTCCCAGATTGAGAGATGAAACTGCTTTCAGTCTCTCCCAGGTATGGCTGCAGGGATGGCATTTCAGATACAGCAATGCTGTCACCTGTGTTACAGTGGTGTCACGTGTTCGAGTTTAAAAACCCACAGAAACATATCCTGGTAGTTTTCCTGTTTTCTTACCCAAAACCAAGAGGTATGGCCTAAGTGCAAGAGTGTGCTCCAACTCCAAACCCCAGAACCCACAGACAGGCTTTGTCCCTTGTCCCTCAGGGAGCATGCTAGAAAGCAGGGATGCTGTGCCCCATGGCTGAAAACCTGGGAAAAGAAGACTTTGTAGAGTGGATTTGCTTCCAGAAGATCTGCCTGCCAGACCAGGCTGTGGCACAGGGATGTTGGCCCTTCTGGCCAGAGAGGAAGATGGGTGGGACATGCTGAGCTCTGCAGGGAGTTGAGAGAGTTTCACTTCCCTTTGTGTTTGTGACTGAATTACTCACTTCTCTGAAGCAGAACGGCAGCAGGGAGGGAGTTTGTGGGGCTGCAGATGGGAGTTGTTTTTTTTTTTGGTCACAATTTGCATTCCTGAATGATGTCACAGCAGTGACTTGTCCAAACCTTCTCCTTCTGGTGACTTACAGCCTCCAGCCTTGAGAGTTTTAGGCTAAAAACCGACAGAGAGAAGGTTTAGATTTGATATTAGGAAGCAATTCTTCCCTCCTGGCACAGGTTGCCCAGAGAAGCTGTGGCTGCCCCAGCCCTGGAAATGTTCCATGCCAGGTTGGAGGGGGCTTGGAGCAAGTTGGGATAGTGGGAGGTGTCCCTGCCCACGGCAGGGGTGGAACAAGATGGCCTTTAATGTCCCTTCCCACTCAAACCATTCCATGATTCTATGATAAAAAACTTAGGTTACTGTGCTAGAGTAGCTGGGTCAGGGGGATTTATTGCTTTCATTGATTTATTTTATTGTACAGTACAACAAAGGTCAATTTATGCACATTTAGCAATCCTGTGAGAAAAGCCTGGGCAGCTCCTTCAGGTCTAGCTGCAATCTAAGTCCAAACTAGATGAAAGCAGCCTGGTTGTGGGGCTTTCCAGCCTTTGAGGAGGTCTAGGAGGAATCCCAGGATGGTTTGGGTTGGGAGGGACATTAAGGCCCATCCAGTCCCACACCTGCCACGGGCACGAGCACCTCCCACTATCCCAGGTTGCTGCAAGCGCTGTCCAGCTTGGCCTGGAACACTTCCAGGGATCCAGGGGCAGCCACAACCACTCTTGGCAAAAGATCAGAGGTCTTTTCTTACTTTGAGCATTGGCTTCTCCTGCAGCTGCCGTTCTCTAGAGCGTCTGGACTATCTCGGATCATAAGGGAGTGGATGCACTTGGCTTCCAGTTGCTCAGAAATACGAGGTTCCGCTGCTTCAGCATGCGATGCATCCTGCTGCTGTGGAGACCGAGTGATCCGGGTGCTGTCCCGCTGTCCCAGCGGAAGGTTCGCCTTGGCCTCGTGGGGGCGGATCCCGAGGAGCCCTCAGAGCCGGCCTGGGAACGGCGGGAGTGCGGCGGCTGCGAGCGGTGCCAGAGCCCGGGCGCAGGGCGGGAGCGGGGCGGAAAAGAGACCCCTTCTGCCGCTTTCCCTCTCCAGCCGCTTCCCCCTCATTGACAGGCCGAGGAGGAAGGGTGCTGACCGCGGATGGGGCTGCCTGGGCTGGACCTGCCGGCGGGAAGGGAACCGGGAGCAGCCTCGCCCCCAGCATGGGGTCTGGGAAGGGGCTGTGGCCGGGCCACTGAGCAGCTCCCCTCTTCCCTTCCCACCCTGTGCTCTCAGGAACATGCCTTTGCTTCGCGCTAAATCCCGTTCCTGCCTTTCTTCTGAGTCCCGTAGAGGAAATGGGCACCTTTTGGGGACTGAGGGCTGAATGGTGGGATCTCTATGAAGTTCGTGCTGGGAGGCTGCTGATTGGTGTTGAGATCATCGATCAAATGTCCTCCAAACCCAAAGACAAAATTTTCCCAATTGTTTTTGCTGCAGTTCACCTGGATCCCTGTAGGCTTGTTGCATGTTATCAGTCTGGGGGATTATTGCCTTCCCCCTCCTCCCTGATCTGCCACAGCCCCAGCTCCTCTGGTGTTGGCAGCCCCTGTGATGCTGCAAGGGTGGGTGAGCAAGCCCAGGGCTCTGCTCAGAACAACCCAGAACTAATCCTGGCTTCAAAGAAGTCTTCTTTGAACCCTGCTTTCCATCAGAAAACCTGGCAAGAGCTAGGAGATTCCTGACAGCTGGAAATATCTTGAAGAAATTCTTGGCTGTGAGGGTGGTGAGGGCCTGGCACAGGTTGCCCAGAGGTCGCCCCATCCCTGGAAGTGTCCAAGGCCAGGTTGGACAGGACTTGGAGCAGCCTGGGCCAGTGAAAGCTGTCCCTGCCCACGGCAGGGGGTGGAACGGAGTTGTCCCAGAGGAGAGTGCTGGGGCTCCAGGGGCTCCCAGACACACAAGTCACTGCAATACCAGAGACTGGAGCTTTGCTGACAGATGCAAGAGCTGGCACGCGCCTTTGCTTGGACCCAGGTAAAGCAGCAGGGAGGCGGTTTTGCCACAGCTTGGGGGAAAAGATGGTTTTGAGGCTGATTATAAATCCTTGATTTTTGTGCCTTGGTTTCCCCTGCAGGAACTGCCCCGAGGGGAGCTGTGCTTCCTGTAGAGCTCCAGCCCTGCTGCAGCACTGGGGCCCTCAAGCCCACGCTCCTGTACAGCAGTGTCCCATCCTGGGATGGGACACATCCCTAGCTGCCCCCTGGGGTTAAACTGGGTGGATTCCCATTGGGAAATTCAGCCAGATGAAACTCCAGAGCTCAAGTTTAAACTTCAGGCATTGAGCTGCCCATTTTAGCGTTTCCTTTTTGCCCATGGAACAAATTCTGTTTTCTTTTTTGTCTTCATAGTTCCTCTTAAATTAAAGGCAACTACTGCTGCTGGCAGCTCCTGAGGTACAGGAGATCTCAGGCTTCCCTTATTTTATCCAGAGCAGGTGATTAAATAAAATAAATTACATTAACGGTGCTTTGCACCATCATCCCTTGCAGAACCATTTTTTAAATTGTCGCCAGCTCTCCATCCCAGAGGGAGTCAAGGAAGCCCATGGAGAAATATTTCTGTTTCCCTTTTCCCCCACTCACCAGGTCCCGCTGCTGTGTGAACCATGAGTGACCCTTCTGGTGCTTCCACTTAGGAATAAATCACATTTCCTGCAGGAAAACACACGTTCAGTGATGGGCTTGCTGTTTCCTGTTGCAGTTTCCCCGTTCCCAAGGGTCCTGTGTTGGGTGCATTCCAGGAGAAACTGGGAGCCTGCCCTCTTATCACAACTTTACTCTTGGGTTGTGTTTGACAATTTGAAGGTTGTTAAGGGAAAAAGATTGTTTGGAGGAGGAGGTGGGAGGAACAGAAGAAGCTCACTGGGTGTAAAACCATAAGGGGATTCCCAGTCCTCTCCTACAGCTGCAGGAATTGCAGCTGCACATTTGGACGTGGCTCCAAGCAGCTGAATCTCCTTCAGTTTAACCCACCTGTGCCATTGAGCTGCATTGGAGCTTCCTGAAGAGCTGATCAGAGGAGCAGCTCCTGCCACCTCCATCCCTGTCCCTTCACTGAGCTGATATTAAAAAATAAATTACCCCCTCTCAAAGCACACATCAAATCCTTACTGAGAGGACGGAGTGGGGGAGTGAGGGGAGGAAAAGGAGGAGACCAAGCAGCAGGTTCAGGACTTTTTCAGAACCATCCGGCTGCAGGATGTGGGGGAAGTGTGAAGAGCATCAGCGCTGTTGCCGATGCCCCAGCGCGGAGCCGCAGGGTCAGCTCTGGAGTGGGGCTGCTTTCCAGGGACAGTGGGGTGGGGCAAACCTGGATGGGCCTTGCAGGGGCTCTGCCAGCCCATGGTGCTGCTGGGGAGAGGGGTGATCCTGCCCTGGCTTTGGGGATGGGCTGGGGGCAAAGCAGAGAATGAAGCAGGTTGTTTCCTCTCCTAGTTCCTGCTGGGCTGCAGGAGGAAGCTGGTTTGACCCCCAGGGCATCACCTTGATGGTGGCACCACGAAAGGGAATCTCATCAGAAGGTCCCCCAGGAGCCTCCTGAGCCAGAGCACCGAGTGTGGTCATGGCTGAGGATGCCCAAGTTTTACAGCTCTGCCAGCTCCCGTGTCTCCAAGCACCAGGTGAGGGGTCTGAGCGTGGGCTCGTGGCAGGGCTTGGGATGAGGAGTTTGTGGTCATCAGCTGATCTCAGCCTTTCGTGTGCCCTTGAGCAATGCCATGGGAATTTTGCCCTTCTGTGAGCTTCTGCCACTCCTGTTCGCTTCTCTCTTCTCCTTCTTGATTTTTATACGTCAAACTTCCTTGAAAATGGAGGAAATGAAACCACAGGGCTTTTTTGTGAGTGACATGGGATAGGTCAGCCTCCTCCCTGAGAAGAAATGAAATTTAAGGGGAAGGCAAGAAAATTACCTCCCTGGTCATTTTTGCTGGTTTCAGGAGTTTGTGGGCCACGTGGTCTGGCAGGGAGGGGAGACCACTGCTGGGGTGTCCCTTGGAGGGGGTCTTGGTGTGCTGCAGTGACACAGTTCATCCCCCAACTATTCAAATATCCCACTGGCACCATGGAACACATGGCATGTGGAGCATGGACCTGCTGATCCCAGACAGGGTCCTGCTGTAGGGCTGGATCACTTCTCCATAGTTTTGAACCCTTTCCCAGCTGGGTAGATCGAGGCAAAGTTTTCCTCATCAGAGGCTGGATTTGCTGGGGACTTGGGGTGTGTGAGGACCCTGGGATGGAGGAGACATGGGGTAGGGAGATGGAGAGCAGGGGTAGATGGGGGTGAGAAGGAAGGGGACCTCGCTGTGCATATTGCCTTGGAAATGTGGATCTTTGTTTCCTGGCAGCTGCAGGAAAAGCCATTTCTGCTGACTTTCACACAGACTAGCACTCAGGAGGTCCCTGTATCTGGGTGGTTCTGACTTGTGCCCTGGGTGCTGGGTTTGCGGAAATCCTGAGGAGCCCCAGGACACCCAAAGCTCTGGGAGCAGGGGGATAGGAGCGTCCTGAATCTCACTTAGACAATGTGAGGGCCAGGCACTGGCATCCCAAAGTTGCTGGAGACTCAACACCTGGGACATGTCCAGCCTTGGCTTGGGATGCAGCAGGAAATAACAGCACCTTCTTCTGCCAGGGGATGCGCATCCCTTGGCTCCTGTCAAACCCCTGAGCTGGGTGCTAGAGGCAAGAGAGGTCTGGAGGGACACAGTGGGAATAGGTGTCATGCAGGAGTGGCATTTCCCCATCCTGCAGGAATGGTGGTATGGCTGTGCAGGGCAGAACCACCCCCCAGTCACCATCTCTGTGGCCTGAAACCCCAAGCAGGGTTTCTGCTGCTGGAGCTGTGTAGAGGAGTCCCCATGCAAGGCTTGTCCCCAGCGCTGGCTTGTCCCCAGGAGCTGCGTGACCCCCTGTACCCCTCGCTGCCTGCCTGGGCCCTGTGGTTCCTCCTTGCCAGGAGCCGTGTGTGAGTGCATGACCCGGGCTGGGAGTGCTGTGATCAGTAAGCGAGAGCTGGGCCGCGCTCGCTGCCTCCATGTGACTGCAGTTTCCGTTGGCTCCTTCCGCAAAGGCTATATTGGTGCTCGCAGAGAGGGCGGGTGGGACACGGCCCCGGCGGGTGGCACGCGGACCCCGTGGGTGGCACACGGACCCCGCGGGTCACCCCGGCCCCAGGACCCCCCTGAGCGTGGCTGAGGGGCTGCAGGATGGACCGTGCCAAAGCCCACGCGCTGTTCCACGTGGTGAGTAACTGCCCCCCGATACCTGTGCTGGGGGAAAACACCGTGGGGGTTCCCTGTGCCAATCTGGGCATCTCTGTGGTGGCTGTGTGTCACTGATGCCTGTGCTCGAAGAGCTGTGGCTGTGTGAGCCCGTGCTGGGGCTGGTGTGAGGCGTGGGGAGCACCCTGCGAGCTCCCAGAGCTCTTGGATGTGGGCTCTGGTGTAGGGCTGCGGGCAAGGGTTTCCTGCTGGGGCTGCTGCCTCCTCTCCTGGCTGGGCAGGTGCCATCCCAGCAGCTCCAGGCAGCAGTGGGAGGATGGAGGTGCTTCTGGTGTTGGAAGAAGCCAAGAAAGGCTGAGCTGGGTGAAGGAAAGTGGGAGTTTCTGCAGAGGGGTTCAGGAGCCAGAACCAAAACTGGTGTTCTTCGGGTGCAGCAAGGACCAAGGTCCAGGACAGCAGGGTCTCTCTTCTGCCACTGTGCCTGGGTATGAGCTGCTGCTGGACTCCAAGGACTTGAGAGGGCAACAGGTGCTGTCTGTCTGTCAGTTGCAGCCTGGGGAAAGGGGGCTACCTCTCCATCTCCCCTAGAGTAGTAAATCTTCCTTTGATAAGGCACCAGCTCAACACTTTGGCTGTCCCAAGGAAGGAGACAGCCCAGGACATGCCCTGCTCCCTCTGTGCTGTGAGGCTCTGGCTACCTGGGCTGCCAAAAATAACCCTGTTTCTCCTTCATGCAGTGGCAGCTGTGAAAGTGCCGTGTGCCAAACACTCACTGAGCCCTCGCTGCTCATTTGCCTGAGTTTCAGCTTTTGCCCAGATGCAAATGCCGTCAGCTCCGGTCCCACCAGGTCAGTAACGGGGCAGCTCGTGCTGGAGAGCATCCGCTTCCCTGGAAGGGCCCCCCGCAGGGATGGGCACTGGGGGGGCTTGGTGGGGGATGGACTGGTGTCCCCTGGGGGAGGGTTTGGTGTCAAGAGGGGGCACAGGAGCCCCGCTGGGGGGACACCCTACTTGAAGGATGCAGCTCAATGGCCTTCACGAGCAGCTGTGCAGATGGTGCCTTCCCCCTGTGCGCTGCCCCGGGGGGGACTGAGCTGCCACCCCCTCCCTGCTCTTCCCCTGCCTGCCAGGCTCAAACTGGGGGAGCCCCACAAGGGCTTCTGCTGGGGTGGGTGGGCTCGGTGCCAAGGCTCTGTGCCCCTTCTTCCATGGACAGCTCATGGTGGCCCAGGCCACCCGGGCCTTTTGGGGTGAACAGTTTGCAGCTTCTGGCCTCCTCACCTCTGCCTCCCTCTCCACAGGAGTGCCGCCACTGAGATGCAGGCCCCGCTCCCTGGTCTCTCCCTGCTTCTTCTCCTCCTGGCAGTAGGATGGGGAATTGGGATGGACGCAGCCTGGGCAACATCTCCTGGGGGCTGTGAGCTTGTAAGTCCTCTCTTGTGAACCCTCACCCCTCTGAGTTCTTGGTCCTGCCTGGCAAAGCCCAGGCAACTCAGCATCTCCAGACTTTCTCCGTCCCAACTACTGGCTTGGAGTGGACTGGTGTGCCATGGCTATAACCAAAGAGCAACCTCCTCCCCCCTTACTCTGCTCCCTCTTCATCTGCTGCCTCCCATGGTGGTGTTACATATTATCCTCTTTCCTCAGGTGCAGAGCATCATGGACTGCACTGGGAGATGGCTGAGTTCCATCCCAGGAAACCTTCGAGGCGATACTAAGGAACTGTTTCTTGATGACAACACTATCCAGGTCCTGGGCAATGCCTCTCTGCTCCTGTATCCCCAGCTCTGGCATCTCAGCTTGACCAGGAACCGGCTGGAGCTCATTGAGCCTGGTGCCTTCCTCAGCAGCCAAGGCCTGGAGGTGCTCTCCTTGACAGACAACTTGCTCTTCACCAACTACTCACTGACAGCCGCTGCTCTTTCTGCTCTGCCGGCCCTCAGGACGCTGGATCTGGCTGGAAACCAGCTCAGGGAGGACATGGTATCAGTTTTAGTCTCGAACCTCTCTTCCTTGGAGTCCCTGTCTGTGGCCAGGAACATCATCATGAGGTTGGACTCATCCATCTTCACAAACCTGACACAGCTGCTGGAGCTGAACCTGGAGAAGAACTACATCTTTGAGATAGACAATGCTTTCGAAGGGCTGCACAGGCTGCAGAGGCTCAACATAGCTTACAACTACCTCCCGTGTCTGGTGGGGTTTGGCCTGACCCAGCTCAGGATGCTCAATGTCAGCAACAACGTCATTGAGTGGTTTCTCACCCTGCAAAGTGATGACCTCTTTGAGCTGGAGGTGCTGGACCTGTCCCACAACCGCCTCCTGTTCTTCCCTGTGCTGCCCCGGCAGAGCAAGCTGCACTCCTTGCTGCTGCAGGACAACAGGATGAGCTTCTACCAGCGTCTCCCCAACGGCACCTCCCTGGCCAACATCACCGTGCAGTTCCTGATCATTGATGGCAACTCCACCAACATCACGACTGTCCGGCTCTGGGACGAGCTCTGCCACAGCAACCTCTCCTCCCTGCGCCTCCTGGACATGAGCCAGAACCAGGTCTGGGGGCTGCCAGACGATTTCCTGGCCCAGATGCCCTCCCTGACCTACCTAAAACTCAACCAGAACTGCCTGGAGGCATTTCACCTGTCTGAGGAGGACCCCTTGGCCATGCTGACAGAGCTGGACCTCAGCCAGAACCAGCTGGTGGAGCTGGGGGTGAAGGTGGGCGTTGGGGACATCCTGCCCAACCTGCAGCTCTTCAACCTCAGCACGAACAGGCTGCAGGCTCTTCCTCCTGGGATTTTCACCCACACCAGGAAGATCACTACCCTGGACCTCAGCCGCAACTGGGTTGACCTCTGTCCCCAGCCGGGTGAGGCCAAGAGTCTCCCCTGCGTGGACATCAGGGGTGTGGAGAGCTTGACCCATCTCTCCTTGGCCGGCTGTGGTCTGCAGGGGCTGAGCAGCCGTCCCTTCCAGGGGACATCGCTGAGGCATCTGGACCTCTCTGACAACCGCCAGGTGCTGTCCGGGGACCTGGGGTGGCTGCAGGACCTTGTCCTGACACTGCAGGTGCTGTCTCTGAGGAACACCAGCCTCTCTCCCACCGCTGTGGACTTCTCTGTCCTGAACAGCCTCGTGCGCTTGGACCTTTCCGGGAACTCCTTGGCTGCATTCCCCACCTCGCTGGGCACCCTGAGGCTGCGCAGCCTGGACCTGCGGGACAACTGCCTCCCGGCGCTGCCGCCGGACGTGGCGCAGGTGCCGCTGGGGAGGAGCCTGCGGGAGCTCTACCTCAGCCGAAACCCCTACAACTGCTGCACGCTGGGCTGGTGGGACGCCCTGCAGCAGGCGGAGGGGCTGCGTGTCCCCGATGGGCAGGAGGTGACCTGCAGCCACGGCTCCCGCGTGCTGAGCCCCGGCGCGCTGCCCGAGCCCATCCTGCAGAGCTGCCGATGGCAGACGGCCGACCTGGCGCTGCTCTACCTGGTGCTGGCTCTGCCCACCTGCCTGACGCTCCTGGTGGCCTTTGTTGTCGTCTTCCTCATGCTCAAGGAGAAGCTGCTGAAAATGGTGAAAACTCGGTGTGGGGTGTCCAGCCCTTACTAATGGCTGAGATAGAGGAAGGGCTCGGGAATAGTCAATAATAGCGGGTGGTGAGGAGTACAGGTGATAAACCCTCCGAGGTGGTCAGGATGGAAACCTGATGGATGCAGGGCAGGAGGTGCTGGGAGAGCTGCCATTCCTGCCCTAATGGTACCCAAAAGGTGGAGGCTGTGCGTGGTAGTGGAGTGCTGGGAAACGTCAAGGAACATGTCTTCAGCAGAAACCTTCAGCTGGAGTTGGTGAGAGCTGAGTGGACACAACATCAAACATTCCTTGGCCGAAAGGACAGGTTTCCCAGAAAATCTGTGGATGCTCCATCCGTGGAAGTGTTCCAGGCCAGGCTGGAGTTGGCTAGGAGCAATCTGATCTAGAGGAAGGTGTCCCTGCCCATGGCAGGGGTTGTAACCACGTGGATTTTTAATGTCCTTTCCAACCCAGACCATTCCAGGATTCTGTGACTGTTTTCTCCAGCACTGCTTTCCCCTCACCCCCTTCTGGCAGTTCCTTTTATTTATTCGCACCTGCAGCCAATTCAAAATGTCCTCCAGATCTGCAACCAGTCTCCACACAGAGCCCTAGGCTGGAGCAAACATCACCTGGGTGCTGTGGAGAAGGGTCTCTGTAGCCACAACTTTCCACACTGCTCCTGCTGGCACTGCCAAACTCGCAGGGCACCCTGATCATGCACCATGTGCGTGTGCTGATAAAGACAGGCGTTGTCAGCAGGGCTGAAAGCCACATTTTGGGGTGTTGTTTCTTCACTAAGTCTGGCTTAGAAAAGTCCATTAAAAACAGCCCAAGCTGCAACAAAGTGAAATATTGATTGAAAAGCAGAAGAGTAAATTATATCCCTCGGCGATATTTTATCATGGATTTATATTTCTCCAGTGACTGCTGGATTAAACGTACAAAGGAAACAAGAGAAATCCTTCCTCCCTGTTGTGCAAGCCGTGCTCCCGAGGGTGGTCGCTCCAGCAGTGCCCGGGGGTTTCCTCCACCCAGCTCTGCTCACAGCATGCTCTGGCTCTCCCAGAGCAGCAAGCAGTACCTGGGGAAGTGCTGCTCTCTTCCTCGGGGGTCACTGAGGGGAAAGGAGAAGTGATGGTGGTTTGTGCTAGCTCAAAAGCCCTTCTGAGAACTGGAGTGGCTTTATTCCTGTGGCACTGTTGCGATTTTTTGAGTGAAACATCCTTAATGAGAACGGGGCACAGGGAAGTGTGCAGCAGTATTCAAGTGGGAATTCTGGGGACCTGTCCTTGCCTGGGTGTGGGCAGGCTCAGTCGGTGATGTGGGGTGTGCCGGGGGCTCAGGCCCGGTGGAGCTGTCCTGGGAGGTGATGGAGGGAGATGCCCCAGGCTGCCCTGAAGCTGGGAGGATGCCGAGGGTGGTGCAGGCAGGGGGAGCCAAGGCTGGCAGCAGGGCAAACGCCTCCCAGGCACAGGCGTGGGCTCATGGGGGAGCCTGGTGTGGCTGGTGGCTGTGCAGGGCTGGAAAATGGATGGGTCACACCCTGCTAGACCAGCCAGCAGCTCCACTGGGGCTGAGTGCAGTCAAGGCTTCGGAAACCCAGCTGTCAGATCTGGCTCAGAAATGACCACTTTCTGCCCCAGTTTTAGACTGAAATAGCCAAAACCAAAGCAGGCCCCAACAGGGGAATCCCTCAGCCTCTTTCAGCCCTTCTTTTGCCTGTAAGCTGCACCCCAGGGGACAGCAGTGACCTATAAATATGTTCTGGCGTCTCCCCGCTGGCAGGGTGAGTGGGTGCCCCCCTGAGCTCCCCTCTCCCTGGGGATGGGCTCGGAGGAGGATGTGTGTCCTCCCCCACCCCCACAGCCAATGCTGCTGCTCCATCCGGCGTGGGGTGTGGGGTGCATCCATGGGAGAACACGTAGGGAGGAACCCATGCACTGCCCAGGGCATGGATAAAAAGCGGGGGGGAGGGGTTCTTAATTGTGTGGAGCTGATGGGGATACTCAACATTCCCTCATCATGGTGCCTGGAAAGCTGTGGCTCACCTGCAGCTGTGATGTGAATGGGATGTTGGGGTGGCAAGAGGAGATTCCACTTTGAGTGGTGGGTGTCCTTACAAAGCTGGTCTTTGCAAGGCCATGGTGATCAGGGGAGGTCCTTGGTGACTGGAGAACCTGAGGGTCCCACCCAGCTTCAGTAAGGGCAAAAGGCCATCCCAGAGAGCAACAGCGCAGTCACCTTCATGTTGGGAAAACCATGGAATGAGCGTTCTTTGTTTGGAGCACCATTCTAGAAAAAGAGGGTGGCTGGAAGAAGACAGCATGGACTGCTGAGGCTAAGTTATGCCTGCCCAACCTGCTTTCGTCTCAGGATGAAATGGATGGATCTGTAGGGAAAGGGGAGAGTGGTGGATTCCACCTGCCTGGACACAGTGCCCCACAGTGTTCTTCATACAAGTGCAGATGTCGTGGTCTGGATGGTGGGAGTCAGGCAGGTCAGGATCAGTGGGAGTGAAGTGCAGAGGGCAGTGGTTAGTAGGATGTGCTCTACCAGGAGGCTGCTGAGGGGACTGTTTTGGGATCTGTCTCATTTCATGTCTATAAGCATGATCTAAAGCTGGCTGTGAAGTGCCTTCCTGTCAAGTTCACAGAGGATCCCAACCTGGGAAAACCAGCATGGCTCCCTGCTGATGGTCTGGGGTGGGCTGGAGGAACGGGCCAGCAGGAACCTCACGATCCAGGCACTTGTTTGGCCTCACTTAGCCCTCATTGGAGGGGAGGTCATGCCCGGGGCTGGGCACAGGCCATGTCTTCTGAGCCTGGCCAGGATGAAGCTGGGAGTGGAGAAGAGGTTCCCAGGGGCCCTCTCCCTCACAAGTGGGAGATCTTTGTGTTGTCATGTTGCAATTGTTGAGGCAAGGCCTGTGCCAGACCCCTGCACGCCCTTTCTGGTCCTGGGAGAGCTGAGTCAGCCTTTACATTTTTTTAATTTTGGCAAGTGAGGCCTCAGCTTTCATTTCTCTCCTGACTGAAGACCCCCTTGACCAAGCATGAGCTCCCTTGTCCTCTCTAGTGAAGGCAAAGCACTGTGGTTTAACTGACACTTGTTCCATGTTTTTCACAGCAGCAACTCTCGTTTTGGGGTGTAGGAAGAGAGCTCTTCCAGCTGCTCCTCCAGCCACTCCTCTTAGTTATGTCAGGCAGCAGTTTGTTGAGGCCCCTCAATTTGGGATAAAGACCCATCTCACCCCCAGCCCTAACAGCTGCCAGGGTTCAGGAAGCTAAAACCCAAGAAGCTTTTGGAGTTTTAAACTTTCCCAAGGAATCCTAATCTTAGTCCTCCAGTTCTTACACGAGAGCAGACTGATCTAGTAGAGACCAGCCAAGGTAGACAGCTGGATTAAAACCTTCAGTGGGATGAGTTTGTCTTACTCTAGAACCATCCCCAGCCTTTGACCTTCTGCCACTTTGGTTTTTTGGATACTTTAAGTACACTGTCCCAGAACTGAGCACTTATGAGGAAGCATCATCCAGGAGTGTAAGGATCCAACCACCCCATTGCAGCAGTTTGAAATCACTGTGTTTTCAAAAGTACTTTCAAGACTAATTAGTTTTCAAGATATTCCTTCTCTTACATGTAAAGACTTATTTTTGTGTAAGGTAAACTGGAGATTTAAGCATTGCTAGGGAAATGTGAGAGTAATATTGTCAATGCAGAGTTGATTTATCCAGAATGACTGATACATATTTAACTTCCCAGCAGACAATAATAATCACCCTATTTGTACAGTACAGCTTTAACAGTGTCTTCAGGACATGAATATTTAATGCTTCATTTTCAGCCAAGGCTGACTGAAATGTAAAAAATTGAAAGATTAAATAATTTAAAATTCTTTTATGTAGGAAAATACTAAAACCAGCCAACAATTTCAGCTACCCAGTTTCCACTTAATCACATCTAGCTTCTTACACAAAGCTCACTTAAGCCTGGGATTGCTGTGGCACCTCGGGTTCTCCTGAGCCAATGTGGGGCAGAACACGGATGATGACATTGTTCTCTCTTGCTGGCCAGCTGAGATTTGTCTCTGAACTGCCCATCTTTGTCTGGAATCAGATTTCTTCATCCGACTCCATGTCCCAAGTACAGGGCTCCAGCTGCTCATCCTGTGGGAACTCCACCTCAACGTTGTAAACGAAGTTGGGGTCATCCTTCTTCTTCCTGTTCTTTTCGAAGAGCTCATCCATGATGCTCTTCCTTTTGGCCAGTTCCTTGTCATCCAGTTTGTTCATATCTTCCTCGGGGTCAATGGTCTCTTCCTGCCGAAACTTTTCCAAGCTCTCAGCCAGGCTCTGTCCTTCCAAATGACCTCTCAGCAGAGTGTAGAGCTTCTGGAGCTGGCGCAGGGAGACCCCTTCCAGGTAGGCCTTGTGCCGAGGGTTGTTCTTCAGCTGCTCGGCAGCCCTGCTGCAGTCTGGGGAGAGCCAACACATGCACCTGCAGCTGCAACAAACCTCTTCCCACAGACACATCTTCTCCCAAGCCCTCCCCAGGGGTCTCTCCAAACCCTCCAGGCTCAGAGAGCCATTGCTCAGGTTGAGATGTAGCCTTGGGCTCCTCGGAGAGACAACATGAGCCCAGCACAGCCCCTCCCTGCACGCTGCTAGGAGGGTACTCGGTGGTTACCAACAATGCTGCTACCAATGGGTTCCTCTCCATGCTTCTGGAGGGGCCAGGCAGGAATGAATGCCCCTCACCTGAGAACTTGGAGAAATTCCTGACAGGCATGATGCGCTGGCGAGTCTTGTCCTGGCTGTTGTCTCTGTAGATGAGGATGATGGATGGGGGCTTGAAGCAGATCCCACACTTCTGCACACTCAAAGTCATCGTGGCACTGGCTGCAGCTCCATCAGAGCCCTCAGCAACGCTCCCTGAAAAACAGGGGAAAAGGAAAGCAAGTGGGAGTCTCAGTGCTGGTCTTTTTGTCAGCAGTAGAGTTCACCAAAGTAACAGAATCCCACAGTGGTTTGGGTCAGAAAGGGCCTTAAAGCCCAGGGAGAGGAATTATGGAATTAATTTTGAGGGGACTTAAAAATCCCACCCTGCTGCAAATCCTGTTTCCCAGCTCAGTGGACAGCACTGGGTGCAGGTGGTACTTTTATTTTGGTTTTAAACAACTGAAAATATGTCATACATGAAGGTGATCTCCAACTGCCCTACAGACTGCAGTAAGGCAAAGTAACATATTTTACCCCAAAAGATCAATGTATTTCTCCACATCAAGAAAAATCATGTTAATGTTGAAAAGCTACTGTGAGGCAGAATTCGCAACACTTCCTCCTTTGTACAAAATCACATAGGAAAGAGTTCAAACTGCAGTAATGTCCTTAATAGTGAAACTTTCCAATGCCAGGTTGGACAGGATTTGGAGGAACGTGGTGTAGTGGCAGGTGTCCCTGCCCATGGCAGAGGGCGGAACCAGAGAAGTTTTAAGGTCCCTCCGACCCAAACCATTTCGGGATTCTATGAAGATGAGAAACACAAATGTGTGCAGCTCTTCGGATCTGCGGGAAAGAGCGCTTGGATATCCTGGTAAGCCGGGCTGAGCCCTTCGCTGCCGACGTGACCCGCGGCTTCCAGCGCTTCGGCAGCACAGCCGGGTGTGGTTTAGGGCCGTGCCAGCGCCCGGTGCCGTTCCGAGCCGCCCTTCTGCCGCACCAGCGGCCCGCGGGGCGCGGCCGAGGCCCGAAATCTGAGCACGAAGGGCAGCGGGGCAGGGCTGGGTTGGTCCCTCTTGCCTCTCCCAGAATGGGCCAGGCTGGAAGGGCCACAGTGGTCACCTGGTACCAGCTCCCTGCTCCAGCAGGGACATCCCAGATTGCACACGGCACAGATTGTGTCCAAATGGCTCTGGAATATCCCCAGTGAGGGAGACTCCACACCCTCTCTGGGATCCGTTCAGGGCTCGGTCAGTGCCCAGGAAAGTTCTTCTTCAATTCCAGGTGGAAATTCCTGGGGTCAGTTCCTGCCCGTTCCTCTGGTGCCGTTGCTGGGGAGCAGAGCCTGGGCCCTGCTCAGAGCCCTCCCTGCAGACAGGGACACCCGGGGCTGAGGCTCCTCTCGAGCCTGAACAGCCCCAGTTCCCTCAGCCTTTCCACATCAGGGAGATCCTCCAGGCCCTTCAGCATCTCCGCAGCCTCCGCTGGCCCCGCTCCAGGAGCTCCCTCTCTCCCTTACACTCTCGGCCTGTCCCCTCACCTCGAGCGGCGCAGAAAGCCACTTCTTCCTCTTTTTCCTCCTCTTCTTCTTCCTCTTCTTCCTCTTCTTCCTCCTCTTCCTCCTGCTGTTCCTGCTCCTCCTCTTCCTCCTCCTCCTCCTGCTGCTGCTCCGCCTCCTGCTCCGCCTCCTGCTCCGCCTCCTGCTCAGCCTCCTGCTCCTCCCCCGGGCCGGTCCCGCCTCCCTGGGCGGTTGCCATAGCTCCGCCGGCGCCGCCGCGCACCATCGTTAAAGGCCCTCTCCGCCGAAGGCCCCTTTCGGGCTGCCCTGAGCAACGCCTGCGGGACACGGCGCCTCGGAGCAAAAGGCGGACGAGGCCCCCGCGGTCAGGCGGCGCCGGGGGCAGCCTTCATGCGGCCGTGAGGAGCGGGCCGCCATGGCGGGCGGGCGGTGGGAGCCGATGCGGGTCGCGGCCGGGTTGGGCGCGCTGCTCTGCGCCCTCCGTGAGTGCCCGCGGGGAACCACACCGGGAAAGGATGGCAGGGCCCGGCCCCTCTGCTCCGGAGACAGGCTGGGAGAGCTGGGGGTGTTCCGCCTGGAGAAGAGAAGGATTCAGGGAGAGCTTAGAGCCCCTCCCAATGCCTACAGGGCCTCCAAGAGGGCCGGACAGGGACTTTGCACAAGGGATGGAGTGAGAGGACAAGGAGGAATGGCTTTCCACTGCCAGAGGGCAGGGTTAGATGGGTTATTGGGACGGAATTCTTCCCAAGGTGAGGGTGGGGAGGCGTTGGCCAGAGAAGCTGTGTATGCAAGTGTTCAAGGACAGACCTGGAGCACCCTGGCCTAGGTGAAGGTGTCCCTGCCCAACGCAGAGGGTAGGAACAAGATGGGCTTTAAGGTATTTTCCAACCCAACCATCTTATGACTCTGGATTTGGGAAGTATGGCTCAGCCAGTGAACCAAGAAACGTCTTCTGCCCTCTGATCACTGTCAAATACTGCTGCCCTTCTTCTGGGACAGGATTTGCAGATGAGGCGTTCATGAGTTATAAAACTTGTTGAAGTTGCCAGCCCCTGTGATCACTGTGCTGTTACAGTGTTGGCTCTGTGTCACCTCAGATGTGCAGGCAGCCTGTCGGGACACCACTGTCACACAGGAGCTCCTGAAAGAGGGGTTTCACAGGTGAGTCCTCACCCTGCCCTCTATCAGCATAACATACCACGGTATTTTCTGTCGGAAGAGGCTTCTCTTCTTGTGCAGTTGTATCAACTCCCTGGGCCCTGATCTGTGAGCATATGTCAGGAATGTATTAACAGGATCAAGGGATTAACAAGCTGTAGTGGAGGGAAAATAGGAGGCCCCTTTCTAAAACTTTGGTGGTTCTGAGACATTGACAAAGAAGTGAAACTTCATTTTGGCCATGGATGTGGAGCTGAGGTGACGAAGGCTGGACAGGGAAGTGTGATCAGAATTAGTTGCACACAGTGTGTGAGCTGCCTCTCGTCTCATCTGAGAAATGTCTCTCGGGGGTCTTGTGCTGACTTTTGAAGTGTGGGTGTAAATTTTTTGCTCCTGTTGTTGTTTGAAGGGATCTGCTGGTGAAGGTAGAGCTCGGGGAGGATGCAGGAGGATGTGCAGTGGCAGCTCAAATGCGTCTGCCGCCAGGAATCTACGTGGATCCCTACGAGTTGGCAACGCTGCAGCAGCACAATCTAACAAAGGTAATGGCCCCAGTGCCAGGAGATCTGGCAGTGAGTCAGGTAAGGGCTCAGAGAGTTGTAATGTCTGGTCGTTAGCTGGCTCGTGGACCATGGTGATTAATTCCTGGAAGGAGGTGGCAAACAATATAATCTTCCTGGTGTCTCCTTGTAACTCAGCTCACTTGGCAATCCCTGGCCCTGTCCTGCTGATATTCTCACACACAGGAGATGTGCCAAGGAGCTGCTGCTCCTCTCTTAGCCCTTGCTGAGCAGCTGTGGTAAAAGGACCTCGGGTTCAGAGGGTGGAAGGGAAATACTCAAAGAGGTGCTGGTGAGCTCTAAGTCACATGCTGTGTGTTTGGACCGAGCAGCTTCACAGCTTCATTCTCATGCCAGCTTTCTGTGCTGCTTTTCAGTCTTTGCATCACATCAGAGAGATGTGCAAAGGCTGTGGCTTTTATCTGCTTAGGTACTTAATTTGTCTAAAACATGAATGCAAAGGCTGTGGGCAGCTCCTGCCCTTGGCATGCCTGAGGTGCAGGTCTGGCCTTGCTGACACACATCATTGAGCTGACACCTCACAGGTTTGGCTGCAGCCACAGTGACACTGTGAACTTTTCACATGCAGGAGTCACTCTTTGAAGACAGTCTTGAAAAGGTATTTTGGAACAGCTTAAGGCTGGAATTCCCAACTTGGTCATCCTGACCACAAAATACAACTCAGTGTTAGAATGAGGGAAATGGTTTTCAATTTCCATTACAGCCACACCTGTATCTCTCCCTGCTTGCAGGCAGTGTTATTTCCTGATGTCATTGATGTGGAGGCTCCCGAGTACTTGGCCAGGGATCTTCTGCTGCTGCTGTTCCTGGAGCCGGACGCGCGCTGCTCCCGCTGTTTCCGCGCTGCCGTGCCCGTGCACGCGCGGTACCACCGGCCGGCGGAGGGCACAGAGGAAGCCTTGGTTGTTCTGGAGAGCCCAGAGGTGCTGCTCTGCTGCTGCCACAGTGAGATTCTCATTGATGCTCTTGGGCAATCCCGAGCTTGGAGTCTGGTTGTGTCTGAGATGGAGCTCTTGGTGGTTGTATGAACATAAGCAGCAGGCGTGGCCCTGATAAAGACCTTGTTGTCTTCCTCACTGAGTGCTGCTGCCTGGCCAAAGGCAGGGGGTTGTCAGAGACTGCTCTGTGTTGTGCTGCTGCTAGTGTACCCCTGTGCTGCTTGGGCTCTTCCAGCTGGAAGATGTGGCAGTTGTCATGGTCTGTGTTTGTCACGATCCCAGCAGGGCCTGGTTTGCCAAAGGCCCCCTGCTCTCACGGCTTTTCCCTTGGCAGCTGGAGCTGTGCAGAGTGTGTTTAGTAGCCACTGTCACCTATTTAGAGTAATCAAAGTATTCAGATGGCTTCTAACATTCTGTTGCTGCATTCCCTTTATATAAAGAGGGAATGTAGGAACCTGTGCTTGAAGCTTGGAATGGTTGGAGTCTCAAACTCTGATGAAACAAGAACCTGATATCCACTACAATTAATAGTTCAAGTTATGTGAACAATGAAATCCTATATTTTTGTTACAAATTTTGTGTTCCTTCACAAAATCATTCCTGCCAAGTCAAGCACACTAATGATTTTCGACTCCTTTTTCTTTACTTGTGCGTCATTTGAACAGTGATTTTCTGGGATAAGCATAGAGACAGGCAGGACTACGCGGTCACTCAAAAAAGGGGTGTTAAATCTTCCTGGGTTTCTGCCACATTTACTAGTTATGAGCAGGAAAACATTTATTATTAATGATTAATGAGAAAAGATTTAATGTATTGTAAGGGAGATCTTTTATGTGCTGACAGGAGGCCAAGAAGAGAAATGGCCTTACTTATTTTGGGGACTTATTTATTTTGGGGAAGATTCTAACTACATGGCTAAAGTTGAGGGGTCTGCAGGCTAACCAGGAATTCTTTCCCCTGTTAAAGACAGAAGGGCCAAGATACCATACAGGTGAGATTCTTTCTTGGGTACCTGCTGTATGATGAAGGGAAGAGTTGTAAAGTTCACATCAAGGACTGCCCAGCGTCACGCTGACCATGCAGAGGCATTTCACTACTTGGCTCCCAGGAAACAGATTCTGTCGAGCTGTTGTGGGTGAAAAGATCCCTTGTTTGGAAAAAACTTGCAGGCCAGATTGCTTATCCTGCCTGGCTCTTGGTGATGCAGGAATGCCTTCCCTAGGTCACCTGTCTGCCGAATGCTGGGAGCCTGCTGAAGTGGACACTCCCTGCTCATCTGACAACACCAGTCCCTGTCAGTGGCACAGCACAAAACACAGACCCGTGAGTTCTCCCTCTGGTTCTTTTTAACAACTGCTGCCTTTTTTCTGTGGTTGGCACCTTTCATAGCACAGGAATTAATCAGTAAAAGACTAGCTGGGTGGTTCCCCCTTTGTCAGGCTCCTTTCTTCCTTTCTGACTGGCTTTTCGTGGGGATCATCCTGCCCTTCTGGTGTGTTTACAGTGACTCTGCTCTTCAGGCCCTTTAGCATGGCTGCTCTCCTGACCTTTTTTCCCCCCTTTCTAGTTTACTTGGAATCCTAGGATATAATTGGCACTGGTCAAATTAAGAAAAGTCTTTACAACGTTGGTGCTTCAGAGGAGTAGCAAGATGGAAGATGATGGTCTAACTAAAGTAATGGTAAAACTGCAAAGATTTAAGGAGTGGCATCCTAAAAACAGGTCACTCCTATTTGCTTGGTTGTTACCTGGTGAGTAAGTGTTTAGGAAAAGGTGAAGTTTCTAATTGTGTTCAAAACCAAGTTGGATCTTTAGTGTGGCCAGCTGTCTTTGGTGTTCAAAAGTGCCACAGTAGTGTAGAGATTCAGAGATTAGACTCATTTATATAATAAAACAATCTGTTATTGTTGTAACACATGCACCTTCCTATATTTAAGATACCTGCAGACCGCTGGGACATATGTAGCTCTTGTCCATAAACATTTTGCAGCTTCCTATACCCATGAAAAACCAAATAGTTATTCACTTTGGAGAAATCTGTGTCCTTAGTGATCTGAGCTCACTTTGGGAGCTGCTCTCCCTGCAGCATTCCGTACATACCCTCAGAGGCTTGAGTAGGAGCAGAGATACAGGGATACAGATGGCAGCAGATCCATTTCCTGAGCTGTGCAGTGCAGCAGGGGCTGTGAATAAAAGGGGATGTCCCATCCTGGTTCTGATATTGAATCTCAGAAGAAACTTTAACCAATGGCTAATTAAATCAGGGTCTGAATCCTAATCCTCTCTGTTGCAGTCAAAGAAGAACCAGCTGGTCAAATGCCTGTTATATATTTATTTTTCTTTGTAGGCATATGAGGAATTGATGCTGAGGGTTCCTGTGGGGCTCAGGGAGCACAATTCCCTGGTGTGTGCCCTGACCCTGCTCACCACAGGGCTCTGCTCTGGCCTGATCCTCGCTGCTGCCTGCAAGTATGGACACTTCCCACAGTGACCTGAGGAAATATGGAATGTCTGACCTGCATCCAGCAAAACTAACTGGATAGTACACTGGATTCCTCAATGGATCCTACTCTATTGTTATTTATATCTTAGGGGGTGCAAGGGTCCCGTAATGGGTTATATTTCCTTTGCCTCATAATGCTTACAAATGCCCTTCCACAGCCCAGAAGACATTTTGGGTGTGTTGTCAATATCCAAAGCAGATGGAGAGTAGGAAAAAGCCTCAAAAAGCTGAAAGCACTGCTGTGGGCAATGAGGCAACAGTCAGGAGTGGATTTGGGGCTCCTATGCCCTTCTCCTGGCCCAGAACCTGCTTCCAATACAGTGCTGCCTCTCGCAGAGGTGTTTGTGTTTCTTGACTCAGGGATTGGTTATTAAAGGTATGAAAAACTTTATCAAGTCATTAAAATTTCTGAATTTTAAGGTTGTTGCAAGTGAGTTGTGTATGAATTTGTGAAGAGACATTCTGTGCCTGCCTGGGACACGTCAATAATCTCTCCCATCCTAATAACTGTGAGGGATTGGCTGCTCTTGGCCAAATTAGAATCACAGAGTAATTAAGGTTGGAAAAGCCCTCAATGATTTTAGAGTCCAACCATTCCCCCAGTGCTGCCAAAGCCACTCCTAAGCCATGACCCCAAGTGCCACATCCACATGTCTGTGAAATCCCTCCAGGGGTGGACTCCACTGGTGCCCTGGGCAGCTGTGCCAGGGCTGGACAACCCTTCCCAAGAGGAACCTTTCCCAATATCCAACCTGAACCTCCCCTGGCACAGCTTGAGGCTGTTTCCTCTTGTCCTGTCCCTTGCCTCCTGGGAGAAGAGCCTGACCTTCAGCTGGCTTCACCTCCCTGAGGAGGGAATTGTGGAGAGAGAGAAGGCTCCCCTGAGCCTCCTTTTCTCCAGGCTGAACAATTTGTCAGAATTGAGTTTAGAAAATTTGAAGAAATTTCACCCTATTTCATGAGTGGAAAGAGACCCTTGGAGGATGAGAGTGAGGGACAGGATAGTAAATAGAGGCAAATATTTAGAAGATCTACATTCAGTCTCCAGGACAGTTGATGAATAGAAGGAAATGGAGAGGAAATTACCCAATGGAAAAGCCAAGAGGCTTTGGAGCAGCAGAGCTCGGGTGTTGTCTCCAGTTGTCAGTAGGTGGCACTGGGAGCCCACGGCAACCCCCGTGTGGAGAAAATAGATTTTATTCCCCATAAACCTCGAGAAAATTAGTCAAAGCAGGTAATCTGGGTGAGTGTGTGTGTGAATGAAAATTCCCTTCAAGGGCTCGGTGTGCAGCCTTTCATCGATGTCCGGCTGTAGCCTCAGGGTCCCTTGGGCATCTTTCTCCTGCTGGAATTCAACAGAGTGAGTTCCTTGTGACCACTTCCACGGCAAGTTGGAAACAATCCAAGAGACATTTGGGCTGTTCAACCCTGTCAGCACAGGGACCAGCACTGAATCAACTGTCTCCAAGTGGGATGTTTAATTCCCAGAGCTGAGTTTGTTCCTGTGCTCTGCCTCACGCAGGTAACTCTGCGTTGTAGCCTGACCTTTGGAATGGCCACATCCGAGATTGCCAGAGCTGAGGGACAGGACTTGGTTGCCTGTTTTTTAACACCAGTTGAAAATCACAGGTTGGATCCCTCAGCTAAATTGAGGGATTGATTTTTGTCAGCTAAATCTCCCTGACAAAACCTAGGGAAAGGGAATGGGAATGTCCTCGGCAAAGGAGAAAAAATATTGCAGGTGGAAAAAAAATGGAAGTAAAGCATAAATCAAGTTTGCCATCAGTCACCTTTTCAACCAAACCTAAGTAATTGATTCTGATTAATGTAAAATATGAGAGGAATGGTAGAGCTGCACAAGGGGTGGTTTTTGTTTTGGTAAATATTTGCTGTTTTTAAATCCACGGCACTTGTATTTTAAATACAGCAGACACATTTTTCCTTGCAAGCTGTAAATAGGTCTGATAACCATAGCAGTGTTAATTACAAAGGAATTTGCCAGTGAATCTCTCTCTCAGAGCAGAAACTGCTGTCACTAAGCCAGCACAGAATTTAGCAGGTGTGCCATGCAGGAGGATTCAAGTGCCAGCCCCAGAGGGATCACAGAGATCAGAGGAGGAGCTGTGAGGCTTGTGCAAAAATTCTGGAGTCTTGGAGAGAGGAATGAGGTGTTCAAGAGTGTTTGCAAGAAAACAGCATCACAAGGGCTGGACACAAACATCCCCATCCTTTATATGTGTAAGGACTGAATCATAGCAAGGAAAGAAAAGGGGATGGGGCGTTAAAGGCCGTGTTGGGAATTAAGGCTTTCTGAATCACAAAGAAATGCCTATAACAAAAAATAAAAAACAACAACAAAACCCCCCTCCTAGTTTATTTCAAAAGCTGTGCCTGGGGAGGAAGACAGAAGGAAGGGGAGTCAGGATTCTGCAAATGGAGCTGGAGCTGAGAGGGGTTGGGGGTACAAGGCCGAGGCAGCATGGGGAGGTGAGGAGGGATGGGGAGTAAAGCCGAGGGAAGGATGAAGCCACAAACCTGCTGTGGCTTCTCCAGGGGTGTTTCGGAGGCGAATTAGCAGTGGCTGAGTCAGAAAGGGAAAGTAGCAAACATGGAAAGAGAAGTGAAAGGACGGCTGTGCCCGCAGGGGATCGGAGCGGAGCCACCTCAGCACCACGGCGGGGTCACTCGGGAATGCCGCTCCTGGAAAATGGGCACATCTGCAGGGAAAAGTGTTCTGTGGCTCTGCAGAGGTTCTGTGGAGAGTGAGGGAGCAGACAGCCAGCAGGTGTTGGCTGGAACCCACAAGCTGGAAATTCGGATGTGCCTGGACCTGCATGGAGGATCGAGGTGTCGGTGGATCCTTTCCCCCAAGAGCTGGGGAAGAGGAGCTGCCTGGTGTGTGTCCTGCTCCTCCCGAAAGGAAAATCGGATATTGCTTCAAACCTGGGCGGATAGAGGAGCTGAGATCCAGCCCTCAGGGCAGGTGGAAGCTTGGAGAAATCATATGGAGCATTAAATGGATCACAGGAATTTTGTGGCAGAAGCCTTGAGGACACATACGCTGCTTTCCCAGCTGTGTTCCTACGGGACTGCTTGGAAGCTGCGTATCCAAC
The DNA here is from genome assembly GCA_013400495.1 of Nicator chloris. NCBI lineage: Eukaryota > Metazoa > Chordata > Aves > Passeriformes > Pycnonotidae > Nicator > Nicator chloris. The sequence goes on from WAAE01002993.1 coordinate 273,939, forward strand.
TGGGGCCTTGTGCCGCTGGAAGTGGCAGCACAGAGAGCTGCTCTGTGTCCTGCTGCTGCCACCAGTGATGTGGCCCCTGCACCCCGTGGGGTCTGGGGACTCCACAGGATGGTGGGAGGAGGGTAAATTTGTTCTCAGCTATATCCATACAGAACATACAAAATGAGCCCCTTCCAGTGCACAAGAAAGTGAGAGCCCAGCTGAGAGGACGAACATGAACAGGTTGCCCAGAGAAGGTGTGGCTGCTCCATCCCTGGAAGTGTCCAAAGCCACATTGGAAGGGGATTGCAGCAACCGGAGATAGTGAAAGGTGTCCCTGCCCATGGCAGGGAAGGGGGTGAGCTTTAAGGTCCCTTCCAACCCAGGACATCCCATGATTCCATGAAGCCCTGTGGTGTTCTGATACCTCCACACTCCTGGGGAAAGGTGGGGTTTACCTCCTTGAGCCAGGACAGACCTGGAGGAGACACTCAGACACAGCAGGAAGCCCCCGTGTGGAGTCAAACCAGTTTTCCTCACAGAATAAAGCACTGAGGAAATAAACTCTAATTTAAGCACCACAAGATGGAAGCAAGGGTGGAGAAGAACCAGTTTAGATGGATGCTAGATTTGATGCTGGATTTTTTAAGGTGGTGGACTTTACCCCCTGCAGCTGGTTGTTGTCCATAGCCAGAGAAAAATAAGAGATCTAAACAGCCTAGAAAAAGAGAAATGTTATACATATAATACATATTTTTATATATAACTGATATAATAAAACAATATATATTGCATATTATATGCTATTTATATTTTATATGCATTATATAATAAATGTTACAACATTTATTGTACGTAATATATTATGCATAACATTCTTTATATAGAGATATATTGTATATTATATATACATTTTACACATTATTTTATATATATACACAATATATACATTAAATATAGGTATTTTATAGATACATATTATATTATAATATAATATATATAATATATATATTATTATACCACACATAATATATATGAGATATATAACATTTATTAAAAAAATCATATAAATATTATGTATGTTATATATATCTATATAATTAATTTT
>WAAE01002993.1:275192-392021 GCA_013400495.1 Nicator chloris
TGCGGGCCCCGGCGGGCCCCGCCTGGGACCCCGCCCCCGGGAGCGCCGCGCCGGGCGCTGCGGTCCCCGGGCAGCGGGGCGAACCCGGGAACCGCGCGGGGAGCGCGGCTGGCGTGGCCGCTGTGGGGAGTTACTGCGGGAAAGCCGCGCTCCGGGCCCCGCGGGCTGTCAGAGCCCCGCTGGCCCCGGGTGTTGCGGGCCCACGGCTTTCCTTCCCTGTGAAAAGCTGCCGCTGCTCCATGGGCCCCGTACCCGCCTGCTTTTACAGCTCTCTATGTGTCTGCCTTGTTTCTGTGGCTGCTTTTTGTGTTTGTCCCGTCAAAGCCAAGCAGGATGGGTTAGAGTCGCAGAAATGCAGGATAGTTGGTGTTGGAAGGGGCATTAAAGCCCATCCATTCCCACCCCTTGCCATGGGCAGAGACACCTTGCACTATCCCAGGTGGCTCCAAGCCCTGTCCATTCTGGCCTTGGACACTTCCAGGGATGGGGCAGCCACAGCTTCACCAGGTAACCTGTGCCAGGGCCTCACCACCCTCACAGGGAACAATTTCTTGCTAATATCTGATCTAAATGTACTCTTAGCGGGTTAATGGCAGTGGGGAGCGAGGAGAGTAAAGCTGGGTCTAACCTGGTCCGTGTGGCAACTGCCCAAAGGCTGATTTGGGAGCAGAGAGTTCATCAGCTGCTTTCGAGGAGCAAGGCTGTGCTTTGCTCTAGCCAAAATAAACCAGTTCAGGAGCTGCCCTACAGCCAGCGATGTCTGGATATGTAATACAAACATTGCTTTGGAAGTTCTGCAATAATAGCAGTGTTAGGTGCAATTCAAACATGGTATACTGTGAAGTTTTTATCGTTTCTTTCTCTGGTTTTGCCTTTTTTTGCTGGTTTTTTTTTATACTTTAGATAGCAGTGCCCACTCTAGACTAGAGTCTGGGATTTGCTTTGCAGTTGGAGTGTCCTCATAATATGAGTCCTGGGATGGTATCTCCCTAAAAAAAACAGGGATTAGCTACTTTGTGCTTAAGTATATTCATTTTAGAGACAAAAGTAATAAAACTTACAGGGATATGGTGGAGGCAGATTGAGGCATATGTTACCAGGGAACTGGTTGGTCATCAGAGACTGAAATAAAATAGGAGGAAAGTGGAAATACAAAAATGCAAAATCGTTGTTTTACAAGTTTTTGAGTAGAATCTTTGAGATAGTAGAAGCACTTCAAACAAAATGCTCTGGGTAATGTATTTTAGAGGCAGGAAAAACCTCACTCTAAAGTTCAGTGGTTGGATATTGCAGTTCCGGAGGCCAGAACAGAAATGCTTGAGGGAGAGTAACTTGGATTTTCTGTGCTAAGTTTCATATGGAATTTGGCTCATCTTTGTACAGAGGTGGTTGTTAAAACAAAAATACCAGGAATATTGGCTCTGTCTGTATTTTTTGTGCTTTTAATCACCATACAGCATATTCAGTGCATCTAAGGCTCGTGCTCTGCTGGGCAGCTGCTTGTCAGAGGCTGATTTGCTGGGGTGAGATTTGTGCTGGGATACAGCTTGGAGCTTTGGCCGACAGTGGGAGTTTATTCCAGAGGCACCTGCCCGTGCTCCCTCTCTGGGCTGGATGCTGGGGTAGGTGGGTGGATGCTTCAACCGTGCAAGGCAGCTCCAATCTTGGGCACATTTGAAATTAATACCCTTTTAAAATCCCAGGTGTGCTTGGGTTGTTGTTGGTCAACGTTTTGGTTGTGTGTAAAGGGGGAAATTATTCAAGCACCTTTGGTTTCAGAATAACTTCAGAATTAAGGGTATTGGTTGATGCTGCAGGTTTTGTTCTTGTGACAAGAAAAGCCGTAGGGACCTCAGTCTAGGTCTGCGTGTTATTAGTAAGATACTTCTGCTTCAGAGCCCTCACCTCTGTCTTGGGTTGGTTTTGTTTGGGTTTTTCCCCCTTTATCTGTTTTGTGCATGAGGAGGTTTCTGGGCTCTGAGGTTTGTGCCAGTATTTTCTCGTTCCTCACAGCACACACAGTTACTGACGTGTCTGTGAAGCAGCTCTTTGTTCTGCAAACAACCCCGAGTCACAGAGGCTGCTCCGGATGGCCCGGCGCAGGGACAGCACCAGCACAGCTCCAAATCCCGGCTCCCACACCGGGACACACTTTGGGAGGGAGCTGAGCCTCCAAGGCACCCATGGGGAGATGGAAGCAGAGGCGTGGTGATGGGGAAGGAGGGGACTGGAGCAGCCAGGCACCACGGGTTACATTCATCCTGATCGCTGCTGGCAGCTGGGAAAAGGCAGAAGTAAGGTGCTTGTGGAGCTTTCCCTTCTTTTCCTAGAAATGTGATCAAAGCAAAGGCACTCCTTCGGGCTCAGATTGATTCAGCAAGGCTGTACCATGCTCCATTTTCCATTTCCGTGCAGGCACCTCGCTCCTAAATCTGAATGAATCGTGACTGGCCCCGGGCTTGGAGGGCACAGTGTCCTCTCGGAGAGGTTTTTGTACCTGTGGCAGTGCCAGGCACTGAGCCTTTGCAGGTGCCTTGGACGTTGCCACTCGTGCCCTCGCAGAGATAACCAGTCAGCTGGGTGCCAGGCTGAGCTGCCAGGCTGGCTCTGAGGAAGGATAAAGTCCAATTAATGCCGAGCTGGATTGGTTCTGCCTCTTGGCAGGGGCAGTTTGACCAGGAAGGCACCATGGAGGAGGCAGCATCTCCTGCCAGCTCTCAGGAGTGGGTGGGGAAGAGTCCAGAGCACTCACCTGGGGGCAAAGGACAAGAAACCCTTGGGCAAGGCACTGGTTCGTTTCTGCAAGGAAACACCGCAGGAGGCCTCAGGATTTTTATCGTGCTGTGCTTTCCCGTGTCTTGAGCTTGATAAGACTTTTGAAAGCTCTTATTTGCCTTTAAATGCAGGTGGTAAGCGGTAGTAGGTGTTTTTCAGGTGAGCAGAAATCTCCTAGTGACCCACCGGGTATGAAGTGCAAATGGAGCTCAGCGTTTAGTTCAAGCCTTACTTCACTGTTCAAGGTTTGTGAGAGCTCAGAGCATGATTTTACCTAAAGCTGTTACAGTTGTTTCCTTTAAAGGGAAAATACAGACTTCAGTGTTTGTGTTTTGACTGATGTAGTGGGCAGTGTCTGTCACTGAGAGCTGGAAATGCTGGTTTTGGTCCCAGTTCTCTACCTGACTTGCAGGTTTTTTAAGTGGATCATTCTTAATGTTTTCTCAGCTTCTTACTATTTTCTCAGCTGGAAACGGGGATTAACCAGGCTTTGAAAATGTCTCACCTGGCAGGCAGGGATGTAAGTGTCAAGAAGATGACTTAAAACGGAGTTTCAGTTTTTCTGTTGAGATAAATTTAGATTAGATACACTGTGAAATCATAGTAGGAATTCCTCATGCTCTCTAAAGGTTACAGTGCATCGAAATGCTCCAAAAAGTGGTGAGGCAGCTCTTTCCCTTCAGGCAAAACTAGTAGATTTTAAAATTCTCAGGTGGATATATCTAATTTCTGTTTGTGAATTTGAAAATGCTTTTAAAAATCTTCAGCTGCCTATGATGTATTGGTGCTTAAAATTGTTTGAATTAATACATTTTACCAGGGGTTTCCGTATTCTTAATACTCATGGAAATACTGGGGGCTTTGTGTAATCGATAGGTCATTGTTTCCCAAAAGATCTGAGCCCAGCACTGGTGTTGGTGTAGCCCAAAGCTGAGTGGTATTTGAATCTTAGGTCGGGGCTGTTCTCTCAGCTAATCAGCAGATATATCTTGAAAGGAGTTACTTTGATAAGACACATTTAATTATTTTTAATTCTGTAGTTTGCTTTAACACAGAAGCAGCTGTAGGAAGGAGCCAACATATTGGTGAGTGTGATTTAAGTGGTGTTCAGTGTTAAGTGAGGGATTTAACATCACGTGAATCAGAGTGAGGGCAGCTGGCAGGTGTAGTAAGGAATGGAAATACACCGAAAAGTTTTTCCAGTTTAACTTCTACTTTTTTTTTTCCCTGAAGTTTTCTGCTTCCTGTTTAGGTGCTGGATGTTTGACTCAGTGTGTACCCACTGTCAGCTTTCCCACAGCTTCTTTAACAAGTAGAATTAGAGTTATCAGTAGTGTGGGGTTTATTTTAGAAATGGGATGTTTTCTGCTCTACGTTGCATTGGCTTTTCTTTTACAGTCATTTTAGAACTGCTTCAGCTAGCAGAGGTATCTCCTGGACAAGAGCAAGAAAAAGCTGCTTCTGGAAGATGCTTTTTAAAGGCACCTTTGAATATTTAACCCATTTCCTTTTGAAAAGTCTCCAGTAAAGTGAGAACCTGGAAGAATGACAGTATCTTTCCCCTAAGCCTGTCTACAGCAAAAAGCTGTTTAAAGGGATCTGGGGATTTGGGCTCCAGGCAGGACCTGGCTGGGCAGATTCTTGTGGAAATAGCTCCTTGGCAGGGGCTTCAGCTTGGGAATTATCTGCTTTACGGTGAAAAATAACCAGTTGTTTAGTAAGTTACGTTAATGTTTGAAAGTGAGCAATTTTAAAATTCAAAACCATTACTTAAAAGGTGAACTTGGTATTTTATGCTTGTGTTAAATAAACTGAATGCTTGAGATTTTACCAGGACATTAAATCCACCTGCTGGCATTAATTTCGACAAAAATACGTGACCATGAAGTTGTTACTTGGGGCCACCTGGGCAAGTGGCACCAGCCACAATTTGGGTTTTGCCCTCCCCCAGCCCCAAACCAGTTATTCCAGTCGTCCCAAAGTCCCTCACATGTGGGGTTCACATCAGGGAACTGACTGCTGGAAAAGGAATCCCTGATGTTAAACTCGGCTTGGGAATGTTGCTGAGTGATCTGACACTAATGGTTTGTAACAACCTGGGAGTGTGTCTGCCTTTGTGCTCCTCCTGCCTTTTTCATGTGTTTGCTGAGCTTTTGTGAATGCTGCTTCAGATCAAGCACAAAAATGAACAAGAGCTCATGAAACACCACCATCGTTTTCTGTGGTGTAGCAAATAGGCCTCTAATGCTGCTAAATGATTTTTGGCTTTGAACAGCTTTTTATTTTCAATGTGTGAAATGCTAGCTGTCACTACTATAAAAATAAATTATGTGAAATCTTTGATTTGTCAGAGCTGGGGCATTACCACCAAGTCTGAAATATTTTCTGCTTCTACCCCTTAGTGGAAAAAGCAGAGAGAAGAGTGAAGTCTGGGATTTTCAAAGCTCTTTAGCAACCAGAACAGTTAATTTTAGTCTGTTGCCAACCGGCTAAGGCTCTTTGATACCAGTGCCCAAGCTTAGGAAGTCATTCTTTGTGGTAAAGAATTACTTTACTGCCTTGACTGCTGCAGTCAGGAAGTTCAGGCAAATACCTCCTCCTGATTTTTAGGATGAGACTATTTCTCAGTAACCAAAGTATGTGTTGGCTGAGGACTCATTGCTTTTGTGACTGCTGCTTTTTCTTTTCAGCCCTTTTGGGCCTATTTACAGGGATTTTATATATATATATATATATTTAGAGGGAATTTGTGTTGAGATTTTTAGATGTTGATCGTTTTCCCAGGTAGCTGCTGGAAATGAAAAATAAAAATTCAGGTTAGTTCAGTAGAGCTGGTTTGGGTGATTTCTTCGCAAGCAGGGCTGTGTGTTGTAATGCGTGGTTGTGATGTCTTTCATTTCCTTATTCATTAGTAATTATTCCATTGTAAAATATTTTACTTCTGAGAGGCAGAATTCTCATTCTCCTTGGCTTGTTTTGTGCATGCTGGAAAGTCTTTTTGCAGCACAGGGAAATGTACTCAGTCTTGGTAAACCTGGATGTAGTTTTGCTGTGGAAGAAATTAAGATTTCTGGTGAACCTATACATCCACATCAATCTGACTAGAACTTGGAGCATCTCATATAATAAAGTTCTAGTGTCTTAAAAAAATTAGAAGGGTTAGGGAATAAACTGAAAGAATGAAGGATAAATGAAAATACCGAGATGAAATGACTTTTAATATGTTTTAATTTGTGGTAGTGATGACTGTTACTGCTGCAAAACAAATTTTTTACAAACACCATCAGGATTTAAATAACTTTTTTTATTTTAATTCACTCATTCCTGCTAAGAGATACTTGTCTGACACGTGGCTGGCACTGAGTTTTATCTTGTAACACTTTGGGCAGGGCTCTTTGGAGATCTTTCTTGCTCTGGGATTGAAGATCTTTGGCCATAAGTCTTTGGCAGCACCTTTTTGCCTGCTCGTGCTTGCCTAAGAGACTGATGGTGGATGCACTTTCCTTCCTCAGCACTTCCAAAGCCCACAGACCAGAGTAAGATGCCAGCTTTCTAAATTTATACACATCTGAACTGGAGAAATCTTTGTTTGGAGGATCTTGGTCAAGATTTGAAGTAGATGTGACTTTCATTCCACTCTGCTGTGCTTGACAAGAGTGACTGTGTTTCCTGTGCTACTGAAGCAGCTTTTGCTGCCCAACCCTGGAAGGTTTTGTTAAATAACTTGTCAATAATCCTCAGCACTTGGGGTCTTTATTGTCCCTTTCTCTTGGTCAAGTTTTTAATTTCCTCAATGAGATGAGGATGCCATCAGTGCATTCTTTTGGTTTCTCACTGGCTGCCTCTGCTCTCGCACACCTGGTTGTAGAATCCCAGGGTGGTTTGGGTTGAAAGGGACCTGAACGCCCATCCAGTCCCACCCCTGCCACGTGCAGGGACACCTCCCACTATCCCAGGTTGCTCCCAGCCCTGTCCAACCTGGCCTTGGACACTTCCAGGGATGGGGCAGCCACAGCTGGTTGACAGTGGATGATGGGCCATTTCCCAGTGAGTACAGTGGGACAGACTGGTGGCAAGGGGCTGCTCAGACTGGTATTCTGTGGGCTCTATCTTTGCTGCCAAGTTTAATAGATATCTTTATCTCTGTTTTACTCTACTGAAATGGCTTACTGAAATTTGCTTCCTGTTTTCTTAACAGTTGAAAGGACCTGAGAAATTTTTCCTTTAGATGACAAACTCTTGGAAAGCTGACCACTTCAAAAAGTATGGCCTTCTTCCATAGTCACAATAAAATTTATGAAGAGAATAATTTTTTTAAATTAAAAAATATATGCCTTTGGATTTTCATAAACACGAAAAGTGTAAGACTTCCTTGCTCATTTGTTGCAGCAAAAATGTTTTATGCCCTTGTTTCTGTGTTCACCCTTGTGGGTAGCAGCTACTGGTTTTGTGAATTAAGAAGAGGATCATTTGGAAGGCATCAAATTGTTGTGCTGGGTGATGTGAGTCTCCCAATGTGGTGACTGCAATGTCATTGTGATGGATACCAGCGTAGTGGGAGGACTCTGTTAAATGGGTTTTTGGAGCTGGGATGTGGCCCAGGATTTGCTTGGGCTGCTGTTTGTGTTCTTCTGGCTGAAGGAATGGACTATTAGTGCTTGCTCCCCTCACCCTCCTCAGTGAGGCTGGAGGTGAAGGCAGTGCTGTGATTTGTCTTCAGTTCTTGTGCTGATGTCACAGCACGAGCCATGTCTGATGTTTTTCCATAATTACCATCGTGCATCCCTTGCAGTGGAATTAGACCCCTCAGATAAGTGCTGTCTCTCTTATTTCTATTCAAATAAATAGCTTTCATTTGGAATTGGGGTGGTGTGTGTGTGTGAGGACATCATGGACAGACACCTCAGTGTTGTTGAGTTTGTGTTTTGTGGATGTCAGACACTGGTCTTGGCCGTCTGTTTATGCGAGTTCAGTCTCACCCTCACAAACGTCTTCATCTGCTTTATAATTGCACAGCTCTTATTGGGGCAGGATAATAAGGTAGAGCAAGGTCTGAGAACTGTATCCTTTTGGTGTGTAAATGCATGAGCCTCGTGAAAATGCATTTTCTGGAGCTTTACTCCCACTCTGTCGTATTTCACTGAAATCCTCTAATTCTGCCTATGGGAATGCCATTCATGTTTAATGAACAGGCACAGTTACCTCTGCTTATGTGTTAAACTCAGAATTTGTACAACAATATAAGTAGATTTTTTGCAGCTTTCTAAGTGCAATATTATGTTTTGTCAGCTGCTTCAATGTTATTTTAACTTGACAGCTTCCTTTGGAAGCTCTTCAGATTCCCAGAGTGCTGGTTATCCTGCCTGGTTGCAGTTTCCACAGGCCTTCTGTCTATTTAGTTGGTAACTGTGTTCTTAATTTTGTATTTTTACTTTTTAAAAGTAGTTCATTCTTGAGCTGTAAAATCAATTTTTGTGGCTGTGGTGCTGCTGCATCCTGTAGAAACAGCCATGGATAGTAACTCCCTCAAAGTATACTAATATTGGTGGGATGTATTAAATCACTTTGAAAATTCCATTCATTTAACCACTCACAATTGCCATTTAAAGCATTGTACATTCATTTAAATATCTATGTTTAGGGCATTTTTATAATACATTTGATTTGCAAGTTGTGAGCAGTGGATGGGGTAGTCATATTAACAAAAATGTTGGGGCTTTTCATATTTTTTCCCTACTTACTGTCTTCTGTACTTGTCCTGTAGGCTTGGCAAAAATTAATTTCCACATCAGCATGAGAATTATTTATATATTTTGAATTATGATATAGTTTCATGCTTTTTTGGCTGTTTAATATATTTTGATTTGTAGCCTGTGTACCAGTTCTTGTTGGTTTGGATTTGTTTTCTTTGGCACTTTAGATAAAAACCTGTTTATGGGCAAGAAGAGTGAGAAGAGGTAGTTCCACTAGGAATGACTCAAAAAAGAAAAATCAGAAAGTTAGTTTAAAAACTCATTCTGACAGCCAGTATTTTAAGTGGAAATTGTTTTTTACAGTGTCCAGATGAGTCCTTTGGGTCTCTGAAAGGCATACAAGAACATTACCCCAAATTTCAGGGAATTTGCTGCATTAAGCTGTACGTGAGTGTGTTGTTTGCATGTGTGCAAGTAATTTTAAAGTAGAAAATCTGTAAGAGCACACAAGGAAAACTCTGGCAGTGCCACAACAGGAGTACTGGAGTGTGAACTGCAGCGAGTGATTTCCAGAGCACCTCTGCCTTGCTCATTTTCCCCCTTTTTTAAGGAAAACATTATTACAGTATTTTCTTCTTCTGTTGAGGAATCCAGGTCTAATGTTCAGAATTGTATCTGAGTATTCAGGATAATTTGAATTTGTGGCAGCTGTGCTTTGTACTTTTGGTACTGTTTATTTTATCTTGAAATAATGGGGACGGGGTTGCCTAGTGTACTCTGCACTGGCTGCAGAATTGGTTGTATGCCTCATCTAGATACTTCACCTCTCCTAATATACCTAAATATGCCAGGAAAAAACAAAAGAAGGAGTTGTGTCCTTGTATAAAATCTGTAAAACTTCAAACCTCATCAGTGTAACGAAGACGTGACAGTCCTGCTGTGGCAGAAGTGTGAGCGAGGTTTCACTGCTGAGCTCTCTGAGTCTTTTATTAAGATCTGGTTTCATCCTGAGCTGCTGTTGGCAGGGAAATATTGGGGTGACCCTTCCTGAGCTTGTTGCATTCTCATTTAATTAAAAGATCCCACTGGGAATATTGCATCCTGCTCTGGAGTCCTCAGCAGAAGAAACGTGGACCTGTTAAAGTAAGTCCAGAGGAGACTGTGGAGATGCTCCGAGAGCTGGAGCTTCTCTGCTCTGGACACAGGCTGGGTGAGCTGGGGGTCTCCAGCCTGGAGAAGAGAAGGCTCCAGAAAAGACCTTCCAGTGTCTAAAGGGGGATTATAAAAAAAGAGGGAGACACTTTTTACACAGGCAGATTGCAGTAGTACAGTGAGGAATGGTTTTAGAATAAAAGAGGAGAGTTTTAGATGAGGTGTTGGGAAGAAGTTCTTCCATGGGAGGGAGGTGAGGCCCTGGCACAGGGTGCCCAGAGAAGCTGTGGCTGCCCCATCCCTGGAAGTGGTCCAGGCCAGGTTGGACGGGGCTTGGAGCCACCTGGGCTAGAGGAAGGTGACCCTGCCCATGGCAGGGGTTGGAATGAGGGGAGCTTTATGGTCCAAACACCTTTCCCAGCTACCAGCAGTGAACTTCCGGGTGTGAGATGCTGCAGGGAGCCCAATGCCGGTAGAATTTTCCATGTCTGAAGAAGTCAGTCCAGTCTGTTGTGACACAAATGGAATATAGCTCTCCCAGGAGAAATGATCTCTACTTTCTGTGTGGTGCTGCAGGAATACACTTGGGAAATGAGCTGTGTCCACCAAAGCCATCTTGGGGGGGGGCGGTTGTTTTCGCCGTGCTCAAGTGCTTTTGGTATTTACAGCTCCTGCATTTGGTTTCTTGAAGCCTTTGCTCTCTTTCTGCTGGGTTTGTGTCCAGTGTGGGTATGAGAAAAGGAGCATCTTGAGCTTGTGTCGTGCAGGGGTTTCAGCAAACTGGTGAACCTTTCCCAGGGGCTGTGACTATCTGGTCAGCAGCTGTACTGGTGTCCCCTGGGATTTCCCCCTGTGGCATTTTGTGACAGGTTGGCACTCCTGTAAGAGGAGTCAAGGGTTTGGCCCCAGGACTGCTCTGCCAAGCTGAAGTTCCCACTATCCATTGGTTACCGTGGTTGGAGCAAGCCTTGGGCAGCCACTAGAGAGAAACAAAGAGCTCTATTCTGAGTGCCTGTGAAAAAGAGAGCTCATCTGGAGGGAGACATTTCATCTTTCCCCTTTGTCTTCTCCCTTATTATTCCTCTTTCCTTAGCTGACATTTGACAGCTCTGCCAGCGTGATGAGGGAGTGCCAGATCCATTAACCTTGGATTCTTTCTGGTTTTGCCACCCTCATACACACTTTGTGTTACCTTTTCTTTTTCCATTTACTTCTAATCTGGATGGGGAAGCCATGGCCTTGTCTTACCTTTGCCCAATAGTATTTCTGGAGGTTAAAAAAAGAGTTTTAAAAAGCGCTTTCATTCTGTGTTGGGGTTACTGGCGACCCTTCTGCACTTTGCCAGCAGCCTGAGGGTTTTAGAGCTCTGTTGCGTGGTCAATCTCCAGGTTAAAGAGCTGGGAATGCTGTTATTAACACAGAAATGCACCAAGCTGTACAGGTGCCTCGTGCAGGGCAGCCTTTAGTCAAATAACTTTTGCTCTGGAATGTGTGGTTCCTCCTTGCCTGTAAATGTCAGCTCTAATTAAGAGAGAATCTCAACAATGAGATGCAGACCTTTGGTTTTTTGTTTTTTGTTTTTTTTTTTTTTTAATTTTCTTGTAAACTTTCCGTCCTTGCCCTTTTCCCTATTCTCCTTTGATCTTTAGAAAACCTCAGCTATAAAAATAAAGGCTGAAAGTGTCTGCTAGGTGGTGAAATATGAGTAAGCAGAAACACCCATACTCATGGATTTGCATGTACTGTGCCTGCCGCCGGCTGCCTTGTCTGCCTTAAGTTGACTCAGGATTTTCAGGAGGCAGAAGAAGGATAATTTCCTTGTTCAGCTCTGAACAAGCTGGTTCAAACACCTTGGAGCACGTGTTATCATTATGCATCTTTGCACAATGGTTCCTTGAAGGAAAACTCTGGCTGCGGGCTGGAGCGTGGCCTGAATTTGGTGGGTAGGCGGCAACTCCCCAGCCCTGCAGCACAGGGTGGGAATGGATCCCTCTTGATTTCATTCCTCCTCCACCACGCTCCTTAGACCTCTGTGTTCCTGCAAGGCCTGCCTTAGAGAAAGGTGGGAATGGGCGTTTGTGTCCATCAGCTCATCCCTCTGGCTTGTTTCTGTGCGCTGCTGTCATCAGCTGCCTTCCAAAACGGGTTTTCCTACCAGTTTTAGGGGAAATCAAGGCAGTTGGGAAGTCACTTCTGAAGCCCATCTGGTACTGTCACGTGTGGTGTTTGAGGTCTTTCAGAGGTGAGAAAGCAGAGAAGAGGTTCCTGGTTTGCTGGTGGTAAAATGCCACATTTATTTCATGAAGCAGAAGTAGTGACTTGGGTGGGCGTTGAGTGCTCTGCAGGGTTCAAGGGACAAAGTGAAGATGAATTACAGCTTACAGGTGGCCCCAGTACTCAGTGAGCCAAATATCGTTAATTTGCTTAAATTTGCTATTACTAATGGGCTTTTACCAGGACTCTTGCCCATCTTGGCAGTAGTCTGGGCCTACTCAGATTTTCCCACAAATAAACAAAGAAATTTTGTTTATTTTTTTCCGTCATGATCCTCCTCAAAAGACTGAGATCCCTTTTGATTTCAAAAACAACGTTTTTGCAGCCCAGTTGCTCATTTTCAGTATAAGACTTTGCACATCTACTCAGTGCCTTACGGAGTCAATAATTCCTCCAGGTTGTAATGGACTTTGGCAATGGGTTTGAAGAATATTTTCCTTTAGGAAGCCTTAGGAACCCTTTCAAATACGCCTCAATATGATATTTGTCTTGTGTAACTCCGTTCATGGTAAGCACATCTATTACAGTTTTGGCTATTTCTTCTTCTGTGCTAAAGATAATTTCCTCTCTGCTTTTTTAATTCCTTCCACTCAACCGTGATTTTTATCTTCTTTTTTCCCTCAAATCTCTTTATCACTTGGCAATTAAACAGCAGTTATTTGTGCTGTTTCCCTTCTATTTGTGTGACTCAGCAAAAATCGTAAGGAAATTAATGGGTTGGAAAAAGACAAATTGGAAAGAATTTAACTGGGTATGTTCTGTGTGTCATCCAGTTGGATTTTGCCAAATCAGGCAGAGGTTCTCCTACACCCTGGTTAAGAGTGGGAATATTACGTGTTTCCTCTGCCACCTGTAGCAGTAAAGATGGCAAGGAGGGACCTGACCTGTTTATAAACTTCATGGCGGTTGGCGTGGTTACTGTGTCCCTTTGTCAGTCTTAATGACAAATCAGTTTGGTTCAGATCTTTTTTATTTCTGGTGTTTGTTTGTTTCGTTTTTTCTTTTTTTTTTCTTTCTTTTTTTTTTTTTCCCAGCTGTTCTCTCAACTGCATCCTTTGAAGGGCAAGTGTCTTGCCTGTTTGAGGTTGTAAATTAGGGGGCCTGAGCTTGTTCCGAGTATTTTAGGTCAGCGTAGGTTCCTCTGCACGCCCCATAAAGAAAAGCTAAATAAAAATAACTTGTTTTTCACGGGTGTGTGTTTGGCATTGACCAAATCCTCTTTTCTGAGACCCCCTAAAGCTGGAAGGAGAGGATTCCAACACATCTGGAGGTTGGTACCTGCTTTTCCCGAGGAGGGATGGCCCTGAGCGCCGCGTGGTGCGTTGGAGCATCCGCAGGTTTTTCCAAAAACCGTAGGTGGAACAGATTATCCCTCTGGCTCTTCCTGGCCACTATCACAGTTACTCTTGTCCGTGCTTTTGCACGAGTCCTCTCTTGGCAGGCAGAAGATCTGGGGCTATGTTTGCCAAGTCTGCAAGAAAGCAATTCTTTGTCTGCCTCTGCTGGTTTTTTGCACGGTTTTCTCAGTTGAAATGATAAGTATTTTCAGTCTCTGAAGGTAGTCTCATTCTGTTCCAAAAAACTCCTTTTTGGATCTGATTAAATAAATCTCGTGGATCCAAATGCTTCAAGTTGGAAAGCTAGACATCCCAAAAGACTAGTTTCGTTTTTCATGGAGAAGACAGTCTGAGATGTGCTGGTTTTGTGAATTTTTCTGCAGCAGTGAAATAATTTCAAGCTGTTGAGCTGCTGAACTAAGAGGCTGTTAGTGATGGGGCAGGAAGCTGTGGCTAGGTAGCACCATCTGAATAAAAACTTGTCAGAAAGCTGCTTTCTGCTAATCCCTGGGAGGAAGTGAGCTATAATCAGCACTAAGTGAGCTAATCACAGGAAATCTATTGCTCAACAGGAGCCTTTGAAAAAAAAGGAGGGGGGCAGGGAGAAAAAAGAAGAATACCCTTGAAGACTTTTCATTCTGCTTTTGGACTCCAAAATCTGTTTGATCTAAGAAAATTGAATATCTGATGAAGCAAGCAGCCCTCCAATCTCCACTTTAAAACTGCACCTCTTTTCCAGAATAATGAAGCATCAAGTCTCATCTCTTCCAGTATGGTGATTTTCAGGTATTGGGAGGCGGTGGTGTGGAGAGGCTGTGTTTAAGCAAACTGCCAAAATCCCTGGAGGCCTGGGGGCAATGGGAATGAGTCTCCAGGCATTTTCAGCAAGGATTTTTAAAGTATAAAGCAAGAGTGGGACATGACTATTTTAAATCTGCCGTGTCACACCAGCCTGTCCTTGGCTTGTGGCACGCTAGCTCTTGTTCTTACTGGCTCTGTGCTCTTTTTCACGTGACACCTTCGGCCTTGGAGATTTGTTTCCCAGACTGTCCCTCGCTCTTTTCCTCTGCTCTGGTTGTGGCTGTCTCGGATGCAGTGACAAGTGATGCCAGTGGCCCCATAAGGCCCTCCAGGAAGTGGTGAAGCTGCTGCCTGGAGATGCTGCAGTGGTAACTCACTCTTCTCAACCCTGGTGTCCTCTGCAGGGACACCCACCAGCAGCCCTTCCTTCATTTTTGGCCTCTTCTCTTTTCTTCAGTTCCTTCTGTCAGGCCACAGACAATTTTGCTGTGTTGCCTTCAAGCTGTGTGCATGGCCCAAGTGTTTTGTAATTCAGGTGGTGTCCCAAAAGTATCCTGCAGCTGTAGTGGCACATCAAAAGCAAAGTGATTGTTTCTTAATGCCTTGATAGCCTTAAATTTGTTACTCCTCCTTTTAGGTCAGCCCTGCCAAATGGATTTACATGTGATGTTTGTACTGCTCCTTCCGTGTTGTGCTGCTGATAGTAAATGAGCTGAGTAATATTTACCTGCAGTGAGGAGCTGAGTTCAGTTGGCAGCTCTCTGAGGCTCCTGTGACAGATTTATTTGATGTATTTCACTGATTCAGCTCTGGCTCCTCAGAGATCAGTGGCAGAGTAAAGCACATATTGTGTGCCAAGAGCAGGAATTTAGGGACATGTTATCAAGCAGCTCTAATCTGGATGTGTTTTGTTTTGGTTTCTTTTTCCAAGCAGTAGCCCGATGTAGTTTTGCATTGCATCCCAGGCAGTGAAATACAGGTGCAGCCTAGACTGCTCAAATACATTAATTTGAACATCTTAAGAAGACAAATTCAGGTCATCGTGATGTGAGAACTTTGTACACCAGCTGTTTGGTTTGGCACATGGCACCATCTTCCTACCCCTGCTCAGGGCTTTGTAAGGCTCATGTGTGTGCACTGTAATCCGGATTTAAAACTGAATCTGCTCAAATACAAGTGCTCCGGGGGAAAATGTGTGTGCACTATTAGCAGATAGCAGAATGATTGACTTCTGGTTTATTTCCTTTCATCCTTCTAGTCCTTTTTTTCCTTTTACTTCCTTTCCTTGTCTGCAAGCAAATTTGAGAAGAAAAATGTTTGTCCTTTTCTGGAATCGGGGGAGCTGAACAGCAGCATGGAGGTTCAGCTGGGATGGGAGTGCGTGTCGGGCTCCATCCCTGTCACGAGGGAGCCGGGGCCGCACAAGAGCCGTGCTTAGGAAGTCCTTCAGGAAGCAGCCCAGCTTTATGCTCACACAAGGGGAACTGGGGGGGGGGACAAACAACAAAAAAGGGCAAGTCAAAGCCAAAGCATTCAGGCTGACGTGCTGCAGCAGTGTGTGTTTGTCAGCTTTCTGAAAGCGCTGCCCAGTCCTCACTTCAGCTTTTACTCGCTGGCAGGGTTACGTTTCTCTGGGTGTTTTCCCACCAGGGGCAGAGACAGGAATGGCTGTCTCCTGTGACCTGGCCGTGGCTGTGGGTTTTGGGGCCCTTTCCATCCCCAAAAGAGGAAAGATAGTAAGCAGCAGGATGTAGATTGTAAAAATGAAACTCGGTGCATGTGAACGTGGTGGGCAGGTTCCTTCAGGGGCTGGGAGGGACAGGAGGTGGGTTAAACCACACAAGGAGCTCCCTGTGCCTGTCCTGCCTCAGCCTCTCTGGGCAAAGGTGCAAAGGTTAATGGTGCTGAGGTAACTGTCGGACTCAATGATCTGAGAGATCATTTCCAAGCTAAATGATTTGATGGGAGAGAGGAGTTGCCGTTGTGAGGAACCTGGTTCCAGGTCTCCAAATGTTGGTGGTGAGGCATTTAGGACACCCAAATTCTGCTAGACACTTGCTGCTGCCTCTGCAGAAAAGCACATTTGTTTTTTGGCTGCTTAGGATGGAGAGAGCACTTAATTTTCACTGCCGCAGTGCAGGGCAAGAAACCTTTGTCAAAAGAAGGGAGGACTGTCATGTACTGGGGATGAGGATGGAGAATCAGAGCCCTGTGGTCACCAGCACTGGCACCTGTGAGTGTCTTTTGTGGGTTAAGCAGCAGAACTGTGGGGAGAAAAGCTTTTAGCTCTTTTTGTGTCTGTTTTTGCCAGTGTAATGGGCTGCAGTTCTGTCCTGTGGTGGGACTGAACCTGTCTGAAGGCTGTAGTTAAGCGTTATTTGCAGCTTCTCAGCTCGTCTCTGTGGTTCAAAATCCATTGCTTTCTAGTTCTTGTGTTGAATGTAGTGTGAGTAGTGATTGTGAGGGAGCTGCTGATGTGCTTGAATGCATTATTATTACTGATATTTCCTTCACTGGCAAAGATGAAAGTGAATCCCTCTTCCATATATTACCTTTAGCATACTTTTGTGAGGCTGCTCAAACTCAGGTTAACTATTTTAGTAAATGTCTTTCAGCCGAGCTAAAAAACCCTTGTTTTGTCTTGTGTTGTCTGATTGTGTCAGAGAAATACGAACCTGATATCCCTTTTGCTGAGTTACAGACTCCTGGCAAGCACTGGAAAAAAATTCCCCATGTCTTTGCAATTCCCTGCACAAGGAATGAATCAGCAGGGCAGGCACATGGGTGATGGTGCAGGAGTGATTCCATCTGGTTGCTGCGATCTGAACAAGCTCCTTCTCCTTGGAGGCTGAGGGAGCAGAGACAGAGCTTTGGGGGGGGTATTTGCACTCTTCTTTTAATTTTTTTTTCTTTTTTTAATCCCTGCTCCAGTCATTGTCCATAATGCCAAACTTCTGTAGCCATTTCCAAAAACTTCCTGACGCCGTGGAAACTTTCCTGGCGTGATAAAGGAGAGGGGAACTGCTCTCTTCTTCAGCTGAGTGCAGAAAAGAGAGAGCTGTTTGGGTTTGAACCTGGACAGAATGATTGATTTTTCACTTCCGATGATGACTGAAGAGTTGGAACTGTGCTTCGTGATGTACTTGGCGTGAGTGGATCTGTTGTCATTTATTTAAATGATGAATTCAAAGCTGCCGTGCTTTAAATGGGCTTTTGTGCAAACTAGGGTTGAATTCAGCACTTTATTTTATCAATGATCTTTGAAACAGCCACTCAGAAATTCTACCATGTCTTGTTAAATGAATCACAGCTTGAGTTTTTCCTTAAAGCTGAGGTTTTCCTAGACCACAAATTTAGTGAGCTGGAAGGGTTTTGGTGCTGGAGCCAGTCCTCGAGGTGAGAAGCTGATGCCTGAGCTCTTTCTGTCACTCCTGTTTGCTCCACCAGCCCCACAGGTTGTTTTCCTGCTGTGGAGCTCCTGGGCTGTACTTGGAGCGAGGTCAAGGATCTCTGTGAACACTTGGAACAATCAGCAGCTGGTCAGAGCTGCAGCTCTGAGGCTTCTGCTCAGATGCTCTACACCAGCATCTGTTGTACACCAGTTCCTTGAAGCACTGATTTTCTCCTGAAATAGATTTGAATTTCCATATCCTTCCTTCCGACTTGTTATTTCACAGTCTTTTCTCTTGAGCACGAGATACTAAGGAAAAATTTGTTTTGGATCAAGACCGAGTACTTGATGAGCTGCTTGTGTCACTAAAAATGAAGAATTTTTTCTAGAGTGAGAATTTTATTTCAAAATTACATCAGCAAAAGTGCAGTTGGTTGGTTTTGTCTTGGTTTTTTTTTCTTTTTAATTTGTAGCCTGAATACCACATGACAGTGTTGTTAATTTAGTGACTGGCCTCTCCAAGGGAGTATGTGGGGAATTACTGTGGATTTGGAGGGCCAAGTCTGTTCTTGTCCAGTTTCAGATGCAGGTGAATTGTTTATCCTTACATCCTGGTCTTGCTGTTATCAGACAGCTCAGAAAAACTGCACAGATGGAGGAAGTAATAGGGTTTGCTTTAAAAAAATCCCAAAGGCCACTCATGATGCTGTTTTCTTTGCCCAGTGTACCATTTTGCCATTCAGGTTATGTGATGCACTTATTTACCTACTATGGTTTGTCTGTCTGATTGCATTTGTTGCAAAGAAGACTTTTTTTTTTTGTTTTACCTGTCCCTGTTTGGATACCTCAGGACCCTGTATCCACCTCTTTTCTGAGGTTTGATTAGCAGAAGGGGCATAGGTTATGGTCCCCTGTACTACCATCATTCCAAACCTGACTTCAATATATCTGTATATGTAAATATAGATGTACAGGAATATATATATATATCAGTTTGATTTGGTGGAGCTATTGTATATATATGTTTATAAACCAAATACCTTACTTGATTTATACATCTCAAGTGGGTGGCATGTCCTTGCTGCAATGTCTTGTAAGGGGAGCATCTGGAATTAAAACCCCTGTGGGTTGGCTGCTCAGGCCTCCTCTTGGGTTGCAGGATACTTAATTTTTGTCACCCACATTACGGTGGAAAGCAAGACAATCTTGCAGGTAACTTGCAACATCTGAAAGAGCAATCAGTAAGTGGATTTGGAAGAGTGTTGGGAGTCACTGCCTGATTCACAACTGCATCCCTGCAGCATGTTCAGGTGACAGGTCTGTTTATAATTCCATCATCAGAGAAGGGCTCCAAGACAGGGCTGTGTAGTGGGTGCTGCACAGCTTGGAGTGCTCTTCCTCCTGGCCTCCAAGTCATGGAGCAACCAGCACATGTCCACTTTCTACTGCTCTGCCAGAATGTTGTGCTGCTTGTGCCTCTGATGATATTTTACAGAAATTACGTTCTTTCATGGTCATTTATGGGGATAATTAACCTTAATCTCTTTAAGCTTCACAACATAAACCAGAGTGCTGCTCCAGTCCAGGCTGCTGGCCTGACTTGTGGCCCTCTGTTGGGATTTGGCAGCATTCACCCACCCTGTGAAATGCCAGGGAATGACAGCCCACGTGGTTTTAGTTCTGCTGCTGGGCAGGATGCAGGTGTTGTATTGTTGGGAGCACAGTAATTGAGAGGGGATGGCACTGCCTCATCGTGGCTCTTGAGAATACACTGATCATGTGAGTCATGCCTTGAGATGTGATGGGAAGCTGGTGGGCACCAGAGGCCATTCATTTCCCAGTGAAATTCCCATTCTCAAGCTATTGTGAGAGGAGAAGGAGGTCAACACAAAGATGTGTTGGCTCCTGTTCCATAGAGGTAGCTTGTAGTTTGAGCAAACAGAGGAATTGAGGGTACATTTGCTAGTGTTTGTTACCTCTCATTGAGAAGGATTTTCTGTACATCTTTCTTTGTGCTTTTT
This sequence comes from Nicator chloris, assembly GCA_013400495.1. Lineage (NCBI taxonomy): Eukaryota > Metazoa > Chordata > Aves > Passeriformes > Pycnonotidae > Nicator > Nicator chloris. The sequence goes on from WAAE01002993.1 coordinate 294,637, forward strand.
ACTCTGTAGTAGAGAGGCTGCCTGTTTCCTGGTGATCAGAAAAAATCTCCAAAATACTACAAGGAGGGAGGAAATGCTAGCAGTGATCTTTTTGAATGGGGAATGTGTCACGTAGATGTTTTATTGTGCTGTGGTTGTAGCTCTGGCAGCTGTTTGTCCGTGTTTTCACTCATGTTTTTGTTGAGGACTCAAAGAGGATTGTGGTGATAGTATATGTTATTTTCTGTGAGTGGAGAAAGTTTGGCACCAAGTGGGGAAGCAATGCAAGCCTCATTCAGAAGTGGAGTGCATCCTATGGGTCTCGGTGCTAAACTCTTTAATGTAGGCTGTGTGATTTGGGAAGAGATGTTTTGAGTGCAACTTAATGTTGCATAGTGTGCTGAATTAAGGCTTACAAACATAAGCTGTTCTTTTGTCCCCAAGGTCTTGTCTGATAAATGACAAGAAGGAAAGCATCTAAGGCTTTTAAAGCTGTTTGGTACTAGAGCATGAAGCTTTTTGGCCTAGAGCTACCCCTAAATGATGTTGTACTTAGGCCCTTTGTGTGAACAGAGAACCAGATCTGGGAATTGTTCATTTGGTCTGGATTACTTTTATCACTGGAAATGTTTGTCGCTCCATCCCACAAATGCTGCTGCTGGCACAAACGAATGGGTGGCCCACAAGTGGGAATGAGGAAGGGATTTGCTTCCTTTGGTGGAGGCGTCAGTGTCTGCGTTCCTCAGAGTTGAATTCACGCCTCCTTCCCCTCTGCCAGCAGAAGGACTGGTACGTTCATGTACTCCATGCTTTCTTCCCGTGTTCAAATCATATTTTTTCTCTTCCAGGGCTTCCCCTAGCTATTGAGAACCATGTCTGACAACGGAGAACTGGAAGACAAGCCCCCTGCCCCTCCTGTCCGGATGAGCAGCGCTATCTTCAGTGCAGGGGGCAAAGACCCCTTGGCGACCAACAACAGCTTTAAACCCCTGCCCTCTGTCCCAGAAGAGAGGAAACCCAGGCATAAAATCATCTCCATATTCTATAGCAATGAAAAAGGTAAGATGCCTCCTTTTTCCACTCCTACTTGCATTCCTTCACTCTCCTCGTAAGTTTTGGTAGTGCTTTAGATGTCAGAGTCCAGCCTGTCCAAGTGGAGGGGATTGCAAAACCACCCCCTGTTTGCTGCCCAGCTTGAAGTAATGCATTTCCAAACAACCCTAATCGATGTCTGGCATTCCTGGGGATCGTGTTACTTAGATGCAGGTTTCTGGTTCAAACCGGGCACCCAGCTGATTTGGTCATGTTGATGATGATTTATGTGGCACCTTGAGGAGAAAAAAAAAAAGTCAGTAAAGAAATAGTGGTGAAGGTGCAGTTGCATGAAGGAAAACTCAGAGAAATTATGTATTTTTGTCTGTGGAACTGCACTGTTAGGATTGATTGCTAGTGGAGGTAAACCTGGGTTGCTGTAAAAAAGATTATTTCTGAGGAAAAAAAATTGTTATAATGAATAGTGGACTGTATTTGTGTGTTGTTTGTCCTCTTTTTCTGTATGGGAAGTGCATGTACAGCAGTGGAGCCCTTTATCCTGGCTCTCCAGAACGTGTGTCCATGTAGAAAACAGTGCATAGATAGAAACACCTTCTAACATCTGAGATGGTAAAACTGCACAGGGACTCTAAGCCTGACCTGAATCTGCTAAGCATTTTATTAATCTACTGGCTAACTTTACTTTTCATATGCACCTTGGAGAGGACCCTGCTGCTCTTGATGCCTTCTGTGCTCTTGGCTCCCTGTGCCTCGCTGCTGGTGTGCTGGGCAGGACTGGTTCAGTCATGCTCACACAGGTTGGGTTGTTTGAAGAGATTCTGCTCCTCTGGTTGATTATTCTCTTGGCTGAGTGTTTTCCCCAGGGCTGGTTTTCACTCTTTCTCAGCTGTGTGAGGAGCTCTGCAGCCCTGCCTCTCCCTGGAGATCAAACCCAGAGAGACAGATTTCCCTCTGTTCCCAAGAGCTGGCTTTCTGCTCTCAACAGTAGGTGTGTTTCCTTTTTCAGAGGATGGAAGGATTTGGCCAGTGTAGCTTTTGGGGGCAGAATAGTTATTTCACAGGGTTATTTATTGTCAAACAGCCTGTGTGGCTGGGCTGCAGCAGTAGCAGTGGTCTTTCTGCTGACATGGGTGAGCCCTAAAGAGCAAAGTCTGTAAGGAGAACATGAGAAGCTACTAGAGGTTGGTGGCAGCACCCCAAGAGAGGCTCCAGCCCTCGGGGTGCTGAATTTGGCTGCTGAAGGTGGCAGGTCTGGGTGCTGCCACCTCAGTGCAGTGCCCTGTGACTGGAGCAGGTTCTGCCTTAGCCCTTCAATCCTGCAGAAATTGGTGTTTTACCCTGTTGGTGTTGGTCTGGGTGCTGCCACCTCAGTGCAGTGCCCTGTGACTGGAGCAGGTTCTGCCTTAGCCCTTCAATCCTGCAGAAATGGGTGTTTTACCCTGTTGGTGTTGGTCCCACAAGGAAACACCCAGGATTTGTCACGGTGAGTTCTGCAAGGAAATCTTGTGGAAGGATCAAATCTGTCCATCTTCAGGCAAGGACTAGGAGCTGGGATGGCACTTGACTTTATGCTGTTGCATTGGTGGTTGATCAGAGCATTTGAGCCCTTTTACAGACAGGAATGAAGCAGAACATTGTAAACAAGGTTTACCTTGCTCTGAATTAGTAACAAATGAATTATGAATGCAAGTGGGTGCAATTATAGCTGGAGAGCTCTGTGACATTCCATGACACCTCTTTTTCTTCATGGACATTTTCTCTTTTCATTTTGATGATGGGTTTGTTCATTGCTGGAATGGGGAGGTAGTTGAAGAATTACCTAAAGTTGTATTGGCTCATCTCAAGTTGCTTTGGAGTCCTTTGACAATTATTCAGACCAGTCTAGATACTGACAAGTACCAAATTTAGGGAAATTATTCTGCATATTTATTTAGTATCTACCTACTGATATTTTGTGTTGCAAACTGAAAATAGGAGAATTTCTGCTGAGAAAACTACATTTTAGAGGAAATGAGTGTCAGTTTGTGTTTTCTAGATGTTAAAAAGTAATTCAAGTAATGTCCTCCTGAAAAAAAGCAGGCTTTCCTGCATGGCAAGATATTAGGAAAAATGGAAATTAAATTACCCAACTTACAGAAACTATCTGAAAGTTGTATTTTTTTAATTTGGAAAAAACTTGTCTCCTACATGACCTGCAGCAAGGCTAATACAAATATCCAAAGAAGGGATTTTGGCCCTCAAGTCTGCAAAACTGGCTGTTGAATGTAAGCAGAGCAGAAGTGGGCACAATGTCTTTCTGGCACTCACACAATAGTCAGATGTTAGTTGTTTTGTTCATTAGCATGGCTGGGACGCACCCTCCCCAGAAATGCCCATTTAAATCCTTCTTTTCTTTAAATTCAGCTGCTGGGAAGCTTTACAGAAATACTAACTTCCTGCTCAGACTTAAAAAAATATATTGGGACTAGATGCAAAATATTCTGTCAGCCTGGGGTAGAAATTTTTCATGGGGAAAAATGTCTCCAGGCATCGTGTAAGTTAATAAATAACTACAAAAGCGTTCAGTTTTCCTTTTCAGAAAATGAAAAAATCCTTGCCATTTCCAGGAATGTTGTTTGGCTCTGTCTGCACATCTCTGTCCATATGATTTTGCAGGGTCCCTCCTGGCCAGCCTCATCTGTTCCTGGATCCTCTCTTGGGAGGTTCTTGTGCTTTGAGGGACTTGCAGATGAAGAGGTTTAACAATTACACTGTTTCTGTCCCAAGTCTGAGCTAGTTCTGTGCTGAAATAATCATAAGGGTTGGAAGGGATTATTTAATCACCAGTCATGGAAGGCTTTTTTTCCCCCTGGTTCCATTGTTTAGGATAAATGAAGTGATAGTCATCTTCTTACTACAGTACTTTATTGCCATGAATTTTCTTGGCCTCACTTCTGAAGTCAAAGGAACCTCTGTGTGGTTTTGGAAAGCTTTAAAATAGTCCCCTAAAACCAGAAATGTTTGTCTATGAGCAGAAAGTATTGGAGGAGGTGCTGAGGGCATCACCCAGATCCTGCATGTCACGTGCTCGGGGGCACATTTCGGTGTGATTTCAGCTGGAGCTCAGCAGCTCCAGGTGCACATCTGGAGTCAGCTGCCTGCTACCTCCAGCTGTTGGGAAACAGCTGCATTTCTTGCCTTGTGTACGGAATTTGGCTGGTGGGAAGTGAGGGCAGCCTGAGGATGGGTTTGCCCTGGGAAGTACGGAGGCTGACACCCTGCTGAGTGCCTGCAGCTTTCCTGGGGAAGAGTCTGTTTGTATTTGAGGCACCTTCTTAATCAGAGCCTTTCTCCAGCTCACCAAATCCTTCCAAAGGACCCGTGTGTCTTCTCCTCTTGGGAACAGGGGGGCTACGCTGCTGTCTCTGCAGGGCCAAGGGCCAAATTCTGGATCCCATGACCAATAAAAAATGGTAAAACACCCATTTCTGCAGGATTGAAGGGCTAAGGCAGAACCTGCTCTGGCCACAGAGCACTACACTGAGCTGGCAGCACCCAGACCTGCCACCTTCAGCAGCCGAATTCAGCACCCCGAGGGCTGGAGCCTCTCTTGGGGTGCTGCCACCAACCTCTAGTAGCTTCTCATGTTCTCCTTACAGACTTTGCTCTTTAGGGCTCACCCATGTCAGCAGAAAGACCACCACGTGCAGTTTGAAAGGAGCATTGCCCTGCATTGAAGGGATTCCCGTTTCAAAGCCAGGGGCCGGGAGGCAGCGTGGCCTCGCCGTGGCCTTGTTGTGGAGCTCAAGGATGTCCTGCCAGCACATGACTCACCGGGCTTGCCTCTGCCTGGGGCTGTTTGTTTGAAGTGCTGCTCTGCTGTTCCTGTGGGCAGAGCAGGGGCTTTCAGTCTCCTTGCCTTGCCTGCTCGTGGGATCTGTGTATTTTTGGAAGGAGTGGGTTTATTTACCCAGCACAGATGGAGGGTTTGAGCAGCAGCTCCTGTTCATTGTATGTCAAGTACTCCCAAACAGGAGCCTTCCTGAGAAATACAACTTTTTATATATAATCTATATATATTTGTTCCCCCTTGCTTCCACATAAAAACTTAGGAGAAACAGGGCAGAAATGGTGCTTTCCTTGGTTTTCACAGCAGCGAGTCTCCCCTGTGCTGCGACCGAGCGCTGTTAATGAAACGTCTGACAGCCCGTTTGCTTTTTGGCTCTGCCCAGTGCAGCCATATTAAAGATATCCTGTTTATAACAGCCGTGTCTTTCCACGGCATTGTTCAGCTGGAGGCAGCCCACATGGCTTTTCGTTCGGGAGTATTGTCCTCGCTCCCCGTCCTTCCCTTCCCGCCAGCCTGAGGGGATTTCAGACGGATTCCTGGCTCCCAGCAGCACCAGCTTTGCTTGCTCTGTAGTCAAGAAGAGGGTGCTGGTTTACCTGCTTTTTCCCGACTGAAACAAGAGGACTTTTAAGGTGAATTTAAAAACAAAGCAGAAGAAGAAAATTAAACACCCCTCCCCCCGAACAGCCCCCTGAATACTCCCAAAACAAACAAACAAAAATCCCAAGCCCCAGGTGTTAGAAAATATCTTATAAATTCAATTGAATCTAGGTTGGATTGTGCACGTGGTCCTTCTAATTATTTATTCCTGCTTCTGGTACTTATTATGCTTCCCCCCCCCCCCACTCCCTTTTAATTTAAATTAGGTAATTGCTCTGAGGCTATAAACTCTTATCTTCATCACAGGAAGTCTTAGTTTGCATTAATTACCTTGAATTGAAGCCGTGAGGCAACTGAGTTTTAAGTGTCTTTAGGGTGAACTTGAGGTTGAACTGAAGTTGTGTTTTCTGCTGTTCTTAATCTATATTAAAATGTCCTTTTTTGCATTGTAAACATTTAATATGTTTAGATTTCATTTGCTCAGCAGAGCACTCTGGTGCTCTTATTATTAATCTCTTATTTTCTTGCTTCCATAGTATAAATTATTTGAATGGAGCAAGGTTCTTGGAATCACAGAATCCCAGCATGGTTTGGGTTGGAAGGGACCTTAAAGCCCATCCAGTCCCCCCCCCTGCCATGGGCAGGGACCCCTTCCACTATCCCAGGTGGCTCCAAGCCCCATCCAACCCAGCCTTGGACACTTCCAGGGATCCAGGGGCAGCCACAGCTGCTCTGGGCAAACTGTGCCAGGGCTTCCCCACCCTCACAGGGAAGAATTTCTTTCTAACATTGTGATCTTTGAATGTCTTTTTCAGGAAGCAAAAAGAAGGAAAAGGAAAGGCCAGAAATCTCCCCACCGTCAGATTTTGAACATACCATCCATGTTGGCTTTGATGCTGTTACTGGAGAGTTCACTGTGAGTATTCCTGCCTTGGAGCAGCTGAGGAAACACCAGGGGTCAGTGCTGCAGTGAAGCCCAGGCAGAACTTTAGAATCAAGTGCGAGTTAGTCTTTGTTTTTACCAAGAACTATTTTTCCTGTGTGTTTGTACAGCACACTGTGACCTGTTAGCGCTTTTGGAATGCCAGTGTCACATCTGATGCTTTGTGTCACCCAGGAGAGCCCTCCCTGACAAACCCTCTTCAGTTTGCTTTCTTTAGGGGGTAACACTGGATCTGTTGAGTGTTTCTGTGTTCCCACTCCTCATGTCTGCTCCAGCATACCTGGAAGAATTGTGTCCTGGGATCTGTGTTTTCACCTTTGGCTCCCCATCCTACTCGCTCGCGTGCTTAAGGCTGTGCATGTTATACTTTTATAGAGGGAAGGAATTAGTTTTGCTTTTTAAAAACCTTTACAATACAAAAAGGATGCTTAAAATCCCTTATTTTTTCAGGGAATGCCAGAACAATGGGCTCGGTTACTTCAGACCTCAAATATCACCAAACTAGAACAGAAGAAAAACCCCCAGGCGGTACTAGATGTGCTGAAATTCTACGACTCAAAAGACACAGCAAAACAGAAATACCTGAGTTTTTCTGCTCCAGGTGAGAGCCAAATGTGCAGGACACTGGAGTTGGGTATTTGGAGCACAGTCTTCCTCTCTGTCAGAATGAGAAATCAGGTTCAAGTGCTAAAATCGAGGTGCATTTCAATGAGGAACAAATGTACAAAGATTGATTTAAAACTGACTGGAAACTGGCGTTGTCCAGTTAATTTCCTGTTTTAAGTGGAGAGGGGAAGAAAGGGAACTGGATCATTTAGAATAGCAGCCAAAACGAGCTTGAATGGGCTGTGTTTATCAAGCTGGGGCTCTGGGACTGGGATGGACTGGTTTTGTGCTGGAGGTCTTGCTCCTCACAGCTGTCTCTGAACTTGATGTCACCAGCTGGTGACATCAGTGATGCAGAATAATTTGTGACTCATAGATGGGGACCTATGTTTGGGGGCTGAGAGAAGGGCTGTTCCACAAACAGGTGCATCTTTACCTACTTTTCTTCCAAATTCTTTCTGGAAGTAGCTTAGTAATAAGGCTTTGTAATATTCTTACCCTGTACTCGACAAAGTTCACTTTTTATTACTTTTTTTTCTGATGATTTTATGTATTCTGCTATTTGTCCTGTTTAGAAAAAGATGGCTTCCCTTCAGGAACACCAACGGTGAGTGTTTACTATTATATGGATATTCTGTATATCCAAGTTCAGGTCTTCTGGACTTGTTATATCCTGAATCTTGAAGTATTAAACTGTATAAAGGTTAAAAGAATAAAAATTAGAATTTTTTTTGTGGAATAGAAACATTAATTTGGGTGGTCAGTTACATATTTCACTGCAGCAACAGTGTTTGAGTCTCATAACAAAATGTAATAACTAAAGGATAGACTGAGTGGTTTAAGCTATTTTCTTTTGACATGGGTAAGAATTATTATCTCTTACTGTGAAGAAAAAAAAGTGAAGTCTTTAATACTGTGAGAGAGACAATTTGTTTATCTGTCTTTTTTAAACTTTGGTAAAAATGTAGACCAATGCCAAAGGTTCAGAACCATCAACAGCTGTGGCAGATGATGATGAAGATGATGAAGAGGCTCCTCCTCCTGTGATTGCTCCCCGGCCAGATCACACAAAATCGGTGAGCAGCTGTAAAACTGACAGACCTGCGTTTCTCAGCATTGCAGAACTTTGCTTTGTAGGGAAGTGCTTTATTTGGGCAATAAGCTGCTGTAAGTTTTTAGAGAAAAGTTCTGTTTTTTGAATTTGCTAAGAAAATACCGATTTTCTGAATATCAGTTGGATTAGAAGTCCTGTAGTTAATAGGATCATTTAGGTTGGAAAAGACCTCTCAGATAATTGAAATTTGTCGATTTCTTTGTCAGCTTGTGTTGAAGACATCCAGTTATGCTTATCCTTGTGAGGAGGAGGAGGATTCTTACTCCTAAATAAAACCTGTAGGCCGTTTGTGTAACTTTGTGCAGCACCGTGATACAGGTGTAATGTATTTGCTTTCTTTTATTTGATTAGGTTTTAGTGTGGTTGCCCCTCCAAATGCACCACCTAAACCCCAACCAATGCAAATTTTAGATTTGAAAGCTTCTTTCACTCACAAAGTGATTAGCACTACAGGAACAGTGAAATGCTTGAGAAGTTGTTCATTAAGTTTTAGGGTAGCCCTCATCTACACGCCTTGGTAATGGTGTCCCAGGGATCCCACTTACTCCAGCTCCTTCTTTTGGCTGTGGGAGCTGTACATTTTGCTTCTCTGTCGCTCACTTCTTCCAGGAGTGCAAATGAATTATGTTTATTTGTCTAGGGGTATTGCTTTATAATTTCCTGCTCTTGGGATTTCGACATATAAAAGGTGAGAGGTCCACAGCTGGATATTTCTGGAGTAACTGTGTATATCTGTGGACAGCTCAGGAGGAAATTAAATAAAGCTCCAAGAAACTAAATCCTGGAAAAGAACCTTAATATGGGGACAACTGGGAAGTATTTGAGAATCTCATCTTTCTTTTCATGGCAATCAAGCATCTTTTTCCTTTAGATCTTAGTAGAAGTTGATCTCACTATTAAATAGTGGTTTCTGCTCTGTTAACTAGTATGGATTATAAAGAATAAGCAGATAAAAAACTGAGAAACCCCCTGTGGAATCTCCTAGCATCCTCTCTGCTCAGGAGGTGCCTGGATCTCTTTCAGAGATCAATAATATTGCCAGCATCTTGTTTTATGGAGCTTTAATTTGTCTCAGGTCTAATTTCTGCCACATGCCTGGTATAAAATGGTGCTTGGGGATCTTTGCAGAACTGTGGTGGGTTTCAGCTGAAGGCCAGTGATGGCAGAGCAGGTGCTCAGGTCTCTGGTGTCCCTTACAGATTTACACCCGCTCTGTCATTGACCCCATCCCTGCCCCGGCCGGTGACACCTGTGCCGACAGCGCCTCCAAAGCGGGGGATAAGCAGAAAAAGAAAACCAAGATGTCAGATGAAGACATCATGGAAAAACTACGTAGGTGCCTTCATTTCAGCTCAACCAAGGCTTTAGGGCTGGGGGAGGAACGTCACAGTTTTGCTCTCACCCTTGCTTTGTGTGCAGTGCTTGGGTAGCTTTGTGTCCAGCAGCAGCTGAGAGCGCCGCGCTGGCTTGGGTGGTTTGTAATGCTGTGGGGTGGAAAACAAGGACAGAACAGGTTTGGGTTTGTATCACACATGCACATCAGTGTCACAACTGAACTTCAGTCAAACCGTGGTAACATAAAATAGTTTCTGCTGTTGCTTGTTCCATAACAGTCTTGATGATGATTTTTGACTGTGTTAGTGTTCCCCTGCAGCTTTGGCTGTTGGTGCACCAGCTTTGCTGCTTGAGCTGACCCACTGTTGGGCCTGTCTTGGCCAGGCCAGCCCTGCTGTTGGAAGGCAGTGGGATTGGACTGACTTTTTGATTTTTTGGGGTTTTTTTCCTTTCTTTCAGGCACTATTGTAAGCATAGGAGATCCCAAGAAAAAATACACCAGATATGAAAAAATTGGGCAGGGGTAAGTATTGACCCCAACTTTTATTCCCAGTGGGCCAGTGTTAACAGCAGGGTGCTGTGCTCTGCCTCACACCACTTACTGTACGGGCAGAGATGTTGGCTGCATTGAGCAGTGATAAATCACAGAATCCCACCCTAGTTAGGGTGGGAAGGGATCTTAGAGCCCATCCCTTAAAGTCCCACTCCCTGCCATGGGCAGGGACACCGTCCACTATCCCAGGTTGCTCCAAACCCCGTTGAACCTGGCCTTGAACACTTCCAGGCAACCATGACCTCTCTGGGCAGCAAACAGTAAAGTAAATGAACAGTGAAGGTGTCACACAGTGGTGGGAATCTTGAATTGAAAACTGAAACAATTTTGTGTTTGTGACTTGGCTGTTCACGTGTGTGTTTGTTATGCAAGGAGATGAAAATTGCTGTAACGTTTTTCTTTCTCTTCACAGGGCTTCAGGTACAGTTTTCACAGCTATTGATGTGGCAACAGGGCAGGAGGTAAGATTCCTGTGTTAATTTTTGGTTTAAATGTTCTTCTCTGGGTGGGCAGAATGATTTGAGTGATTTCCTTCAGTGGCTCCCATCGCTGCAGTCACCTCTCAGATGTTTGTCACAGTCTGTTGTAACAGTGTGCCTTGTTCTGTAGTAATCAGATGATGAAAGCTAAAAACAGAGTGAAACTGAGTGTTTCCAGTGAAAAGCAGGGGGAGTGAGGTGTTCCAGAAGTGAGTTTGGAAAATGGTTTATCCTTCCAAGAATTGCAGGCATTGTTGTCTTACGTTTTCAGAAATAAAATTTTGTTTAGTCTTTGCACACTTGGCTGTGTCTGTCTCTAGGGAAGCAGCTTTTCTCATGTGATGCCCTGATGCAGTCAGAATGTCTTCTCCATATCCTACTCTTTGCTTTTATCCCTTGCTTTCTCCGGTGAAATTGGTGGCATCAGCAATACTCTGCATGTTTGTCAACCTGTGGCCATATCTTGGGAGGCAGCCGAATGGGCTTCTGGGACTCAGCTTTTAGGAATAATGATTTGTCTCTGTTTAACTTCAGATTTCCTTAATTTTCTTTTAATGTTTTTTATTTAAGTTCTTTTCTAAATTTTCCTTTAAATATCCACAAGTATGCATTCTTTAGGTCACTGATCAGTAAATGCCCTTTCAGCAGTAACCACATTCAGTAGTCTTGCAGTGGAGCACCACATCTTGATTAAACATGAACATTGCCATCATCTCAGGGTGTCTTCATTTGCTCTCCACACACTGCAGTATTTCATGTCCTCTCACTGATTGCAGAGTGAATTTTGGGGTGCAGGGCCTTTCTTTGATCTGCTCTGCACTTTGCCAGGCAGTTGATGGCTTGCAGCCTTCATGCAGTGCTCGGGTTTCCTCTGCTTCATGCCTGAGGATAGGGTTAGATTTGCTCACCAGTAAGAGGAGCACTCCTCTTAGAGCTCCATAGTGACAGGACAGGAGGAAACAGATAAAAATTGCCATAAGGGAAATTTGAGTTAGACATTAGAAATTTTTTCCCTCTCAGGCAGGATGATTTGGCATGGCACAGGAGCTCAGGAGGGGTTGTGGAATATCTGCTCATTGAGGTCTCCATTCCGGACTCCCACAAAACTCTCAGTAACCTGCTCCACCTCCAGTCATAGTTATTTTGTCACTCTGTGCTGCAGAATGATGAGAATTTCTTCCATTAATGCCCTTGACAATATAATAACAATCATTTCTACAGGATTATGTTGATTTTTGTGTTTAGTTTTGGAGTCAATCCAGGTTGTCTTGCAGAACTCCGAACTGCTTCCTCGGAGTGTTGGAGTTAACAGAGCCGGGATGATTCTTCTCTGTTGTAAACTCTGTAGTACTTGTCCTTGCTAGCTTATTTCCTGGATGAGATGGGCCTTTATCTTCCCTTTTCTCTCTTGGATAGTTCATTCAGTTAATGGCTTTGAGAAAAATTCCTTCTGCCTCCCATTATACCCAAATACCAATTTGGTCAGAATAAAGAACAACAAAATGCCTCACTTTGCATCGGAAGGCTCAAACTGCCTCTCTGAGTTGCTACAAGGTTCTCTTCCACTTCAGGCCTGTTGATAAGGAATTGAGTGAACATCTTTCTCTCTCCTGAATGTCCTTTGCTGTCTGGTCTGGCCTCTCTTACTGTTTGTGGATCCTGTCAGCTGCAAGAGGATGATGTTGGCCATGGGTGCAAGTTGTGTGCTGATCAAGCGGATTCTTTTAAGTTGTATGCTGATAAATAAGCAACTTGCCAGCCACAAACTGTTCTAAACTCCTTTAATCCTGTTACAGGATTCCTTCTGCCTTTTCACTGTATTAAGAGTGACTGAAAGGTTTGGGTACTGAGGTTTGAGATTGCTGTTTTATTTTGCCCTATTCAGGTGGCTATTAAACAGATCAATTTGCAGAAACAGCCCAAGAAGGAGCTGATAATTAATGAGATCTTGGTAATGAAGGAGCTAAAGAACCCCAACATAGTCAACTTCCTGGACAGGTAAATGCAGCCACCTGGCTGATTGCTCATCCCAAGGGTTACAGGAGCTTATCCCTTGCACAGACCTGCTCTTCCTCTACCTGAGGGTCTTGGAAGCAGATGAGGCTGTCTGTACTGTCACCCTGATGGCACAGGGACATGCTTTTGGTTTTCTCTTTGTAGTTACCTCGTAGGGGATGAATTGTTTGTGGTGATGGAGTATCTGGCTGGAGGCTCTCTAACAGATGTGGTCACAGAGACGTGTATGGATGAAGCACAGATCGCTGCTGTCTGCAGAGAGGTGAGTGTGGAGGGGCTGGGTTGAGGAATGAAGGTGTTCCCTGTTCCCCTGATTTTTGTGGCATGCTCAGGTTAGCACTGATTGCCACAAATGCTGCTGAAGCCATTGAGTAAAGAATGAATAGTACCATGAGCAGAAATCAATATTCAAATGGCAGAAAGTAACAAAATCAGGTCAACTCAGAAAACTGGGGCTTTGCAAGTTGTAACATAAGAGCTACAGTGGTTTTTGAGGTGGGTGTTTGAGAATGTTTGGTGATGGAGCAAATAAAGTCTGTGGGTTTGGTACCTGGGGTGCCTTGTCCTGCTGACAGTGTTAACAGAAAGATATGAATAATGTGGACTGTTATGAACAGATGAATATGAGCAGAGTTCAGGGAGAAGCAATAGGGCAGCTAAGCAGCTGGAAGGAATGGCTTTTTTAGCTTAGACTAGCAAAGAACATTCAGAGGCACTAAGGAAAAAAAAAATCTGCATATTCGTGTATGGGTAATGCAGAAAGGAGAAAAACAGAAAAATAAAAATTCCTGAAAGGTTTGAAGTGTTTTCCAGAAGGAAGAAGGGGAATGGCGTTTGCTCACAGTTTGGAAGTGGATCTGGTGAAACAGGAGTACATTAAGAAACATATTTTAAAATAAGAGTGAACTGAATGCAGACTATCCCTTTCCTCCTTGAGTTGTTCCCATAGTGTGTGACATGTGCCAGTTAAGCTTTCTTTATGGGTTTCTCAGGAAAATGATGCTCCAGAAGGTTGCAGTTGGAATAACTTTGAGGTTGCAGTAAGATTTCAAATGAAAGTGTTAAAAGCAGCCAATATCACAGCTTATCAGTGGTTTCTGCCCTGAGCAAGTGCCAGTACCCAGCTCAGGCTTGATTTTATCATGGCAGGAGGAGAATTCAGTGATCTGCTGTGCAGGAGAAACGGAGGCTTTCAGAAAGCCCATCTGACTCCATCAGCATGACGAGTGTCTTTGTGACTCACCCCAAGGGAGGGGAGGGAAAGCAAACTTGCACAGTAACATGTATGGACAGGGAATGGTTTCCAGAGAAACCAGAGCTAGAAGCCGAGAACCAAGAGAGTAACTATTTACTGTGACAGTAATGAAATTTTCTGAGGAAGAAGTCAAATCCTGAGCTATTGTACTTCATCAAAACTCTGCTGCCCAGTGTTTTAGATATTTAGTTTTGCAAATCAGTGTCACTTTGCTAAAACAAACCAAGATTAAAAAAAAAAAACAACTCAGTGGGGACATCTGTGCCAAGCTGCAAATGGCAAATGTTCTGCTTAGATGGAAAGAGAAAAATCTGGTTTTTGTTCTTTTGCCTTTTATTCTCAAATAACAAAAGTAAATTTCATTATGGTTTTGGGCAGAAACTTAGTGTGAAAGGTTTTCATCTGAAAACAATGCAAACCAGAATTAGTGCCTTTCAGAATGAAGATGTTTTACAGCCTTCACTGTAGAAGTTGTGTGGATGTTGAACATGAAGCCTCACCAGTTCCTCTTGGTGAGACCTCAGCCTGAAAAGCTCTCACTTCATCCTTTATGGTTCCACTTGCAGAATCTGTGGGATGTACCAAAATTAACATCAGGGATTTCTGAGAGCATCTTGGGTGATGAGGAGTTTAAAGGATGCATTTGTTAAGATAGGGAAACTCCATGGTGAAATGATTTTTGACCTCCTGAAATCCGGAGTGTATTTTTTTAGCCCAAGAGCTTCCTCTGCTGGTTATTTTCAATAATACCTTTCTGTTCTTGCACTCAGAGCTGACTGAGGGTGTGAACATGGCTTTGAATTTGTGTTCACTTACAGCAGTTCTGTTTCTGGATGCTGAATGTTGTTTTTTTCTCTCCTGTCCAGTGCTTGCAAGCGCTCGAGTTCCTCCATGCCAACCAGGTCATCCACAGGGACATAAAGAGTGACAATGTGCTGTTAGGGATGGATGGATCAGTTAAATTAAGTGAGTAGCAGACAATTGTTTTCATGTTCTGTTTTCCCTTTTCCAGGAATCTCTGGCTCGGAGTGTGTAAATCGGTAAAAGGAGAATTGGCAGGGAAAATTGAGGTGGTTTTTATTGATTATGAGTAATAGAAATCAATTCTGTTATAAAATATGTATCAGACAGCAGGTGCTGATACTCTGAGGGCCCTCAGATTGGGGCTGTGAACGTGTTGGCCTGGCAGGATGTTGAGGCAAACTTGTGGCCCCATGAATACGTTGGTAAATAGGAAGTAACTGGCACAGACAGTGAAGCAAAATGGGAATGATTGCAAGAACAAAGTTGCAGCAAACTGCAGTGGCTTTGTTAGGATGCTGGGACTTGGTATTAATGCTTTGCCCCATTCATGAAAAGGCCACTAGCAAGGAAATTGGACATTATTGGTCATTTATTGCAGTCTAGTCTTACCCTGTACCTTTTCTTGGACTGGAAATTTAACATTTTTATTAACATAATCATGACAAAACAAATGACTTGCTTTTCAGGTAATGGTTATGCATGCATGGGCTTGTACAGTAAAGCCTTTTCTGGTGTGTGTAAATAAAAATGATGTGAAAGCACTGGTAGCTCTCAGGACTGTTGAGAAAGAGCTGCATTATCTGCCTTTCTTATGTAGGAATGTACAAAGCATATAACAATCAAAGAGTTAAGGCAAAAAGGTGTGAAGCAAAAAGTGTTTCAGTAGGAATTTGAAGGGCCATGGAAGTGTATCTTAGCAGTATTCCTATTGTAGATGGTTTGCAGTCTCATTTGAGATGGAGTGTGGAGAAAGATTATGAGCAACCTGATTTGCATACCAGCATTGCTGGGTGCACTGCTCGCTTGCATAGGGATTTTTTTTTTAAGGATGTGGTGTGTCTGTGCACAAACTGTGGATTCAGAGGCTGAAGAGAAGTGGACAGTTACAACAGAGGATGTGGCTGAGAAGAGTTAGCTGGAGAAGGATCAAAATTGCAAAAGAGGTGTCAAAGCAAAGTGGCCAAAGGACAGAGTTGGCAGCTGAGTCAAAATCATCACGCCAGCAGATCGGGGGAGGTTGAGGAAGGAGACACAGGAGAAGACAGGAGTCAGCTGCCAAAATTCCCTGTATGAAGGGGAGGTGGTGTAATCAGTGCTGAACAAGCTCTTCTGGGACTGTGTGATTATATTGCTTTAGCAGAAGTTTAGGGTGGGAGAAGCTGCACCTTCTTCTTGAACTCTTTGCCTTCTCTGAGGGATTCTGGTGACAGGACAGGTGTCACCACTGCAGCTACACATGCTGCTGGTGGGTGAAACTGGATTCCTGCCTCTCTTCTTCCTCTGTGCTGGTGGCTGGTGCTGGAGGCCTGGCTGGGAGGTCAGGAGAACACACTGCAGCTGCTTCCCTGGGCTGGTCATGGAAATAGGCCGTGCTGGGAGGTGACTGTGACACCTTGATAAGGCCAGAAAGTGCAGGAGGAACTTGGTGACTCCTATAGGTTTGGTTTTTGTTTTTTTTTTAAGGCAGCATTTTGGCTGTTGGGGTGGGGTAGTTCTGTGTTAAATGGTCTCGGTACAACTTGGCACTTCCGTGACTTGGCTCTTTCCTTAGCACTGCTTGGCATAACACTTCCAAAATCGCCCTGGAATTTAAATTTCTCTCTCTCTTCTCTCCCTCTCTCTCTCTCTTTCTCTAACTTAGTGTCAATGATAAAGTAATATCTGTCTCCTGCCTTAACTGTGTTCTTATTGATGCTTTACATGCCTGGGAAGTGGGAGTGCTGCAGCTGGATAAAGTAACATGATGGGACATGCATTGCTGCTGCTCCTGAAGGCTATAGGAATAGGTGACTTTTCTTGTTTTCTTCAGTGTGGTTGTTCTCTTTGGTAGTTACCTTGTGGAAAGGTTTGTTTGTCCAGGTTCCTGCTGCTGAGTGGGGTAGCACTGCACTTCCCTGAAGCCTTGTTTCCGTGTCTGTCAGCTGTAGTACCTGTATAGATGGCCAAAGTGCTGTGAAATGTTGACCTCAGTAGCTGCACAAGTACAATCTGTTTAGCAGGGCAGAAGCCATGGATTGTGGATGGATTTCTTCTAATTCAAGCTGCATAGCACACCACATGCAGAACACTCTGCCTGTGTTCTGCCTGATTGCTTATTTTGGCTGTTAGCATTCTAGAACTCTTGAAGGAAGGACTGGGCAATTCTTCTACAGGGTAATTCTTGTTTCCAGAGGACAAAAGCCTTGTCTCCACTCCATGGAGTTCTGCCCTGCTTAACCACCTTCAGGTTTTGTATTTTCATTGCACGTTGGCTTTTTTAATACGGAGAATGTTGCGGGGGAGGAAAGAATGAACTGCCCTCAAACCCCTCTCAATGAAATGTATGTGTACCAATAGAGAAGTCTCCTAGGAAAGCCACTTCTTGGCGTGCACCAGCTTAACCTCTTACACTTGTGTTGTCCTGCAGCCGACTTTGGGTTCTGTGCCCAGATCACCCCTGAGCAGAGCAAGCGCAGCACCATGGTGGGGACTCCGTACTGGATGGCTCCCGAGGTGGTCACACGGAAAGCCTACGGCCCCAAAGTGGACATCTGGTCCCTGGGCATCATGGCTATTGAGATGGTGGAAGGAGAGCCCCCATACCTCAACGAGAACCCCCTGAGGGTAAGAAGCCCTGGTGTTCACCACTGTCAGTAATTGTTCATTAATTGCATCTGCGTTAAAAAGAAAATGGAAAGAAAAAGCCAACAAGATTCAGCAGTACAAGCAAATTCCTCCAGAGGAAGAAAGCTGTCTTGAATTTGCAGTCAGCCTTACCCTGACTCCCCACCCCTGGAAGTGTCCAAGGCCAGGTTGGACAGGGCTTGGAGTAACCTGGTCTAGTTGAAGGTGTCCCTGCTCAAGGCAAGGGGTGGAAGAAGATGGGCTTTAAGGTCCATTTCAACCTAAACCAGTCTGGGATTCTGTGATGGTACTTAGATGATTTACCTGCCTGTAACTGAAGCACAGCACTTTGACCTCAGGCCTCTGTGAAAGTTTAGGGAAAGTAAACCCAAGATATTATGGAAAGTGCTGCTGTGTCACAAACTGATATTTTCTTTGCTGAGGTCAGTATCTATTGCCAAAAGATCTTGAACATTGTTTTGCTACTAGCCAGAATAGGTCATGACTGCCTACACATGTGGCACTTTTACAGGTCTAATCTCTGAAGTTGAGGAGAAGTAGGCTGCAGAGCCCTCTCGCCTGAGGGCTTGCCAAAAGGCAGGTCAACTTGGTGTCTTTTAAAGCTTGGTTTTGGTTATACCTTATTCTTTATTTTACAGGCTTTATATTTGATAGCAACTAATGGCACACCAGAACTCCAGAACCCTGAGAAACTGTCCCCAATATTCCGGGATTTCTTGAACCGATGTTTGGAGATGGATGTGGAGAAAAGAGGATCAGCCAAAGAATTGCTACAGGTGAGACTCAGCTTCCTCTCACAGTGTGAGGTCCAGAGCCAGGTCAGCCTGTGATGAACCACACCATAGACTGGCACCCTTTATTTTTTTCTTGTGTGTGTGTGTTTTCTCCTGGGAGCTCTAGTGAGAGCAGTTGGTAGCAAAGATTTATAATGTACTCCAAAGTTACTCCATCATAATCTGTGATTTCACTCTGCCACTGCCAAAGCATCCAGCAGTTTAGGAACTCCCTTCAGAGGGTGGCCACTGATAGCATTTGCATTGCTTTTCATACTTCCACTTGCAAATGTCCCCTTCAGAACTCCTGATAAAATAATCTACTGATCTGACATCCATGTTCAAGCCTTGAAAAGCAAAGTTTCCTTTCTCCCCCCAGGGTTCTGCCCTATGAGCTGAGCAGTGTCCTTGCCACTGTGCCACCACAATGTTTTAGTTTTGCTTTTAAATGCTTTCTGTGCACTGGGAAAAGTCTGGTTTGTTAAATGAGATCTGCTTGTAGGCAGCATTGTGTGAAGGAGTGGGAATGCCTGATGCCATTCGTGGGGGAGAGCAAGGAGTAGCTCTGAGGCAGGTGGTGTAGAGGCTTTCCCAGTAAAGCCAGCTGCTGCTTCTTATCTTTCTCTGATTATTTCTTGTTTAGATCTTTGTTCTGCTCATTGCAATATTCACCTTTTCCAAAAAACAGTGAGATATTCCAGGAGAAATTCCATTGGGCAAGGCAGTGTGATCCCAGCCAGCTTGGGATCGTGTTGTCCTTGTAACCATCCGGAGAAACACATGAAACAAGTCAGCAGTTAAAATACAGAGTCATTGCTGCCCAGCTCCATGGAAACATGAATCCTGCTGGAAATCAAACCTCTAAAAGCATGGCTTTCACTGATTCCTTGTGTTTCTGTCTTCCTGGCAGCATCCCTTCTTGAAACTGGCCAAACCTCTGTCCAGCTTGACGCCACTGATCCTGGCAGCCAAAGAAGCAATGAAGAGTAACCGCTAACATCCTGCCACAGCCTTCTTCCTTTTTTGTTTGTTTGTATTTTACAAATCTTTATAATATATGAAATTGTTACACTTCAGGGGGGAGGGAAGGGGTTTTTGTGGGGGTGGGAAACGTCTGCAAAAGGGAAGAAACTCTCATCCAGAAGACACCCAACATACATTGTGGCGACTCTAGAGATCCCTATCTGGGGTCCAGAAGGAATTGAGGGCTGAATTACTGGCCTTTGTGGGTTTTTTAATTCTGATTTTTGTTTCCCAGACAGCCCAGAAATACCACTTGCTGTGCCCGGGGCTTTAAGGGGTTTTAACGACTTCGCTGTAACAGCTCCCATTGTACCCTCTGGGTACTTTCAATACTTGAATGACAGATTCAAGCTTTCAGAGAGCAGTACTAATTTTACCTGCTGATCTCTTTGCCTCTCCTCTCCTCCCCTCTACCTGCAATCCCTGTGGGAAGCTCCCAGTGACCAGATTCACGGCAGGTGTGGCGAATGTGAAGGTACATCTTGCCCCTCATTTCTTTTTCGGACTAGCTGTCGCTGTACTGTAGAATCAACAACTCGGTTGCTTAAGGAATCATAATGTATGGAGATGGTTTTCACTTTTTAAGATGAATAAGGAGAGAGAGAGGGGGAAGAGAAGTATTCAGCTGTTTCTCATGCCTGTTCTCTGTGGACATTTTTTTTAATCAGAAACGTGGCCTCTTTGTAGAACCGTAATGATCGGTCAAGTCTTTGGATGTGGGTTATGGATGTGTAGGTTGGGGTCAGATACTTTATTTATGATCAAATGATCAGTTCTAGTCAGGGCAAGAAAAAATTCCAGCTGTCTTCCTGTCTGCTCTTTTTTCCCTATTAGACTTGCTGGCCAGAAGCTTGAGGGATAAATGTGCTTGGTGCAGTGGGTGGTTCACAAACATGTATCTGTGCTCTGACTTGGGCTTTGGAAGTTATGCTGGTGCCTTTGACTTTTTTTATTTTACATTTCCCTTCTTTGTATCAAATACATTTTTGTATATGTTGTAATTTCCCCCCTCCTCCCCTGCCAAGCAAATAATGCATCAACCTATGGAGTTGTCAGAGTTTAAAGTATTAGAGCTATTTTTTCCAGTTTTGTATGTGCTCCATTTGTACTAATGAAACCAGAAGAACAAATAACCGGATCTGAGGACACTGACCATACAGGATTTTGGAAATATGATCTGAACAGACGATGATGAACACCTGGAGATGCCAAAGTTGTGAGATGAAGCAGAGGGGAAGCAGTGCTGTCAGACCATCATGGGGCCTGTTGGACTGGCTGGTGTCACTCTGATCCTTGTCACCAGGGATGTTGTGCTGGCCAGGATGGCTGCAGTCAACCCTTCAACGCAACAAAAAGTGCCTCCTCCTGAAGGACAGCAACAGCCTGAGAGGTTGAGTTCTTGGGGTGCTGCCAGGGGTGAGTTTAGCACAGCCTGTGCCCCTTCTAATGCTACAGTCTATGCATTTCAACCTCCCCACATGTTTAAGGAAGAGCCAAGTAGTACCAATGTGCCAAATGAGTCTGTGAAAAAACAACCATGACTTTAGTGGGATTATATTGCATTCCCAGTGAGGCAGGGCCTGGGACAGACAGAGCTGTGGTTGGGTGTAGACAGAGGACCCTGAATCAAAATTTTTGCACACTTTGCCAAACGCTGCTGGCAGGGGATAGAAGGCGTTTTCAGAGAATTTCAGTGTCTATACAGAGAGGATGGCATTTTGGGGACTGGTAGCCAAGGTATGACAAAACAAACTCCCAGGTGAGAGCAGCTGGGCAGGACAGCAGAGGCAGCTTGGGGGGATGGTGGAGGGAGAAGGGCTGGGGTCTCACAGCTCCTGGAGGTCAGCAGAGTGCCTTGTTGGGCAGGTTCAGCTTGTGTTCTGCTTCTCTGTGGTAGATAAAATCTGTCTTGGATTAATTGTCTTAACTGCTCCTCACAGGGATAAATCTCCCTGGCTGTAAGTGTGAGAACAGTTATGGCTTTAAATTTTAAATTCAAGGAAGTGTCTCATGCCAGGTAGGGAAATCCAAGTGCATTTGCCTGGAAAAGAGTTTATTATGAGCCATGGACACTGTAATCACCCTGGTTTGAGTTTGTCCCAGCTCCCTGGTCAAATGGAGCAGTGAGGAGGCTTGGCTGAGGAAAAAACCTGTTGTACCAGTGGTTCCCTCTTTGTCCATTGCTGGCAATGGACTTGGTGAAACTCCTTGTGCCAGAGTTAAACTGGGAGTTTTTTTTTTTTTTTTTTTTTTTTTTTTTTTTTTTTTAATGGCACAATCTAGATAAATTTAGCTTTTTAAAATAGAAACCAAGAAATCATAAGTAATTTTAACTTATTAGTTCACTCTTATTGGTGAATGGGAACGGTTTAAAAATATGTTGCAAAATTTGTCCAATTTAGCCTGCTTAGGAGATGATTTGTGAAGATTCAGCCATCCTAATGCACAAAACCTGGCCCAATCCCAAGTTCCCAAATTGTGTGTATGACCTGGGAGGGTGTTCAGCTCCGAGGCTGGGAAGTGCCAGCATCTCCCTGGCCCCACACAGCAGCTGTCCTGTGGTGAGGTTTCCATGGGGATCAGAGGTGGGGCTGGCAGGAGAGGAGAGCCAGGGGAGGGTTTTTGTGCTGTGCTTTTGTGTCTGGAGGGTCAGGCATCGCTTTTCTGAGGGTGTCTGCAAGGTGAGAAGCTCCAGGTTTTCCCTGGTGGGAGCAGGGCTGTCAGCTCTGCTGTGGCACTGGGGCAGGTGGAGACCAGCCAGAGCTGGAGGAAATGATGGGAAGGGATGAAGTGCATACAAATGTGAGAATTGCTGTGCATCCCTCTTGGGTGCCCACCCAAGATCCTGAGTGGGGCTCAGACGTGCACAGATCCCTGTGAAGTATCAGTTGGGCAGCTTGTGGCTG
Organism: Nicator chloris; assembly: GCA_013400495.1. Taxonomy (NCBI): domain Eukaryota; kingdom Metazoa; phylum Chordata; class Aves; order Passeriformes; family Pycnonotidae; genus Nicator; species Nicator chloris. Next base: position 316,749 of record WAAE01002993.1, read on the forward strand.
AGGTGTGAGCGTGCAGGGAGTGTGAGATTCCTGGGATGTTGTTACCGTAGAACAAACCAGAGTTCTTAGCAAAAACCACCGTGGGATTGAGCACTTTGCCCTGCCTTAGGTGTTAATGAGACTAATTGGAGCCTTCCCCCCTGGCTCTCTGTGCAGGGAGGTGCAAAAGTGTGGCTACAGCAGATGGGTCCCCTTGTCAGAGGGGCTGGGGAGGGAGCAAAAACGTAATTAAGGGTCTCTCCAGCTGGAATTGAGTCAATAAATCTCTCTGTCCTGTTTTTCCCTCTGTTCCTTATGCTGTTGATGGGAATGGAAGTAGGTGCAAGCTTTCTTTTTATTTTTTTAACTGTCTTCAGATGTTAATGTTGCCTTTTGTGTAATTTAATCCCATTATGTTATTTAATTGTTACTGCAATATTAACTACTGTATTTGTTGACTTCGTTTAATAACTGTTCTTTCAGGGCTAGAAATAAACTTTTAAAAAACCTTTGGGGTATTTTTCCCCCTTTTCCCTGTCATGAGTTTATACCTTTGAAGACAAGAGTATCTGAAAGAGTTCATGTGTCAGTGTTTTACTGAGATTAACAGAATGTACTTGTAACTCAGATTCTTATGAATGCTTTAATGATGGTGGATATAACTTTATGCTACACCAGCCTGTTTCTTTTAAAGTTTCACTCCTCATCGGTGTCAGTACCAGCCTTGGGATCACCACAAGCTTTCCTTGCTGCTGTGGCAGGTGGCTGTGCCTCCCAGAAAAACTCTGGATCGCTGATGGGAGGAGAGCAGCTCCAGAACACCCTTTTCAGCCACTGTGGAAGAGATCCCTCGCCCTCCACGTGAAGGGAGCAAAGCAAACGCCAGCCTGGCCCATCCCAGCTGCATCTTCCCCCGTCTGTTCCCTGCTGCTGGGCTGGGACTGATGGGCCCCGTAGCCTCTGGCGATGCAGTGATGATTCAGGAGCTGTTCCCAACAGCTCTGCTTTGTTGCACCGTGGGTGCCATCCAGTATCCTGCTTATGAACGTTGTGGCACAGGATCCATGGGAATGGAGCTGTCCTGCTGCCTGCTGGCTTTGCTCTGTTGCCGCTGACCAGCGTTGGACCCTGGCTCTGAGGGCACTGGGTGCTGACAGCTCTTCCAGGACTTGGGATGAGATCCATGGTGCCTCTTGCCTCTCCAAGGCTGCAGAGAGCCACTCTTGTTTTGCACTGGACCTACAAAAAGGCTGTGGGATGTTGGCCTGCCAGTCCAGCCAAGGACAAGGACAAGGAGGGATTTACTTTGGGGTTGAGTCCGGGTCAGTTGGCTCCGGGTGAAGTTCCTGCCTCAGTTGTGAATGGCGAGGACTTGGCATGTCCTGTGTTTCCCGTGTGTTACTGGGAAATGGGCTCTTCCCCTTTCTTGCATGTTATACAAGCTTTGCTCCTCCACTGACAAAGGGAAGTGAAGAAACCACTCATCTCCAGCAGCTGCTTCGCCCAGACATGAGAATGTTGGTTTGCTCAGAGCCTGTCTCTGCAGGGTTATCAATTTGTTGTAGTATCTTTGTCTTTCTAGATGATCGACTCTTTGTGCATTTAAACTGGTGTTCTCTAACATTGCATTTAAATGATTTGGCATGTAATTTCTGGGGGAAAAGTGGGCAGAAGGAGAAGGTGCTTGGTGGAACTCAGGACTGTTGGGATTTTGATGCTTGGAGGAGAGCAGGGCTTTGGCTGATTTTGGCTGAAAGTTGCAGGTCCTTGGTTAAATCCTCCTAAGTCTTGCGTGAACTTGCTCATCCCTTGCACGTACCTGCCTGAGACTAAACCCAGGAGCAGCCCCATTTTTTGAGATCAGCTTGTTCAAGATTGGGTATTTAAAACATAGTTCTTGAAGGCAGTAAATTTGGGGGCAGCACTTCGTCCCTTTCAGGGCTGTTGTTGAGCTGCAGTGAGTTACTGCAAAGCTGAGCACAACTGTTTGGGAGCACGCTGGTTAAAACCAGGGTGGGTGAAAAGTGAGGATCCTCATTAGCAGCATTTCAGGTGGTGCCTGAAGGGCATTGTTGGGTTTCAGTGCAGGTCCCGTGGCTCTTGTGCTGGAGCACAGTGCTGTCCATAGATCCCTGCTCCCAGGGGTTTGTACAGCTGCTTTTTTTCCCCTTTTTTAATGAAACTTGCGTTTTGCTCTCAAGATTATTTTTAATAAAAACAGCCGTCCTCAGTCATGTGAGAAAACAACATTTTTTGTTTGCTGAGCTCAGCCAAACTCTGGTTGTTGCTCTCCAGATGTGTGGGGGAAGCAGGTTCTTCCAAGACCTGTTTTCCCTGCTTTGAATCCTGCCTAAGGAAGGATTTCTTCCCCTTGAGGATGGGAAATGCCACCGAAGTGAGAACAATGACTTTCTGTGACTTCTGTACCTGCAGCCTTTAGGAGGGAGCAGGGCAGTGCTGACACAGCTTGTCATGCTTTTCCCAACTGGAGTCTGTGGTGGGAATGTCCTGCAGCTCATTGCTGAAAAACATGGAATCAGTAAGGTTGGAAAAGACCTTCAAGTCAAATCCATCAAGATTTCAAATCCCCATTGACCTGAATGTTGAAACAGCCCATAGGGGACTGATGGTTTGGGTTTTTGAATGGGATTTTCCCAGTGGGAAGTTAGGGGTTGCTCATTCTCTTTCAGGCACTTAACAGGCCCCCAGACTTCTGCTTTGGAGCTGTGTTGAGTCAGTGCAGAGGAGGGAAGAGCAGACAGGCTGTGTCAAGGCACGGATGTGTCTCAATGCAGGGATGTCTCAGTGCACAGGCTCCAGGTCCTGGTGTTTCCTGGAGGGCTCCTGAACAGGGAATCCAGCTTGGTACAACTGCATCAGTGGTGAGGACACTGATGGGACTCAGGGCAGCTCCTCAGAATGGTCTGGGGGGGAGAGACATGTCCACACCATGTGCAGGGCTGACTTTCCTCAGGACAGGAATTCTGGAATTCCTTGAGGTTTCTAGAGCCAAGGATAGCCCATCTTTGTTATTTTTGCCTCTCAGTGAATGCTTATTCTAAGGATTCGGATCTTTTTGCAAAGCACAATTGACTCTTGGATCCCTGGAGCCCTTTTCCTTGCCTGACCAGCAGCTGGGAACATGTGGCTGCTCCTGGAAAGCTCTAATCCACCCCGTGCCCACTGAAACTTCCCTTAAATAACCTTATAACCTTTTTTTTTTTTTTTTTGGTAGCTGTTGCCTCTTTGAGGGTGAAAATAGTGAGGGAACCAGGGTGGCTCTGCTCAGCTCCTGTGACCTTTCAGTGTTTTCTGTTTATTTTGCTGAACTCTAGGAGTGCCAACTTGTTCCTGTCACATGGCTGAACCCCTCCACTTAAATATCTGCATTTTAAGCCCTGAAAGCAAGTTTGTTTTAGAAAGACACTGATGTTCCAGCTAGAGAAGAGGGGTTTTTAGTGGGAATATTGGAATTTTTAGATAGTTTTGTTCCTAGAAGAGCAGCCCTACAAAGCTGCATGAATTCTGCTGTCAGCACTAACACAAATGAGGGAATGAGCCCCTGGCCTTGTTTAATGCCATAGTTGGGATTTCCATCCTTGGAATCAATGGCTCCCAGCTCCTCTCTCCAGCCTGGGTTAAATGTCCCTCAACTGCAGGATGTGCCCTGGGCAGAATTACAAGCAATGGGTAGAAAACAGTTTTAAAACCTCATAATGTTTATTTCCTAAGGCCCAACTCTTACAGTGATTGAGAAGGGGAAAAATCCATTTCTGGAGGAAGGAAAAGATGTTGGAATTTCTTACCCAGTTTTACCAGTCTGTGTCCTGTAATCTGGTGGTTTTCTTCAGGGACTGTGTTTGGGCTGGGTCACTGGGTCCTTTTGAGGTTTTGTTTCCAAAGAGAAAACTCTACTGGTTTCTCCACTCCTGAGAAACACAGGGGAGGTGGAAAGAATGGAGTTGGATTGTGATGTTAAGTATTTTATGGTTGGTTCTGCAGTGATGAGTAGCTCTGACCAGCACTTTGTTGCTGCCAGAGGTCAGTTTTCTTGAGGACGAAATGACTAATTTATGAGACTCTTAAAGAATATTTCGCCTTCTGTTATTCAAGTGAAGTCATTTGTTTATCTGAGGTGAAAGATGGGTGCTTGCCCTGTCATCTGGAGGGTGAATTGGGGTAAAAAGAGTTAAACTGAGGGAAGTTCTGAGGCAGGCTGACCAAAAGCAGGGCAGTGTTGTGTGGGAGGAGAGGAGGGCTTGGATGATGGGTGGTTGGGAGCGTGGTTCCTCTCCTTGCCCAGACTTGCCCTGGTTTCCAAAGCAAGGGCTGTGAGCAGTGATCCCAGGGACCCTTCCCAAAACCACTGCTGGGTGAGCACTTGGGGATACAGAGGAGTGGGGAAGGAAAATGAAGGAAAGGAGGGAGGGTGGTGCAAGGGGAGATGCTGAGCTGTGGCCTTCACAAGCATCCCCACAATGTTGTGTTTCTTCTCTGCTGTCAAAGGCTGTTGAGGGAGAGGCTCCGATGCATTTGAAGCATCTGCTTCTGCTTTTGGAGCCACCTTGAACTGTGTGAAGAGCTTCATCCCTGCTCAAGTGTGCTTCAGACCTGGGTTTCCTGGTAATTTCTGTTATAAATGACACAGGAGGGAATAAAATGGACCAAATCAAAGCTGTTGGCTCTTTGTGTGCGACAGGGCAGCGAGAGGAGCTGGGTTGCCTGCACTGGGGCTGCTGGAGAGTCTGTAGGGATGGCAACTGGGCTCAGGGTGGTGGCACTTCTGCTGCAGGTCAGGGACATGACCCAGAAGACACATCATGTATTGTTTACCGTGGAATCCCAGAATGGTTTGGGTTGGAAGGTGCCTTAAACCCATTTCTTTCCACCCCCTCCATGGGCAGGGACACCTCCCACTATCCCAGGTTGCTCCCAGCCCCGTCCAACCTGGCCTTGGGCACTTCCAGGGATGAGGCAGCCACAGGCATTGGAGCCAAGCAGAAAGAAAATGAAGTTTTTTATTTCTTCTGGAAGAGCTGTCAGCTCTGGGGAGCTGCTGTGGGCTCTCGGGTGTGAATGCTGGGGCTGGGGGCTCAGTGCCTGCTGGAGATAACACCAGGATTTGCTGGGACAAACAACTTGGTGGCTGCTCCAGCTGCTGTGACTCTGGCAGCTCCCTGTGGCACTGGCATTGCCCCATGGGGGCCACACGTGTGGCCTTTCCCAGGCCTGTCGGGCTGTGCCACGTTTGCTTTTGCTTGGCTTTATAAAGAGGAGGTGCAGGAGCTTCCTCTACTCCTTCCCAGATTGCCCCCAGCACAGCCTTCACTATGGATGGCTTGAATGTCTCCATTGCCTTTTTTTTCCTGGTGGTTGGGGTGTGCCAGGCGCTCCGGTGGCTTTCCAAGAGGCTTCTGTCCCCCGGAACGCACGGCTGCCTTGCCAGGGAATTTGCTGGCTCGTTCCAGTTGTGCATGAGCTGCCTGGAGCTGAGGATGCTGATGGAGATCGGGCCCTGGGGTGGTGGCTTTGGCCTGGACGTGGTCCTGACCCTGCTCTTCCTCCTCTCCGCTGTCCACGGCGCCTCTCTTGATGGAGCGTCTGCCAACCCGACTGTGTCTCTCCAGGAGTTCCTGCTCCTCGAGTCCAGCCTGGCAGTGATGGCAGCCAAGCTGCTGGCCCAGGCTGTGGGTGCAGGGACAGGCTGGGCTGTCACCCGGCTCTACTGGTCCTGGGAGCTGACACAGCTCCACTTCATCCAGAACCTGATCGCGCCCGAGTGCAGCTCCTCCATCCGCGCCTCCCTGCCCCACGCTGCCTTGGTGGAAGGCTCCTGCTCCTTCCTGTTCCACCTTGTCCTTCTCAAGGTGCGACAGAGCCACCCCCTGTACCGGGTCCCTGCACTGGCAGCGACTGTCACCTTCCTGACCTACACAGGTGAGCAGCACTGAGTTGCTTTTTCAGAGTCATTTGGGGAAGTACCTCCTTCGTGGGGGAGGAACAGCCCCCTGTTTTTCATCTTCCAGGACTGGAGAGGTAGGGATTAACAAGGCAATGATTACTAAGGTGTTTGTTTTCTGTTATTTTGGGGAATACTCATTTTGGGATGAAGATGGCAGTTTGGGGTGTCTGGGCTGCAGGTGAATGTCGGCTCACAGCCGTAGCTCAAGATCGGGATCGCTTCCCTGGAACGTCCCCTGCTGCAATCCCTCGGTCCTGCACTGAGCTTTTCTGCTTCCCACAATGTTCAGGGCGACAAGGGTGGGATTTCCCCAGTCCAAGAAGGCAGGCAGGAGGGGTCACAGCCCTTTGTCAGTGTTCCAAAGGATGCAGTGGGACTGTTGGCCACGTTTCTCTTCCCACACAGCCGGACCGTTCACGGGAGCCTTCTTCAACCCTGCCCTGGCCACAGCCACCACCTTCCACTGCTCGGGGAGCAGCTTCTGGGACTACATCCAGGTTTACTGGCTGGGGCCCCTCGCAGGTGAGATCTTCCCAGGGGGCAGGAGCTGGCATGGGGGCAAGGCAGAAGTGCTCAGGGGAACATGGACTGTTCTGGCAAAGGGCTGAACTTGAGGTTGCCAGTGGCAAGTGTTTTTCCTCCTGCCTCATTGTCTCTGGGGTCATCTCTTTGCTATGCAATTTTTAAAAATCCAACTTCTGCACGGTACAAGGGCAGAAATCTCCCTGAAGCCAGAGTCTGGGGGAGGTTTAGTGGAGGTGTTTTAGGACAATGGCAGGTTGGGCTATGCTTTGAGGTTGTCCTCAGCTCCAGGGTGGTCATGGGGAGCTGGATGTGTGCTGGGAGTGGCGACAAGTCCCTGACCAGAGGGTGGGACCAGGTGGGGGTTGGGCTCTGCTCCCAGATAACAGTGATGGGACAAGAGGGAACGGCCTCAAGTTGCCCCAGGGGAAGTTTAGGTTGGATTTTGGGAAAATCTTTGCTCTGAAGGGTGTTCAGGCACTGGCACACTCTGCTGAAGGCAGTGCTGGAGACACCATCCCTTCAGGGATTTAAAAGCCATGTGGGTGTGACACTTGGGCTGTGACTAGTGGTGACCTTGGTTGGACTCCTTGGGCTCAGAGGACTTTTCCAACCCTAATGATTCTCTGCCAGAAAACCACTGGGATGGTTTATGGGTCAAAACAAGCATTGTTTATTATGTTAAGGACAGAGTGGTTAAATCCTCCTTAAAGCAGTACAGCAAGGGTCCCTCAGCTCTTAGTGGGGCCCTCAGTGGTGCTGAGCTGCCTTTTGGTCGTGGTGAAGGCTGTGACAAGGATCCCAAACGGCTGCTGAGCTGTGGGGAGGGTGGAGATGCTCGAGGCAGTGCTCGGAAGGGGTCTGTGCTCTCATTCCAGGGATGCTCGCTGCCCTCCTGCTGTTCCAGGGCAACATCCCACGCCTCTTCCAGAAAAACCTCCTCTACAGCCAGAAGAGCAAATACAAGGTGCCCAAGGCAAAGGTGACAGCGCAGGTGGAGGGTGACAAACCACAGAGGAAGAGGAAAGCGGGGAAGAGCAGCTCGGAGCCCCGTGCCTGAGCCCAGGGCTCCTGGCTGCCCTTTCCCTGGGAAAGGGTTTCCCGGTGTGGAGGATTTTGCTGCTCCTTCAGTCCTTAAAGCATCACAAAGGAATCTTTGCAGGATGCCTGAGCCCCTGAGCTCCTTTGGGAATTGCTTTGAAAGCCTCTCAAGAGAGCCCGAAATGTTTCAAGCCCACACTGCTGCCTCAGAGAGAAAACCCTGAACACTTCTGCATAAATTGCTGGTTGTCTTGTGCTGCCAGGAATCTTACAGAAAGTTGGGGCCATTCCATGGGCAGGCTTGAGCAACTCGGGGTTATTGCATCGTGCAGTGCCTGAAATAACCCCACTGGGTCTCTTGCAGCCATAAAAACAAAGTTTAAGCCAATAACTGCCTTGGACACTTGGGATAGGGAGGAAACAGGCTTTGATCTTTCGAGTTATTAATGGATACTGGTTAAAAATTGGTGAGTGTCGAGTTAAACTTGACCTGAAGTCCTTGAATTGCACAGGCTGAACCTGGCAAGTCTTGGAGAGGAATTCAAAATGCTTCAAGGCAAGAGAGTTCACTGGCCCTGAGAGTTCACGGGAGACCCTGCTCCTCTGGGGATGTGCTTAGCCTGGGTTTTGGTGCTGTAAAGTATCAAGAAATGATGCTCAAAGGGTCTGTGGTTAAAAAAAAAGAGACCCAGACAGCTGCTGTGGTTGAGCAAGTGCAACCCTGCTCCATGTCTACGTGAACTACTCCTAAATATAAAATTACAGTCTGTGGAAAAAACTAATAAAAATAAATGCTGTGGTTGGCATTTGGGTGAGCGATGTCATTCCTGGGAGACATCGCTGAAAATGGGAGTCACAATGGGAAAAGTTTGGTGATGCCCAAACCACCTCTGCCCTGCCTGCTGCCTGCTCTGGAAAGAGGGGGAGTGTGGGGGGAAACACCTGCTGGGAACTGGGGATCCCCCTGGGCTGTGCTGGGGCCAGGGCACCCCATGGGAGCTGCACCCTGGATGCACAGGGAACAGCACAGGGAGGCTGTGATGCTCTGGCTGTTCCAGTGTCTCTGCCCTGGATCAGAGTTCCTGACAGGAATGACCTGCTCCTATTTCCTGAGGTGCAAACATCAGGACTAAGCAAGTGGCACCCAATTAAAACCTGGAGTGCAGGTGTCAGATGCTGGTTTGGTACCCAGGGTCCAGCCCTGCTCCTCCCTCCACTCTGCTGAGTCCGTGGGGAGACCCAGGGTGCTGCACGGCCTCTGGGCTGCCCATCCCCGTTGATTTCCTCTGGGATTGCCCTCTGGGGGGACCTGCAGGCCCCCCAGACCTCTGAAACCATGAGCCCACTCCCCATCCCAACAGGACAAATGAGGGAAGGGACCAACACAGCCATACAGGGATGTGCCCAGAGATGAAACTGTATGGAGCACGCAGCACCCCAAAGCCATGGAGCAATATCCCCACACGGTGCCCTCTCNACTCCACTCTGCTGAGTCCATGGGGAGACAACCTCAGGGTGCTGCACGGCCTCTGGGCTGCCCATCCCAGTTGATTTCCCCTGGGATTGCCCTCTGGGGGGACCTGCAGGCCCCCCAGACCTCTGAAACCATGAGCCCACTCCCCATCCCAACAGGACAAATGAGGGAAGGGACCAACACAGCCATACAGGGATGTGCCCAGAGATGAAACTGTATGGAGCACGCAGCACCCCAAAGCCATGGAGCCAAATCCCCACATGGTGCCCTCTCCTCGTGCCTGGCAGGATGCTTGGCACTGCCCCGGGAAGGGCATTGGGAGCACAGTCTGGATTTTTTCCTGGTTAAACTGAGCAGGAGAGGTTTGGGTAGAAACTGAAACCTTTGAGCCATTCGTGGCTACCCCAGGGACATCCTGGGATGCTCAGATCCCCCTGGGTAATTTTTTCAGAACCTCTTTTGGTTTGGAAATTGTGCTGAAAAGCCAGAGATGGGGCCTCTGTTTATCCCAGCTCATTTGCTGGCTCTGCTTTTGATTCAAGGAGAAGTGCAGGATGAGAGAAGTCAGGCTGAGTTGCCCTCTACAAGCCATTCCTGCTGGATGGATCTTTCCCTGGGCGGAGGATATTCCCGTGGCAGCTCAGAGCAGTGGGCTGGGATGTCTGGCTGCAGAGAGGCTCATGAGATATCTCCCTGTCACACAGGGGTGGAACTTGAGTCTGACACTGCAGAGGAGGATGCTGATCCTATAAATGCAGCATCCAAAGGCAGCCTGTAACCACAGAGTCAGCGCAAAATAATGCTGGGGTTCCCTTTTTTCCGTGGTTTTGTTCTGTTTTGTTTTGTTCTTTGGGGTTTTTTGTGGGTTTGTTTTTGTGGGTTTTTTTTTGTTTTGGTTGTTTTTTGGTCTTTTTTTCAGGACATATTCAAATGTTTGGGTGTGCTTCTGGGGCTTTTGGGGAGGGCCTCTACAGGGCAGACTGATGTAATTACGGGGAATTTAAGGAGTGACAGTGACTGTTGTTATTTTTAATTAAGAGGCTGCTTTTCCAGCACGTTAATGGAGCAGGGGAGAGCTGCAGCTGCACAGACAGACTCGTTCCCACGCTGTAAATCAAACTCCACAGCTCTGATTTACAGCTTGGCCCTGTTCTGTTGCAGTCTCTGGTGCGAGGCTGAGGATTTGGGCTGCCCTCCTGGATCTGCTCCTTGCTGCTGGAGCCCGTGCTGTGCTGAGGCTCCCGCTGCTTACCAGGGGGGTTTCCCTCTGGAAAAGTCCTGTCCAGCCCCTGGGAGCCCCTTTGCAGCCCGTCCTGCCCCCGGCAGCGCCCAGAGCTTGTGCTCAGTGCACGGACAGAGGTGACCGGGGCGGGCTGGGCAGCACCGCCTGTGCCCCGGGCAGGGGCAACCCCCGCCGGGAGCGCTGAGCCTCGCTGTCCTCAGCAAGGGCGGATGGAGAAGGATGCCCGGAGGGGCCAGGGGGGCTCAGTTTCGGGTGGTCTCCAGCCGGTGCCGCGGGGCTCGGTCCTGCGGGGAGGCAGCGGGGGTCTCGGGGGACGGCGGGGGAAACTGCTTCTTGTAGAGGAGGCTGCTGTACTGCAGCTCCGGCATCACCAGCCGCCGGCACGTCCGCTCCAGCTCCCGATCCAAGCCCTGCTTGAGGTTATAGCCCAGGATCCTGGCCCCGCCGTGCTGCAGCGGCCGCAGGGAAGAGTCCTTGATGTCCTTGGGGGCCACGCTGCCCGTGCCCTGCAGGCAGGTCCGCGCCAGCTCCGCCTGCCGCTCCCGCAGCGCCCTCACCTCCCGCCGCATGCGCTCCCGCCCGATGTCGCGGTCGATCCTGTCCCAGAAGGTCCTGTTAAAGTGCGTGTAGATTTCCCAGTCCAGCCTGTTCCAGGCCTTGAGCTTCTCCACGACGGGCTCCGGGAGGGTGGACCTGGTGCTGCTGTCCCTGGTGTTGAGCGGGAAGGAGACGACGCTGTCCAGGTCCCAGCACAGCATCTCCTTCAGCAGCACCATGGACTCGTCGAAGTACTCGGAGATGAGCACGAAGTCGAAGGACGCCTCGATGGCCTTCAGCATCAGCTGCACCCGCCCGGGGGACGCGTCCCCGTCGGGGTTGAAGCCGAAGTCGAAGGTGATGAGGTTCCTGGCGTAGTGGCGGTCGCCGCTGGCGGGGTTGTAGTAGCGGTAGGGCTGGCTGAGGAACTCCTGCAGGCTGCGGACGCGCGAGAAGGCCGACGCTCCCTTGTAGTACACGAAGGAGGACTCCATCAGCTGCACCGGGTTCCTCAGGATGGAGAAGTACACGGCAGAGCTGGGCACCACTTTCTGCACCTGTGGAGGAGAAAAAGGAGGGGTTAAAGGCGGCGTAGGAAGAAGGGACGCGCTGGCCCACAATGCTGGTGAGCAGAGGCCCCTGCTGGGGCTGGGTGCTGGGGAGGATTTCAGGGTGCAGCTCATCAAAGGAGCTGTGGGGAGCTCCAGAAGAGTCACACGGGGAGAGCAGTGAGCAGAGCTCCCCACAGTGGGCTGCCACAGCTGCGTGGCTGGGCTGGGATGGACACACTGCTTGTCTCCCTCCCTTTCCCTGTGTCCACCTGTCCTCAGGTGGCATCCAGAGGGGTGGATGCTGGGCACAGCTGACCCGAGCTGATGCGCTTTGGATGTTCTCCTCTTGCNTGAGCGGGAAGGAGACGACGCTGTCCAGGTCCCAGCACAGCATCTCCTTCAGCAGCACCATGGACTCGTCGAAGTACTCGGAGATGAGCACGAAGTCGAAGGACGCCTCGATGGCCTTCAGCATCAGCTGCACCCGCCCGGGGGATGCGTCCCCGTCGGGGTTGAAGCCGAAGTCGAAGGTGATGAGGTTCCTGGCGTAGTGGCGGTCGCCGCTGGCGGGGTTGTAGTAGCGGTAGGGCTGGCTGAGGAACTCCTGCAGGCTGCGGACGCGCGAGAAGGCCGACGCTCCCTTGTAGTACACGAAGGAGGACTCCATCAGCTGCACCGGGTTCCTCAGGATGGAGAAGTACACGGCAGAGCTGGGCACCACTTTCTGCACCTGTGGAGGAGAAAAAGGAGGGGTTAAAGGCGGCGTAGGAAGAAGGGACGCGCTGGCCCACAATGCTGGTGAGCAGAGGCCCCTGCTGGGGCTGGGTGCTGGGGAGGATTTCAGGGTGCAGCTCATCAAAGGAGCTGTGGGGAGCTCCAGAAGAGTCACACGGGGAGAGCAGTGAGCAGAGCTCCCCACAGTGGGCTGCCACAGCTGCGTGGCTGGGCTGGGATGGACACACTGCTTGTCTCCCTCCCTTTCCCTGTGTCCACCTGTCCTCAGGTGGCATCCAGAGGGGTGGATGCTGGGCACAGCTGACCCGAGCTGATGCGCTTTGGATGTTCTCCTCTTGCAGCTGGTCCCCTCGGGGCCTGTGCAGGGAGCAGGACATGTCCCAGGGCCCACCAGACATAAAAGAGATGAGAGTTGCTGACTGCTACAGATGCCGTCTCCCACTTTGCCATGGCTCACAGCACAGAACTTCATCAAACCTGCTCAGAGAAGCTCTCAGGAGATGCCAACAACATGCCAGGTACCCGTGGGCAATCCTGTCTCTCTTTAGTTCATCCCTGCAGAGTTTATGGGCTCAACAGGAGCCCCTCCTTGTTCCCCATGAGCCCCTCTCCCCCTTCCCCCCTGCCCCTCCGAGGGGTGGCGGCTCTGCCCGTACCTCTGGCTGCAGGAATCGCATGTGGTGGCAGAGGATGTTGAAGCGCCGGGGGCTCAGTGGGGAGAAGCCCTGGACAAACGTGGCCAGGAAGTGGTAGGGGTAGTAGAGCTGGAAGCCCCCGCCCCGGGGGAAGGCGAAGGTGAGGTTGTGCGTCTCCCCGAAGCGGAACAGGATGTTCATGACGGTGCTGCTGGCGCTCTTGTGGACTTTGAGGAAAACAATGTCAGTCTTGGGCTTGCACGTCTTCCCTTGAGGGGTGACCCCTCTGGCCTGCTGACCTTCTCCAGCTGTTAACTCCTTGACCTTAAAGGCTTCTGTCCAGCTTGGGAAAAATCCCGTCTCCAGGTCTGTTTTGTAAGAATCCTCTGCCCGCAGAGGTTGAGCTGAGTTTGGGACGGGCTGTGTCAATGAGGTGCCCCACTGAGGGTGGGGAAAACCTACAGCTTGAGGCTGAGTCTGGCTCTGTACCTCCACCTGCACCATTCCAGGTGGGGACATTCCCCTCTGCTCCTGTGTGCTCAACCTGTTTGCAAAGATGATGAACTTGCTGGTGACAGCTTCTGCCAAAACTGCGGCCACCCTCCCGGGAAGGCTTGGAGAAGGACTTTCTCTGGCTGCTTTTTCCAGGCCTGGAAGCTGGGGCTTCAGCTCCGTGGGTGACAGGTGGGCTTTCACCTTCTCGCTGCTCTCCTCGGGCTGCTGCATCCAGTGGTGCTCTTGGCTGCTTTCCAGAGGGGTCTCCTGTCTGAAGTACAGATGCATCCTGAAAACATCCTCGGTCGAAGCAGGGGCTGGTTCAGCTTCCCTCTGCCCCTGAGGGGAGTCATCCTCCCACAGCAGGTCGGGGCTGTGGAGGGCAGAGCCCAGCCTGTGGCCCATGGTCTGCTGCAGGCCACGCTCCAGCTCACACTGGCAGCTCCTGTGATGGGGAGGACACAAGGCTCAGCTGCTGGAGATGGGAGGGCAGTGCAGAGGCAGCTCCTCTGCAGCCCAGTGAACCCCCTGACCCCCCAAAGTCACCCTTAAACCTGTTTCCCTCTTTTCTTGGGGTGGGTGGCATTGCTGATGGGTGTAGGGGCTTCACTGCTGCCCTGGAGGATAGGAGAGGGTGCAAGAACTTGGGTTTGATCATCTTGGAGGTCCTTTACAACCTTAATGATTCTATGAAGAAAAGGACAGGTCAGCAGGGATGTGGCAGTGGCTCTGTCTTGCTGGAGCATGACAGGATGGTGGAAGGGGAAGAGCAAGGGGAGGCAAGGAGAGAGAAGAGCTGGTGGTCTGGAAAAGCTGGAGGAACGATTGCAGATAACCCCAGACTGGGAGGACTGCCCTCAAGGGCTGCAGGGTTTTGTGGGGAGCCAGGACAAAGCCCAAAGAAGCCTGGTCTGACCCCAGGGTGGGCTCAGCTCTGGCCGGGGCACAGGGGTGAGGCGTGGGACTCCCAGAGGATCCTCTCCCACCTGGATTTTACTCCCTGTCTAAGGAAGACCCTGCTGGGTGGTTTTCAGGAGGTTCTGAGCCCACCTCAGTGGCCAGCAAAAGGCTGGAGGACGAGGTGCAGCTGTATAATTCTGCTCAGGACCTACCCAGGAGGCTGCAGCTTCTCCACAACCTGAAGGGTGACCAGGAGGAGGATGAGGAGGCTGAAGGAGATCCAGAGCCGGCTCGGTTGGCACCTGTAGATTGCGCTCAGCTTCCTGCAAAGAAACAGACATTTGAGCCCATTCGTGGGGAGAAAAAGCCAAGAGCAGCGATGTGTGTGAGGCAGGCGGGAAAGGCCCCTTGAGGCTTTTTTAGTTTTTATCTTTATTTAAGGTGAGGTCACGTTTTCAGGGGCGGAAATGGCGCAGAGGCAGCGATAACCGAGGAACCTCCGAGGCTGTGCCCCAGCAGTGCAGCCTCATGGAAATTTCCAGATGGGCCACAGATACTGTGCTGGAAAGCAAACAGTGATAACCACTGAGTCCCTTGGCTGCTCAGGGACGCCTTCCTGGAGCAGCCTGAGCTCCCCCCAGGCAGCAGGAACAGGGCACTGCCTGTGTGTTCCCTGCCTTGCCTGGCCAAGAGGGATCAGGGTCCTGTCTTTATCAACATGGACAACAAAACTCTTTTTTTCCCTGCTGTTCCCACTCTCTGCTGTTGGACTGCCATCTGCACAGGCTCCAGCTGTGGCTGTAGGGGTGATGCCACCATGGGGCCCCAGCAGTGCCTGGATTTTAGTCTGATTTTAGCCACGTCTACAACAGCAGTGTGATTTCTTCAGGCCATCAGAATTGTGCTGTCAGGGTTTGGGTTGTGTATGGCGACATTAAGGCCATGGAAATGCTGCCACAGGGCTCCTTCTGTTTGTAGGGCTTGCTGCAAACCCTGGTGGAGCTTGATTGTAGCTTTAATCCTCAGTGGAATGGTCGAGGGGCTGAATTTCCTGGAGAAAAGGATTTGTTTTTATTTGATTTTGTATTTTATTTTTTCGCAGAAAGGTTGTCCAGTCCCAGCAGATGTGACACTTGGAATCATGGGTTAGTGGTGGCCTTGGCAGTGTTGGGGGAAAGATTGGACTCGATGATCTTCGAGGGCTTTTGCAACCTGAATGGTTCCACTATTCTGCTGGTTTTTCCCCAGGGAGCTCATTGCTGCATAACAGGAGATGATGTGCACTGAGGATCTGGTTAAACCCTCTGGGGTTGGGCTCTGCTGTGGGGGAAGCCCAGCCTGCCAGCCCCAGGGAGCGAGGGCCACAGGCAGCGAGGGTCTAAATGGGAGGAATTAATGAAAGCAGAAATTTGGGCAGAACCTGCTTGGAAGCTGCATTCCAACAGCCAGCCTGGGTTCGTTGGCATTTCTGGCTTCCTGCAGTGTTCAGCCTTGGACCAAGACAGTGGCACTGGGACTGCACAGACCTGTTTGTCCCAGAGCTTCATCTCCATGGTGCTTTATCTCCTGCTCTGGGCAGTCGTGTGACAAGTGGGAGCAGAACTCGCTTGATGAGGCAGCAGGGACACAAACGTGGGCTGTCCGAAGGGGTCACGTGTATCCCACTGGTACAGGTCAGGAATTTAGGTTTGCTATGGAGAAACTGGATTTGTTCCAGGAAAATCCTCAGCTGTCGTGATTAAGTCCTGGTTTGATAACGACAGCACTGCTTGCAGTGGTTGGACACTCACGGACACGGTTCTGCCCTGCTCCCAGTAATGTCCCTTCACCGAGCTGACACTCTCAGCTCCTCCCAGGAGGATTTTAGTGTCCAAAGTGCTCAGGACTGGAAAGGCTGGGGGGTCTTAGGCTGTGGCAGTGCTACTGAGGATTCAGAAGGTGTCATTACTGCACTAATTACTGCCCATCAGCATCACAGCATCCCCAATCCCAACGGCAACCTGGAGGTATCCACGCTCTCTGCCACTTGAGGAGCAGACTGCCAAGCTCAGCTGGGACAGGAGGTGGCAAATGCACGTGTGGGTCACTGCCTGGCTGTGCCAGTAGCACAAGGAGACCCTCGTGAGGTCAGAGATAAACAGATGTGAGAAATAACGGAGCAGAAAAACGGCAAATGCTTCAACAGAGCTTAAAATGCCAAGAGGTGTTAAAGAGGGAGGGTTGAAGCAGAGACCCGAGGCTGCCCCAGAGCTGGTGTGAGGAAAGGTTTGTTGAAATAACTCCATGTGGAAGACCACAGAGGGAGAAGGCAGTGAGGGAGGAGCTGCTCCAGAATGAACTGATTCGTCTGGATCTGGTTGGAGACTCGATCCAGTTCTCCCATCACTCCAGGCAAGGCTGATCGTAGTTTTGTCTGCCTGACCACGGTAAGACAAGCAGCAAGAATGGAATGAAGAGCTCTACTGTGATATTCAGTGATACACACAAACTCTTGGGAGGGTCTGCAGGAGCACACAGTGATGAAGGCAGAATAATGGAACACTTCTGTGGTATCGTTCTCTCGATGGTCAGATGATATACTTCAGGAGACAGAGTTGCTCATGGAGAACATGCTTTATTCTCAGGGGTCATGGGTGCCAGAGTTTGCCATCAGTTGCCAGCCCAGCTGCTGGCGTGGTTCCAAGAGCGTTCCAAGAGAGAGAATTTCCTGTTACAGTCTATTTTATCCTATTCTGTGTTGAATATTCTATTTACAGTGACCAACCGGTGTGAGGCACAAATCCTATAGAATTTACATACAGCCTATGAGAACTGCTAGATTTGAATAAGGCACTACCTCCTTATGCTAATTTCTATAATCCCTTCTTCCTGCTATCCTGCAGACCCTTTTTCTGCCTGGTCACTGGTATTGCTCAATATCCTGTCCCCTGGACTGGCATCCCTTCCTATATCAAAAGTGACTGTCATTTCTACTTCACTCACTGGCCCAATGTTCTCCGAACCTACTGCTAAACAATCATATTTATAAGGGTTCCCTGTATCACCTTCCCCAACACACTTCCCCACAGGCAGAGCTGGGGGCAGCACCCTCTGCCACTCCCAGATCTGTATTTGGTGCAGGTATAATTCCGGGCTTGCTTTCACAGAGGTCCTAAACTTTCAGCCTGTGAGAATCTGTGGAAGATCCAGGTCCTTTGGCTCTTTGGAGGTGGCTGTTGTGTTGGTGGAACACCCAGCTGAGAACACACAATACGTGTTGGGCTGACATGTGTTGGGGCTGGCCAGGCTGGCACAAAGCCAGAGCCTTTCCTTCCCTCCTCCAGGCTGGCTCTCATGGGACACATGGACTTCAAGGAGAGTGCTGAGAACGTGGCAGTGCTCAGATTTGCACTGAAGATGCCAAGAAATTGCATTGAAGGCAGAAAAACCTCCATTAAATGGCACATGGTGCATGAGCAGCCCTGGTCTTGGAGGCTGGAGCAGGTTGACAAGATGTAGCTGAACAAAAAACCTTCAAAAGACTCAGCTGCCCTCCCTGGGTAAGCCCTGCACAGCCATTTACACACTGGGATGGGATCAGGGACGTGTGTCTTGGGCAGAGTTAAACACCTGAGACCAGAGCACCAGGCTGGTGTCCCGGCTGCCCTTGTAGGGCAGATTGGGCTGCAAGAGCCCAACTCCTGCAGAGTCTTTGGAGATGCCTCCATCTGCAGACAGGCTACAGCTGAGGAGCCCCCTCAGACCAGGGCCTGTGTGCTGTCACCTCCAGAAGTGACAAACAGGGTGCAGAGCTGGATGCAGCACCCCAAGGATGCCTTTGGCTGCAAGGGCTCAATGCAAGAGCTGGAGCAGCTGGATCCCCCTATGCTGGCTCAAGGAATTAATCCAAAAATGAACTGATGGTCAAATCTTTGTAAGGGATGGTGCTCCAGCTGTCTCAGTGCCAGCCCCAGCAGGGGAGAGAGTGCCACTTGTTCTCAGCAGGACTGCAGATTTCCCCTCTGTTATTCTCCCACTGCTCCAGGCAGAGCTTCCCTCTGACCTGTGTCCCTTCCCCGTCCAACACAGAAAGAAAAGCCCCAGCCAGGATGGGTCTGTGGCTGGAAGTTTCTGGGCCCTCAGGGTCCCAGCCAGCTGTGGGTGCTCATCTGAGCTCACTGGGCAGGTGAGTGGCAGAAGAAGATTTTCCTGCTTTGCTGTGCCCAGATATTCTCCGGGCGGTGAGCGAAGTTGCACAAGGAATTAATGTACACAATACGTACACCAGCCACAGCCTGCTCCCTCTGACCAGGCACTGGAGCCATTTTTTCGGCAGTAAATGAGGAATTGGGCAAAATGGTCAGCAGGATGCTCAGGTAGCACAGCAAGGGCACAGTGGCACTGCCTGCCTGTGTCGGTGCCCACCCTACACTTGGCAGCTGGGTTGGGAATAACGCCGAGCCCTCTCACCCTGCAGCTCTCCCCCAGCCAAAGGACTCTGCTGCAGTCAAGCCTTGCCCTTCCCTCAGCCCTCCTGTCCAAACCAGAGGCTGTGGAAGAGGACACCTCACCCTAGGGCTTGCCATGTGAAAATCTTGCACAGAGACACCTTTCTGCTCCACAGCTGCTCCTCTGCTGACCCCTCACCTGGGAGGCTGCAGGAGGGACCAGCATCCCACTGCCCTGCCCAGGTCTGTGCCATTCTCCTTCCTTTGTGGCAACAACCTCACAAAAGATGCTGTTTTCCAGCCGCCCCTGGAGCATCACCAGGAGGGAAAATCCCCATCACCCCAGACTGCCCTGCACTGATGTGCAGCAGCAAGATCTGCCCTGCCCGTTCCCATCACCACTTCAGCTGTTTCCCAACACAGAGGGATCTGCAAGGGCATCAGGACATCACCTCTGGGTAGGACGGAAAGAGAATTTTACTTAAATAAATACGTAAAAATATTCCACTTACGTGATCAAAAACCTTCTGAATTTCAGCATGGTGAGCTGGAGCCTTGGCTGGGGAGCGGGTGGTTATCATCCGCCCGGGAGGCTGGAAAGCAAACACCTGGAGCCTGGGTTGTGTGCTGTGGCCAGAGGCCCCTCCCTGGGGGGGGCACCGGGACAGAGATCCCGTCAGACCTTCCCCCCAGTGCCCTGTGCCTGCCCCAGGGAGTGCCCAGCCTCTGAGAGGGCCAGTGGCACCTTCACCCCTGCCACGTCACACAGAGCATTGGGCAGGCTGTCCACCCATGCCAGTGTCCCTGCCTCACTCCTTGGTTTCACCCTTGGCTGTCGCTGTTCCACTTCGGCCCTTTCTTTTCCTTTCCCATGTCCTGATTTTGCCTCTTGACAAAGCTGAGGGCAGAGATGGTTGTGATTGCTGAGCTCTTGGTAACCCCTCCAGGTCGGTGCTGCCGAGACCCTGAGAAGGCTGGGCCACCCCTGCATGGCAGGGACCTTGTCCTCTCCAACACACCATGGCTCCATCCATGCTGGGCTGGGGCCGTGGCAGTCCCCAGCTCCCTCCTTTGCTGGCTTGGGGGGCATGGGGGGCCAGTCTGAGGATGGCACAGGAAAGAAATCCGTGTGTGAAGTGGTGTCTGGGGGAGGGGAATGATGAGGGGAAGCAGAGTTGTCAACCCCTCATGCTGGAACTGTGCTGTGCCAGGATGAGCAGCACTAGGACAGCCCTGCCAGGAATTCAGCTGGCTTCCAGTACCAGTGGGAAAGTGGTCACTGGGTCTGCTCCTTGCTGGCTGGTGGACAATGTAAGACAACTCAAAGGAGGACAGGGAGGCTGCCCTCCACGATGGAGGTCCTTTGGCCACATCCTTCTCCTTCAAGGCTCATCCCAGCATCCTGCACAGCATCAGCCATGCCCTTGTGTGACAGGAGGCCCAGGCAGTTTGGCAGAGACCACGTACTTCTCCTGTTTGGGCACAGACTCCTGGGCTGGTGTGGAGGAGAAGAGGGTGGCTGGGACACAAGGGCCAGTGGCTCAAGCTGTGTCACATGCAGTCTGCAGGACCAGGAGGAGAGACCCTGGCCACGTGTGCTTTCCCTTGACCCATGCCCAGGGGGCTCAGGAAGTGCATAAAGGGTGGATAAGTCACTCCCAGCCCGGACTGTGGCTCTCTGGAGGGACAGAAGGGCCCAGGTCCCTCCTTTCTCTTGCCAGCAGGGAGGCAGCTGTTCCCCTCACCCTGGCACAGGCAGGCGCTGCCTCTCCCCATCCACCTCATCAAAACCACAAGTTTGCTGTGGGGCTCTCATGTTCTCCACCCATCCTGGGCCCCAGCTCTCTGCCTGGGCTGGCAGCTTCCCTGAGAGTCTGGGGCTGCCTGAGAGCTGCATCAGAGCTTGCAGGGATCAAATCCTCTCTGGTGCAGGGGCTGAGGGCCAGGGCTTCTCCCTTCTGCTTCCCTCTGCACAGCCATGCTCTGTGCAATCCAAGCTGGATAAGCCTGCTTGGAGTGGATGGCTGAGGGCTCTGTGAGCATCTCCCATGCAGGATCTGCAGGGAACATCCTATTGCTGCAGGGCATGGGGCACCTTTGCCTGGGAGCATCCAGAGGCTCATTAACATGAGGGTGTCCAGACAGGCTTGATCTTGCTCCTCCTTGGTTGTTTCCTCTTGCTTGATGGTCACTGGTGGGATTTGCCACTGCTCAGCTCACTTGTTTGCTGAAGGACAAACCTATTAGTCTGTGGTGACCTCATGGAGGTCTGGTTTCCATTTGTAATCCTGCTCAAGATATCCTCTATTTCTGTCTGCAGCCTCTTCTTGGGCACAACTTGAGGCACCTGTGCAGGACAAACTCAAAAGGCAAAGTTGTCTGTGCCTGTAGGAATGTGGTGATGGGAAGCTCGGTGTGTGCTCTCCACTGCTTGTGTGCTTCCTGTGCCAGAGCCTGCATCTGAGAGACCTCAGCAGCTCTCTTGGGATCCCTTTGCTACCTCACACCTGCATCCTACAGAGGCTGTCCTGGACTGTGAGCTGGGCAGGACTGCAGTCCAAGGCCTTGGTGGGGATGTCATTCCTCTGGGACTGCACCTGGTGGTCTCTCAGGACACGGCCAGGTCAATGCACCTTCTGCAGTTGTGTCTCTTGAGAAGCAAAGGTGCCCTTGTAGGAGGGATTGGGCACCTCCTTAGGTGGCAGCTTATTCACTGCTGACCTCAGCAAAAGGCAGCTGAGGGGCCCCAAAGGCTCCAGTCCCTTCTTGTCCCCTGGCCAAGATGATGAGCAAGGACATGGCCTCAAGACCCTCAGGACCTTGCCACTCTCATGCAATGGCTTTCCTGCTTGGCCTGTCCGTGGCCCAGAGGAGCTGCTGGTGGGTTTTTCCCAGGATTGCTGGACAAGCTGCACCTGTAAAGCAGCCCTCTGTGGTGCATTTGTACCCGGGGTGGAGGTGGGGAGGAGCACATGGGAAGGTGCCTCTCTGGTGAAGAGGAAAGGAGACCTGGGAATGTGATTGCCCCTCCAGTGAAGACAGCAGACCTGTGACCCAGATTTCCAAGCCTGGGCTGGACCAATGGCCAGAGCAATGGGTGGTGAGAGGGAGAGCCCTGTGCTTTGCAAGGGCTTGAGCCTCGCTGTAACCTCAGCCAGCCATCCACCTTCCTTCATCCTCACCTTACTCCTTTTCCTGCTGGATGTGGAGCACGCCAGCACAAGAACAACCCAGCAGAGAGCTGTGTGTGGGTTTTTGTTTGGGCTTGCTGAAGGCAGATTCTGTTTGCCATCAGCAACAATCCCTGCTGAGCCCCGAGGTGTGAACGGCCGCCTGCAGGTGGGTGGCACAACAGGGCTCCTGGCAGAGGTGACAGCCTGCAAGGACCTTCCAGGCAGGAGCAGGGGAGCTTTGTTCTCCTGAGAGATCTTCTTTGCTCTCCTGAGAGAGCTTGGATGGCAGGAAAGTGCTGCAGAAGTGAGGAGCAGGAGAAAAGCCACTGTTGCTCCTTGGGACAATTCCTTGGCTAAGGAGGAGTCCGACATCCTTGTGTGTGTTGGCAAAGGGAGGCAGCTGCAGCCTGGAGGGTGCAGGCAGCCAGGGAGGTGTCTTTGTTAGGAGCAGACTCTGGGATCCTGGGGAAGATGAAACTGCTGCAGGGCTTTGCCAACTGGGGCAATAGCTGGGAGTTTCCTGGGTCTGGAGTGGCCTGCAGAGGTTTCCTTAGCAAGGGGTGGAGAGTGATGGAGCTCCTGCTGGAAATGGCTCCTTGCTTCTGAAGTCAAAGCAGAACATCTGCAAAATAAACAAAAAACTCAGAAAGAAGGAGTCAATGCTGCTTAAGTGGACCCATTAGCTGGAGCAGGTAAACTGGAGCAATACAGAAAAGTCATATTCAGGGTTAAAATTATCCTGGGGAGGACCTGGAGTCAAAGTGCTACCTGTGAGCTCATGCTAGAGGGGCCTGGAAGATCTCTTAGCAGTGCTGTGATGGTGGGGCAGACTCCAAAGAGCCGTGGCTGGTACAAGAGGATGAGGAGCCATTCCACAGGGCTGTACTAGGGTGGCACTGGCTGCATCCACAGTGGGAGTCCGGGTGCCTGAGCCCAGAGTCTCCTGGCTCCACACTTGTCCCTTTGCCTCCTGCAGGTAGCCAGAGCCTGAGGACCTGGAAGGAGGTTGTTGCCACTGGGATAAGACAGGGAATTAATGCCTGATGTGGGACTGGGTTCCATTCCTCCCTGTGGACGACCACAAGGACCCTGCTCACATTGCTTATGTATGGTTTTTCACCTGTATTTAATTCTTTAAATGTTCATATTTGTGTTTGTATGTGTACTTTGCTTAAAGGAGGATTTCTCTCCATCGTTTTCTGCCAACACGTGGTCACTTTGTCATTTGTACCCTGGCAGCCTGGAGCTTGCTGGATCTTAAAAGGGGGATGAAAAGACATGAGGAGTGTTTGTGCCTTCCCAGCAGGAGTCAGCTGGCAGTCCCAGATGCAGGGGCAGATTGGGGAGGCTGAGTTCTGGGACACTCCAGTTTCCTGGGCCTGCAATTATTCCCACAAAACTCCCAATGGAGAGAAACTTGAGAGAGGGACGAGCTGTCCCCTCGCTGCCAGCAAACCCTTTGTGCAGCTTTTCTGTTTGCTCTTCAGACCAGTTTCCAGACAGACCTGTTCCTGGACTGCCCCATGATCATTTCTGGATGACTCTCTCTGGGGTACCCAGCACTCTGCCTTATCAGCAACGTGCAAGTTTGCTCTCCGAGTCGTTCTCCAATCCATCAGCCCGTGGGCCTCCCCTTCCGCCGCCGGGCAGCCGCGCTCCACCAGCACCCACCTAAATTGATCTTTAGTTAATTTTGCACTTAGCAGAGAGAGCAAGGCATGCCCATTTCCCATTAACTCCAACAGCTCCCCTGGACGCTGAAGTGAGCCTGGCCTCCATCGATACCAGCTCTCTGAAAGGATGCTCAGGGAGCAAATGCATCCAGCTGGGAATTTGGGAGCAAAGTGTGGTGGGAACTGAGTGCAGGACCGGTGCTGTGGCTGCTGGGCTGTGTGGGACCTCACTGTCCTGGGGACCTTGTCCCAGAGACAAGGCAGAGCCTGTGCCAGCACTGGGCAGAGCTCCTCTTGGCTGGGAAGGCTGAGGAGCAGCTGGATAAGCGTGGCTTTAGGCAAGGAGTGCGTTTTTGCTCTGGCTGTATGGTTTTGGCTGGAGTTGGGTCTTCGGCCCTAATCGCACTTTAATTTGTTCTTTAATCTCAGTCACCTTCTCAGAAGCCTCTGAACAACCAAACACATCTCTGCTCACCTGGAGAACAGGCTTTGCTCTTTCTTTTTGGTTGGTTTTGTTTGCTTGCCAGAGACCTCCAGGTGATTAAGTGATCCCTCACAAACCTGGGCTTTACCTTGGAGCCTCTGGAGGCTGCAGCACTTGCAGCACTTGGGTGCTGAAAGACATCTATATTTTAGAGTGACTGACATTGGACCAGATCCCTCAGGGCCTTGTAGAATCCAGGATCTGAACCATTCCTGAGACCATCCATGTTGTCTTCGCCAAAGACTTCAGGTTACATGTTACTGGGAGGACTTGCTGGTCTGTCTGCAGAGAAGAAACAAAAGTGGGCATCCCAACCACTGGGTGCCATGGGCTCTCCTCAGCAGAGGTGGGACGAGCCTCCCCTTGTCATTATATTTTGTCCAGTTTTGGGCTGTTCAGAACAAGAGAGACCTGGAGCACCCAAAATGGGTCCAATAGAGGATGACAAAAATGCTGAAGGGCCTGGAGGATCTCCCGGAGGAGGAAAGGCTGAGGGAGCTGGGGCGTGTCAGCCTCCAGAGGAGCCCCAGCTGAGAGGAGCCTCAGCCCTGGGTGTCCCTGTCTGCAGGGAGGGCTCTGAGCAGGGCCCAGGCTCTGCTCCCCAGCAACAGCACCAGAGGAACGGGCAGGAACTGACCCCAGGAAGTTCCACCTGGAATTGAGGAAGAACTTTCCTGGGCAGTGACCGAGCCCTGAACAGATCCCAGAGAGGGTGTGGAGTCTCCCTCACTGGGGATATTCCAGAGCCATGTGGACACAATCTGTGCCATGTGCTCTGGATGGCCCTGCTGGAGCAGGGAGCTGGCACCAGGTGACCACTGTGGCCCTTCCAGCCTGGCCCATTCTGGGATTCTGTGGGGCAACCCCCATGGGTGAATTTCACGCAGTTTAGTTTGCTCCCATTGCCTCCTGTCCTGTCACAGGGCACTGTTGAGAACAGCCTGGTTTCCTGCCTTCATTCCCTCCCATCAGATGTTCATACACATCTACAAAGTCCCCCAAAAATACTCTGCCCTGGGGTGAGCAGCTCCAGCTCTCTCAGTCACTCCTCACATGAAGGATGCTTCAGAGACCCCCACCACCTTCATGGCCTTGCACTGGACTGGCTCCAGTCACTGCACCTCTCTGGTACTGGGGAGCCCAGAGCTGGAGCCAGCAGTGCAGCTGTGGCTTCACAGGTACTGAACAGAGTGGGAAAGCAGGCTGCTGGAGCCAGGGAAGCTGTGTTTCACCTAGGGATGGCCAAGGATGTCCTCAGGACTCTCCATGGCCAGCAGGAGCCGTCTGCTGCATCTGACTCCGAGGAGTGGGAAGTGGTAAGTGCTGGTGTCTCAGCCAGTGCTTGGTGCCCACAGCAAAATGGTGGAAATGATTTTCAGGAGAAGCCTGGACTGAAAAGCTGCATTGATCGAGGGAAACTGGGTGGAGCAGGTGTTTACAGAGCAAATGCCTTTTGAAATATATCAGCAGGCAAACAGGGCGGGGCCTCACGGGCTGGTGCCACCTCCTATTTATGGAAAGCGTGACGGGATCTCCAGATAAATGGGATGCCTNATCTGCTGCATCTGACTCCGAGTGGGAAGTGGTAAGTGGTGGGTCCAGCCCCAGCTTTGCCTCAGCCAGTGCTTGGAGCCCACAGCAAAATGGTGGAAATGATTTTCAGGAGAAGCCTGGACTGAAAAGCTGCATTGATCGAGGGAAACTGGGTGGAGCAGGTGTTTACAGAGCAAATGCCTTTTGAAATATATCAGCAGGCAAACAGGGCGGGGCCTCACGGGCTGATGCCACCTCCTATTTATGGAAAGCGTGACGGGATCTCCAGATAAATGGGATGCCTCACCTGGCAGAAAAAAACCCAACAAAACAGTGAAATCTAGGAGAGATTTTATGGTTTCTAGGAAAGTTCAGCATCTCCATGTGTGTACTGAACAGTTGCTCCCATTCCTACAAGATGGACAGTGGAGTGTGTCCAGGGAGAGGAATGGAGCTGCAGAAGGGTCTGGAGCCCCAGGAGCAGCTGAGGGAGTTCAGCTGGAGGAGCCTGTGCCGAGCTCCACAAGCCCGGCCATGCAGAGGGAGCCTTTTACCCAAGCCCACGGCAGCCTGGGGAGTGCTCCCGCCTGGCAGGAGGCCACAGGCAGCTTTCCTGAGCCCAGACTCTCACAGTCCCTGCACAGGGGCCGTGGGTGCTGCAGGGCCAGGCCTGGGCAGGCAGCTCCATCCTCCTTCCCACCCCGGCTCCCTTACACAGCTCGGGCTGCAGTCTGAGCCCCCAGGCCACCTCATGTACACAAGGGCTCTCTCCTAGAGATGCCAGGGGACAGAAGGCCAAACTCCTGCCAGAGCACCCAGCTCCTTCCTTAGGGAGCAGCCTTATTTCCATCCCAAGCTCTTCCTAACACCTGAACATCTCTGGGAACAGACAACTCCTTTCAAGCCCAGCAAGAGCCAGAGGCAGTGCCCCTGACCACACCACACACTTCCAGGCAAGGAAGGGATTAAAACTCAAGACCGTTACTGCTTGTCCCTGCAGGGGTCATCAAAGCAGCGTGGAAATCCAGGTATTTGCCCAGGGAACAGGCACAATGAAGTATTTCCTGCTCAGAGTTACTTGTTGTAGGAAAAAAAGCCCCTGAGATTTGTGTTTTCTATCCTCAGTTGCACTGGAGGAGTCTTGACATGTTTTAAGGGCAAGAAAATGAATCTTTGGGCCTTGGAAACCTGGGAAGGGGATAAAGGTCACAGACAGCCTCACTTAACACCTTTGCTTTTCCAGGGCTTTTGTGGCCTGGCTCCTTGACCACCACCATCTTCATCCCAAGAAGGAAGAAATTCTAAGTCAAATCCTCACAGGAAGTCCTTCAGGTCTGAGTGCTGGTCCCACCATCTTCGTGGTCTGGTCCCTGGAGCTCCCACAGGTGAGTGTGTGACACTCTCAGCCATGAATGAAAAGCTGATGCTCTGTTCCTACGGCTGCTCCATCACACACATAACAAACCCAAAAGGTGAGGGTGGCCAGTCCTCCTTTCTCCAGCAGCACTGGACTCGAAGCTCTCCTACAAGGGGAGTTGGTCCTTTGCTGACCCGCTGATGGATCACACTGTTTATTTATCTATTTAATTATTCATTAATTTCTGAGGCTTTTTCATGCGATGGTGCTGCTGCTGCTTTAGGGGAGTTCATGGCTCAAGGTGTCAATGGGGAGTGTTTGCTCAAGCAGGAGCTGCAGGTCAGGCTGCTGCTGAGGCTCCCAAGCTCCCTGCTTGGTTCTCCTGGCACAGAGGCTGTGGATAAACCACATTCCCATCCCTTCCTGCCTTGAGGACAGTGTTGACACAGAGGGTCTCCAGGGCTTGGACATTGGCCAAGTCACTGTCATCTTCTCCAAGACCGACTGAGCCCCACTGTGCGATATTGTCACTGTTTACGGTTAATTAAACCATCAGCCATGTGGTTAATTAATTAACTCTAAACCACTAGTTATGGTTGATTACCATATCCAACTCCAGTGATTGACCTCTCTGGGGTGTCAGTGCCCTGTGAGACAGTGTGGGTTAGCTGAGGAGTGACGAGGGGAGCCTCAGGGGGAGCCTGGCCCCCGTGGCCACAGTGAGCTCCACTGGGTGCCCAAGCTGAGGTGGAGGTGCACAGTGCTCCACTGTGATCCTGCCACGGATGGAGGGAGGTCGTGGCACTGCTGGGGGGGCTGCAGAGCCAGCTCTGGCCATTGTGTTTGAGCAAGGGCTGTGCAAACAGCACTACGTGCCGGGCCAAGGCTGCCGCTGCCATTTCTTGTTGGCAGCAGAAGGTCGGAGGTTCAGAGGGACAGATTTGGGTCCAGAGTCTATGTGTGAGGAGAGCTGTGACTCATCAGAGTCGTGACAGGTGCTGGGGACTGAGAGGGGTGGCCTCAGGGGCAGAGTGGGTGCACCACGTAGGGCTCTGGGGCAGGAAGAGCAGATTGACGTGGATGTTGTGAGGAAGAGGAGCACAATCCGCCCGTGTCCTTCCTGCGTGTTTGCCCACACACACTCTGCCCCTGCACGAGGTCTGTGGCTGCCTTCCTACCTTCCTTCTTCACCCTGCCCTGTCTCCTCTGATGTCCCTTCTCATCTGGCTCCTTGGCCTGGAGGGATCTCTCTTTCCATGCTGTCTGAGGGCACGTTTGTCCCACAGGAGCCGAACGGAGTCCTACAGAAAGCCAAGGAGCAGAAGAGGTGGGAATGGAGTCCCTGATATGCTGTGGGTTCGTGAGGGGGATGGGGTGCACTGGGGCTGTGTGTGAAGGTACATGCCCCACCCCGCACCCCACAGTTGCATAAGTGGTCCAAATACCAGTTCTTTGCAGATATTCAAACATCCCCTTCTCCTAAACTGCTGCCGAGGCTGAGGCAGCAGCAGCAGCAAGGCTGGGGTAGGAGTGTTTGCTGAGCAAGCAGCTGCTGATTGCACAGATGGGACTCATTAGGCTCCAGATGGGTTGAACTTTGTTCCAGGAATCACCTATTACAACTTGTGCTCCCCTCACGTCTGCTGCCTTGGCTTTGGATTCTTTTCTCTGCCATGGGCCAGGGGAATGATCTTCCTCTGGGCCATTTATCATGGAATCACAGAATGGTTTGTATTGGAAGAGACCTTAAAGATCATCCTGTTCACCCCCTGCCATGGGCAGGAGCACCTTGCGCTATCCCAGGTTGCTCCAAGCCCCATCCAACCTGGCCTTGGACACTTCCAGAGATGGGGCAGCCACAGCTTCTCTGGGATAAGTTTTATTTCTGTCTTTGCTGCCTCATGGTTCTTGCTCACAGTTATCTTCTGTATCTTCTGCAACACCCTGACCCGGGGCAGCTGGCAGGACTGCTCAGAGGGGCTTCTGTCCCACCAGACACGGAACTGGGTAGAGTTGATGCATTTTTTGGTGCCTGTCCCTGGGATGCTGTAAGGAAGCAAGAGCTGATATTGAAGAAAACATTTAATTCCCTGAAAAACCAGGCTGGGGGAGTGCAGAAGGCACACAATGCAGAACAAAGCAAGAGGTGTGTGCAGGCATGGAGGGCACGCTACCTCCTCTGGCACCAGTCATGAGACATCTTCCCCCTGTCAGATCCATGCTGAAGATGCTCACCCAGCACAGCTCAGCTGGGGAGAAGGGAAGAATGGAATAGAAACTCTTGCAAACAGTCAGCTGGGACACCACCTCCCAAAAGGAGCTGTCTCCTCTTCCCATCCCTCAATCCCACCTTCTAAAGGGCAATTTCTGAGTAAGGAGAATGCCAGTCCAGGTTAGGGAGAAGTGAGGAGATGAGGAACTGAGCCCCAGGAGAGAGAGACTGCAGCACTGAAAGGGGAAAAAGGGGGAAGCCATAGACATACAAGTGGTTTAAAGTGTCTTAGGGTGAATGACAGCTATGAGGGCAGGTCACAAGGAGTGGAGGAGCTCTCTGAGTGTCTGTGTAGCTTCAGGGGTTTCCACCAGCCTCGGAGAGTCTGCAGACCGTCTCTGAGGGGTGCTCTGTGTGCTCCCACGCGTGGTAGCTCCAGGGAGGGTTGGGCATGGTGCCCCTCCAGAACTGCCCCTGCACCCCAGGGAATGGATATCACTGTTCAGAGACCTTTGGACTACTGTCCTTCTGTTTGTGCAGGAGGTGTCTCTTTCCAGGTGTTCCTCAGCCAGTGTGGGAGAATTATTTTATTTTGAACAACCAACACCAGGAGATAGTGCATAAACCCATTCTCCACCTTTACATTGCTCCTTACCCTTAGCTAATCTTACGTGTCACAACCTTCTAGATGTCCCCTGCCTTCCCTTTCACCATCAAAATCTCAGAGCTGGAGGTGCAAGGAGATGAGAGTTTGACAACTGTGAACCGACTAAGGGATGAGTTAAAGAAAAGAGAAAGAAAAGGGGATAGTTCCTCAAACTGAGAACCCAAACTGGGAATCCTGCAGTGTGTCAGAGCTCAAAGAGCAGCCCTGGGTCCAGCTGTATGAGCTGTTCCTGGGGCAGGGCTGTGTCTTCTGTCTGAGAGCTGGAGTCCCCTTCTTGGCTCAGCCAAGAAGACTGCAGATGCATGAAAATTACTTGAGCAGACCCAGCACTGCACTGAAATCCTTCAGGAGATGATGATGTCCAAGGTTTGGGTTGGGATACTGTTCCCTGGCTTGTCCCCTCAAGCCAGGACCCTGAGTGCTGCCAGGAGCTGGAACAGGATCTGGCCACAGTCCCAAACTCCAGGTGCCCCAGCTGGGGGCAATGTCCCTTTCACAGGACTCTGGCCATGGCACATCCTCTGTGTTCCCCCAGTGCCCTTTCTGCTTACACCTCTTTTATTTTTGGTCGGTCACCTGTGACCAGGAGAAACTGTACCATGGCTGCTGGACAATTGAGCAGCCTTTACTTTGGCATTTGTGAGCACAGCAGATGTAACCCTGATCTGGTCCAGGTGCCCATGGCTCTCCTTAAAACCAGGACAGCTCGACTTGCAATTAATCCTTGAATTCAGCTTGGCTTGCTGAAGGTGGGAATAACCTCTGAGCCACCACCTCTGCCCTTTAACATGAGAAACTCCCTGCTACCTCTACTGTAATTACCCTCTGAAGGTGTCAACACCCTGGAATGAGAGAGGCAGCTCAGATTTATCTTTTAGGGGCTAAGCCAGCGCAACCTGCTCCCTTCTTTTGTCTTCTCCAGTTTACTAAGTCCTCTGTCACAGCCAGAGCCTGCAAGAGTTGCTAATGGAAATATTATGCTAATGAGAAATTAAGCTCATTTGGTGTAAAGCTCTCCCCTGGGAAGCTGTTTGCTGCTGTGCTCTGAAAATCTGAGCTGGCATCCCTCGTGGTAGACAAGGAAGGAGACACAGGTTGGTGGCTCCAATTTCCCCAGAGCCTGCTGTCGTTACATAAATCTGATGACCTTGACTAAAGGCCCAGTCTTTTTTCGGGGATTTCCCACCTCAGAGAATGTGCAAAAGGAACAAAAATCTTGTTTGTAACAGGATCTCCACAAAGCTTTTCCTGATGTTTGCTCATGTTATGTCTCCATGGCATGTTTATGAGGATGGTGTTGATGTCAGCACGGGGCTGTGGGACTCCTGTGAGAGCCAGGACTCAGTAAAAATGTTTGGTGGAAAAATCCTACTGCTGCATACAAGAAACCATTGCCCAGGATAAAGTGGGATGGAAATGGATTGAGATATGGGATCAAAGCTCTGCAAAGGGTTGGGGTCTTGTTTCCCTTTCCTTGGTCTAACCAGGGGAAAGCTGTGTGTTCTTGTGTGCCAGGGTACCACAAGGGATGATTGCTCCCAAAGGAATGGGGACCCCAGCATGATCCTTGTCCCCCACAGTCCCCATCCAAAGTGATCAGGATGGGCCCTGGATAACAGCTGGGCTCAGCCTAGAGTCCAGATCTCCTGGAATCTGTTGGTGACAAGGAAGGTCTGAGGCTGGGATCAGATGTGGGGACAGTAACAGGATTGGAGACATGCTGGGAATCACCAGGTAGGTCCAAGATCGGTCTGTGGGTTGGGGTCAGGACCAAGAGGGCCATGGCCAGGCAGGGGCAGAGCTGTGGTGGAGCTGGGGACCAGTGCTTCTCCAGCATTGCTCAGGCAGGGAAATGATCAGCTGAGCATGAACAGGCTCCTGGAAGATTTTAGTGGAGGTCCCCAGTGAGGCTGGAAATGAGGGAGAATGGGGCTGTAGGGGCAGGTGATGCCTTTTGGTAAGGGATGTCTCGTGCACAGCTGACCAGTGTTTCTCCAAGGCTTGTTCCCTCTCTCTGCCCTGGCACTCTCTGCCTGTGGTGTCCGTCCAGGTCCCACCTGGCAGAGGTGTGGCAGGACCTGCTGCCTGCAGTGGATGGCAGGAGGAGGATGTTGGTGGTCAGAGGTGTGCAGGTGGAAGGGCAGAACCTCTGGTGAAGGGGGAACAACAGATGTCAGATCAGGTCCTGCAAGGCTGGGACACGGCCGTGCTGAGACCCTCAGTCCCTGGCAGTGAGCAGACTCCCCAAAAGGAGTTCATCTTCCTTTCCCACTGCAATTAAAAGAGAATTGCAGTGGAATGAAGTCATTTCTCCCCATACCTTGCCTAGACCATAACTGATCTTTACTGATCAATCACCATTGTACAACAACAATGCTCATTGTTGCCTAGAGATGTTCTGGACTCCTCATCCCTGGAAGTGTCCAAGGCCTGGTTGGACAGGGCTTGGAGCAACCTGGGATACTGGAAGCAGTTCCTGCTAGTGGCAGGAGGGCTGGATTAGATGAGCTTTGAGGTCTCTTCCAACCCCAACCATTCTGGGATTTTATGATTACACCTACACAGTGCAGCCACGTCCCTCCACCTTATGCAACTTTTAACAAAGCATCTGAAGCAAGAATTTTTCTGGTTCCTTCCTTATTCTTGCAACAGCTTTCAGGAGCTGTTAGAGCCATGTCACACTGTAGCTGGGCTTTGCCATCACATTCCCCAGTGCCACAGCACGCACGTGAGCAGAGTGGGGACAAGGACCCAGTGGATGATGCTGGGGGGGCTCTGGGAAGGCACTGCTGCATCCCCATGTCCACCCCAGCCCAGAGTTCCCTCACTGAGACCAGCCCCAGCCAGACCTGTGTCCTGAAGCCCCCCCATCTCTGCCTATGTTCTCTGCTCCTCTATCCCTGCAGCTGGAAATGCAATGAGGATTAAAACCCCACGGGAGTCTAAAAGCCCTCAGCAGGGGTTTGAAATCTGCTCAGCTGGGTCTTTTGCTCCCCCCTCTCTTCTCCTCCCAGAGCTCTTAACAGTCCCAAGACTTTTTATTATTTTCCACATTGCAAAACAGTAATTACTGGAAAGGACGAGGTTGTTTGAGAGCCAGGGTCCAGCGGTGCCTCAAGGCTGTGCCAGCCCCGGGTGGCCCGGGAGCGAGGATGGGAGGAGCCGTTCCCCTCGGGTTTTATCTTGATGAGAACATCTTGATCAGTGAGCAGGAAACAAATTCCTCTGTCACTTCGGAGTGAGAGGAGGCATCAAAAGGTCAAGCCTGCCCGTGGGCTCCTCAGTGATCGCTGGGCAGGGCAGGTGTTTCACTGGTGGTGTGGTGGTCACCAGTGCTGGCAGGGAGGAGATGCCCTGGTCCTGGGGCCAGTATTTGCTCACTGGTGTCATACTCAGCTCTTGACCTCTAAAGGGTGAGATGTTTGCATGGCTTGTGACAGATCTGCCTTTGAAAATCTCAAGAGCAGAAGGGAAATTAATTTAACTAGAGTTCAAAGGGTCTCCAATAAAGACTAAGCCTTGCTGTTATTCTAAAGTGTTATTTCCATTAATTCCCTTTTAATGCTGCTTTAAAATTACAGAGTGGAAGGGAATGTTGGCCAACAGATTTTCTGCTGGTTTCAAAACAACCACTGTTAATCATCAGGGAATTATATTGGCTGTAAGAGTGTTTAAATGGGAAGGTGGCTTCAACCAGGACGCATGTAGCAGCGTGTAGTTGTGGTGACAGATTAAAAATTAGCCATTGTGAAGCTTCCCGCATGGACAGGGGCTTGGAATTAATGATTACCATAAATTAACTAACTGGAAAGGGGTTGAACAGCAAGTGGTAGAGTTCAGCTTGACCCACTGGTGAGCTGACCCTTCATTCCCCGTTCATTTAATGCCCAAATCTCATTTCTGGCCATAGCAGCTCTCCAGCAGCTCCGATGCTTGGGCTCAGCAGTGGGTGGCTGTGCCAGCCCAGCTGGGCTGCCTGGGGACTGTGGAGGATGAGAAGAGGTTCAGTCCCTGCTCCCTGGGTCAGATCTAGCAGAGAGAGCTGCTCCAGCAGGTGGACAGTGCTCCAGCCCCAGCTCTGGTACTGCTGGCACTGCTCTGGGAAGCTGGTTCCCACATTCTTCTTGGTGTCTCCCCTTGCCTTCTCCTTTGTGTCCTTTTGGCTGCTGGCCTCTGCTGCCTGCTCCACCTGTAGCTCCATGCCACAGCAAAGTGACCCCTGGTCCAGCAAAATTCCCAGCATCACTCTGCAACAGGCTCAGAGCTGCTCCCCTGGCTGCATCTGCCAGGACCTGCTTCAGTGATGTCCCCCTGCTCCCTTATGGTGGTAGAGCAGCAGTGGCTCACCCCCAGGTTAACCTTGTGCTCCTCCACTCTTCCTCCCCTCTCACTACAAGGTCTTCTTGACCATCTCTGCCACAGTCGTGCCTCTGTCCCCATCCCAGTGTCCTGGGCTCTGCCGCTGCAGGAGAACATCCCTGCATGTGTGCGTGGTATTGCAGGAGAGCCACAGCTCCCTCCTCCTGGAAATACGCCACCTTTTCTCCTGTTCTCAGCCAGCCACGTCTCTGGGATGGTCCAGCATCTCGTTGTGGGGACATGTCCCTGTGGAAACCGTCTGGATGTCCCAGGGAGCTGGACACAGCCACTTTGTGGACAGATGAGTTGTGCAACTGCCTGGTGCATGCCCCGGCGTGGGACCTGGGGTGCTGCAGGAGAGGAGCAGAGGGTGCTGTGGCCACACAGGGCAGCTGGCACTCCTGCCATTTCTTTCCCAGATAGCAGTGTTTACCCGTTTGTTCCCACAGATCTTTTGGAAAATATACAGGAGGCAGGGCTGAGTGTTATCAGGCTCCAGCCACTCTCTTTGCAAGAGTGTCTTCAGCAGGAATTCACCACCTTCCCTTCCAAAATCCTTTCAGGAATATCACAGCTCCTGGTGTTGCACCGAGTTGCTGGTAATCCTGTTAACCTTTGGGTTAATTAAGCAAACAGAGATCCTTCGTTAGGAGGAATGGCACTAATTGCATGTCTGAGAGGGTGAGTTTTGCATGGACCGCTGGCTGGTGGAGCAGAAGCCACTGCTGACTTCAGCAAAGGGGGCTGGGGAGTTAATGGGGGCCTGCTTGGGAAAGGAGGCCAAGAAAACCTGTTTCCTCAGCGCTGCTGGGCTTGCTGGTGTTTGCTGGAGAGGGGGACGTGCACGGGGAGGATGTGGGGCAGTGGCACAGTCCTGCAGAGCTGCCATGCAAGGCACAGAGCGTCGAGCTGCTGGCACCTGGCTGCTGAGGTGCCATTAGTTTCCAACCTGAAAATGCAAATCTGTAATGGTATGACCTGGTAAGCAGCTCTGGACAAGAGGCCTCAGTCTGCAGCTGGGCTCAGCACTCCAGGCCGGGAAGAGCGGCTTAAAATCTACAGAGAGCTCTTTGTTTGCCCTGTGCAGTTTAGAAATTAGGCAATACTTAGAAGCAATACTTAGAAGCAAATATTGGTTCAAACAACATCAGCTCCAACTCTCCAGTGGCCAGTTTGGCTCATCCCAGGTAGAAAACAGCATTTTGCAACACATTCAAAACCTGACACCGAATATTTCTCCTAACAAGCGGGGAAACAAGTTTGTGGCATTTCCTGAAAAATAAACTAAGCACAGTGACTCTGCAGTTGGAGCACGGCCCCAAAATTGACACATAGGTCCAAACACGGCCTGCAAGGCTGTTTCTGGAAAGCCAGCCACAGCTCTCCAGGTATCTGTCAGGCCCTGGGAGCCACAGAGAATGCCAAGCTGGTCCCAGTCTGTCATCAGCCAAGGCTGTGCTCTCAGACCTGGCACTCCCACAGTGGCTTACAGCTGCTGCAAGCCCCATGCTGACCTGGGCTCCAGGACATGAGCGACTTCCTCTTCCAGGAGAGGTAAGAAGGCTGGGATTTCCCCCAGGTTCCTACAGAGGTGAGGTAAACCAGTTCTGCAGAAGCCCCCTGATTTCTCCCTGCTCCTTCTGGGAACCTGAACATTGAATCTCAGAATGGTTTGAGTTTGAAATGGCTGTTAAAGACCATCCCATTCCACCCCTGGCCACGGGCAGGGACATCTTTCACTAGACCAGTTTGCTCCAAGCCCCTTCCCACTTGGCCTTGAACACTTCAGGGATGGGGCAGCCACAGCTTCTCTGGACAGCTTGTGCCAGGGCTTCACAGGGAAGAATTCCTTCCCAATATCCCATCTAACCCTGCCCTCTGGCAGTGGGAAGCCATTCCCCCTTGCCTTATCACTTCATGCCCTTGTCCAAAGTCCCTTTCCAGTTTTCTTAGAGTTCCTTAAGGCACTGGAAGGGGCTCTAAGGTCTCTCCAGAGCCTTCTCTAGTCCTGCTGCTCACACTGCTTTGGATGTGGCCCAGCAGACACTTGGCTGCAATTGCACAGTGCCAGCTCATGTCCAGTGTGTCAGCCATCAGTTCCCCAAGTCCTCTTCTACAGGGATGCTCCCCATCCATTCAAAACCCAGGGTCACCATCTCCCACCTCTTGAGATAGGCACCCTTGTCACTTGAGTGCCAGTCTCAGCTTCTGTCCCACCCTGGTTATTGACAGAAGGTGATCTGGGAAAATGTGTTCCCATCAGGCTGCTCTTCCTGCCTTCACATGTGGGCCCAGGACAGGACAAGAACTTGAGCCCAGCTTTTGTGGTTGACAGTGCTGACATCCTTGTCGTGGGGATGCTCCAGCCTTCTCCAGCTTCTCCACAAACTGGGATTTCATATTTCTAGAGGGAAACATGTTAACTTTGGAGAAGCCAAGGCTCCTGGAGGGTGTATATTTTGCCCTCTTCCTTCAGCCCACTCCACCTCGAGGTTCAGTAGATTCCCCTTTGTTTTTTCCTTCCATTTTCAGGGCATTTTCTCCTCAATCACTCAAGGTGACCTGGGTTTTCATCACAACTGCCAGCCTGGTGACCCATAGGAACACCAACGTTAGCTCCAAAGGCTTCAACAGCTGCCTAGGAGCACCTCTATGGAAATAACAGAGTTGGGTGAGATACCTGTGATGGGGTGGTGCCTTGATCACAGCTTTCCCTATTTCCCTCTTTTTTTGGTGTTTTCCACAGGCCCACACACAACCAGAGCTCGGCTACAGCCCCGTGCAGCTGCACTGGCTCCAGGATGAGCTGTGCCCTGGGCAGGAGCCAGCTCTGTGGTAAAGCCAAGCCTTCTCCCACACAGCCATGCCAGCTCTAACTTTATCCCAGCTGCAGCAAACGTCCTTTCCTTAGGACACAGCCAAAACTCCAGTGCAGCCTCATCTCCACCACAAACCGCAGGGCACACATGGCCTTGCAGTAATGAGGGAGATGTGGAAATAAACAGTATTATTTTACCTTCTCTTCCACTTGGCATTGTTCTTTCCCCAGGGTTCAGCTGTGTTTATGCATCGCCAATGACCCGTGGTTGGGCAGAGGGTGTGTTAATTTGTATTTCTTCATCATTCGTGTAATTTTTAGCAGCATCCTCTTCTGGAAAACACAACGGCCGGGATGTGCAGTGTTGCAATGCAACGAACTTGGGATGTGTGACAACAATTCAGGTCGTTCCATGAAGATGTGCACTACTGAAGGGCTGATGTTTCTGGATAACCAGGACAAAGGCTGAGGGGCACTGACTTAGCTCTGTCCTTTCTGGTAAAGCTGCTCCTGCTCACATGAGCCAGAGCACGGAGCTCTTACCTTGAAAGCAACAAGAATTTCCAGCATTACTAAAAATTGGCCTTTGCTGTTCAGTCTCAGCTTAGTCAGCCAGACATGGGCATTTGGGAATGGGACCAACACGCACCCAGGCAGCAAGGTACAGGTCTGACCAGAACCTGTAGAAGGAGGTGCGTGTACTTGGTGAGAGGCAGGATTCACTGCGTGACTAAACCGGCATTTTCTAACACAAAATTTGGCAAAGGAGGTGTCTGATGGATGTTCAGGGGAGAAAACTGACGGCATCATGCAGTTCATCCCTCCTGGACTCCAAAAAGAATGGCATTTTGCAGCTGGAGGCCACCCAGGACACTTTTCCTTTTCCTTCCAAGGCTTCCCATGGTGGGCTGTACTCCTCAGAAAGAACCACCTTGGAGACCTGCTGGGTCCTTTGGAGATCAAGGCCTGAGCCCTTAGCCCAGGAGGCCTAGAGGACACAGCCCTGGCCTGCTGTGCTTCTGCCATGAGGTACCTCCAAGGAAGGCTGTGTGTTGGAAGAGTTTCTTCTTGGCCACAGGAGTCAAAGCTGTCAAAGGAGCATCCACAGGAAGGATGCACACCAGGAGGAGAGTGGAATCCATCATGGAGAAAGGTAGGATTTGCTAGCACCAAAAAGAAGTGTAGAAGCACTGTGGCTGGTGATGTTCCAGATGACTTGTGGCTGGACATCTGGAAATGCAGGAGGTTGCTGGAGTACAAGAGGTATTGCAATCCAAGCCTCTTCCTTCAGCCCTGGATTTGCTCTGATGCCATCTGGGAGAGCCAGGGAAGGAGATGTGAACACCACCCATCCCATCAGCACATCACAGCCATCCCCTTGGCAGGTAGAGCAGGCATGCAAGTGAGAAGGGAGAGAGGAGCAGTGAGTTGTCCATGGAAAAAGGTCTGGGAACCATGTGCAGAAGGCAAAGATAGTTTGGGCTCTTCTAGCAACAGCTCTTTGGTCATTTAAGTGGATCCTTTATGTTTTCCAAGCTCTCTTCTGCATCTTTCCCCTTCATCTGTCGTATGGTAAAAGTATCTTTATCTGGGTAGTGCTGTAAGTACTTGTGGACTCAATATGTCCAAGCATTTCCACCAATATTTATGTGCTCAGGTGTCTTTGTTGTTTCAGCCACAACTACAATTTCTCAATATGTCTGTTAGAAGAGGCATTTTGGAACAAATCAGCAAAAGGCTCTGGAAGAGCCAAGTGAGACAGTCTCCTGCAAGCCCTTGTGCCTCTTCCTCCCATGGATGGGGGTGTTGCTAAGGCTGCATGAGTGAGGCAGGGATCAGTGAGACCTGCAGGAAGCTGGGGATGGATTTCAGTGGCATCTACCTGTCTTGGTGGAAAAAGACCTTGGAAGGCCACAGCTTGCTGGAGTAAATATGGATGGGAGATTTTTAAAAGGAGAGGCTTGAGGTGAGAGGAAGTCAGGCCCCCTCCAGCTGCAGTGTGTTTGGAGACACTCTGGACACAAGAAATTCTGCACTTCTGGAAAAGCAGGGGATGAAGGGGTGAGAAATAGGAACCAGCCATGCTGAAGGAAGATGATGCTGAAATAACCAGGGTGGCCAGGAGTGCCTCTCACTCAGTCACAGGCAGGGCAGGCTCCCGGTACCACAGTGGAGATGGTCATTGCCTGAGGGCCTCCAGCCTCCCTGGGTCACTCTGTTGAGTCAAATCCTTGGCCTTGCACTAGGCTCCCACCTGTGCTGAAGGCACTCTGAGCACCACCACCACCTGCAGGTCACTCTGCCCTGAGCCTGCAGGGAGAAGGGACAAGAGCCAACCCAGGTGCTTCCAGTCAACCTCCAGCTGTGTAGAGAGTGAAGGCTGTAGGAGAGGAAGGACCTGTGCAGGGGACCCAGGAGATCCTCCCTGAAAAGGAGGCTCATGCTCATGAAGGCAAGCCTGGGAGGTGGATCTCCTGGTTGGGCTTCCAACAGCAAACCAGCTTCTGTAGCTTCTGTGGGGTGGACACGGTGAGTGCACCAGTCCTCGCAGTGGTCTAGGGATGCTGTTTGGGCTCAGGGCCTGGCTGACGTGGTCCAGGGAATTCTCAGTTTGTGTGCATGTGCCAAAGGCTGAAGCTGGTCCTGTACCTGGCAGCAAAGATGGAGACAGGAAGGCTGGGACAGCATCACAGAGGGTGCCCTTCACAAACCAAGCCATCCCCCACTGGCCCCAGGGAGACAGGCCAGGAGTGACACAATCTGATGGAGAAGGTTTGCAGAGGAAGTGGGAGGAGGCTGCTAATCTCAGCATTTCTTCCCAGGTTCATCCCAAAAATTTACCAAACTTGCAGCGTGATGCTTCCTTCTGTCTGCAGGGCACTTAACGAGCTGTCTGGTCACTGCTGTTGGCTTTTTTTGCCAGATCATGTGTAACAATCATTTACTGCCTTTCAAGCCCCCTGCCATTGCCAGGAGCTCGCAAGGGAGCGGGCAGGCACTCGGTGAGGCGAGCCAAGGGGCGACGGGCACCTCAGCAGCAGTTACTGGCAAACACACAAAACTCGGCTCTGGATCCAGCAGGACTTTCTGAGATTAGTTCTGGGCAAGGCAGGGGTCGGGCAGCACAAAGAAAATCGCCCCTCCTGCGGCGTTTCAGCCCGCAGGAGAATTCAAATGTCACAACTTGGGAATTTTCCATCTGAAGCCCCTTGTAGAATGCAAAGCGCTGTGCCCTGCTCTGACTCCTGCCTGCGGAAGGGTTCAGTGCCAAAGTGAAAGGCTTCCTAAAAATGGGCTGATCCAGGGAGGGGGGCGATTTAGGAGCTATTGAGAAACAAGGAAGGACAAACAGTGTTAGGTCATTGCTTCTGCAAACACGGCCAAGGCTGTTCCTCTATAAAAGGGGCAGAAAGCGGTTCCAGAGCCATCACAGACTTGGAGGGGACGGTCTGTGACCAAGGCTGCTGCACCCCTCCCTCGGCACCCGACCCCCTGCTCAAGCATGAAACTCGCACTCTTGACTGTGCTGTCCTTCGGGATAGTGGGTAAGTGTCTGCTGAAAGCAGCCTTTGGGGGAAGGAAGTCAAACCCTCCGCGGACCTCGGGCTTCCCCCAGGCAAGGCAGTTTTGGAGCTGCGGCACACGCCAGACCCGGGCGGCTGTTAAGGAAAAGCCGGGACATGAAGCGGTGCTCGCTGTGGCAGCCGTGGATGTGTCAAGGAGGACGGCGTTCGGAGTGTTACTGACGGCAGCTTTGGCCGGCCTGTGGGGTGGAGGGAGGGTTGCAGCTCCCCACACTGCCGCTGCCCACCCTGCAAGGAGGAGGGATGCTCCGCTCCCACCACCGCGGAGGAGAATGCTCGGGACAGGCTCCGCGCTCCTGCTGTCACGGGGTGGAGGGAAAAATCACCCTCCGGCCAACTGCTGGGAGAGGAGCACGGGCTCAGCCAGGGGGGAGAAATTATTGCAAGACCTGCCTACCAAGCTTGTACATGTGTTTGGTTAAACCCGAGGGCAGTGACAATAAAAGAGAGCTTAAATAATGAAAGATGCGGTGTGCTTCCCACTCTGCTCCTGCGCTGCTCTCTCCTGCTGCTGCAGCTGCACTTTGCTCACGTTCCTGCCTATTTTATGCCAAATTTGTGCTGCTGCAGGGCTGCCTCTGCTTGAAGCCATTCTTTCTCTGCTCACAGCTCTGGCAGGCGACGGGCAGGTAGCCGTTGCAAGGAGACTGCTGGCTGCACCTGGCCTGGGGGCTGATGCCTGCTCAGGGAAAGAGGGATCTCCTTCCTGGATTGGCAGCAGGTCTCTTCTGATCCCCCATAAAGCGTGGTGGTGATTAACATCCTCTGGTAGGAAGTACTCCCTGTGCCTCTGGCATCAGGAAATCCTTCGGCACCTCTACTGAATATTAGCATGCAAAATTGTTTTTTTAATGGTTCCTCCTCTTCCTCCGCTGCACAGAAAAGAGACAAGAGGTCACCCAAAAGGTCTGTGACAGTGGCCGGGGCTCTCAGGCTGCCATTACCTTCCCAGGGTCACCAGTGCAGCTGGGTTGACTCCCTCAGCAGGTCCCCACCCAGCCTCTGCCCCAGGCAGGATGCTTGCCAGCCTTAGGTTCAGATGACCATGGCTTTGTGCAGCCAAGACTTGAAAAACGTATGATAAACTTGAAAAACATGAAAAAAAGAGGTGGTGGCCACAGGAATTGAGGCTAAGGATTCTCCCTGTGGCCAAATTCACCACCTCCACTGGGAGGCTCAGAAATCAAGTAAAGAGAGGCTATTTCTGAGATGAAAGAGAAAATGGAAACGACCCGGGGTAATCTGGAGGTGTTTGGATGAAATGAGCCATCGATGGTTTGGAGGGAGAGAGGGGTGCTAGTGGCCTCTTGGTCTGCACAGCCCTGCCTGGAAGGCGCAGAGTGAAGGTGAAATGTCAGCACAGGCTGGCCACATCCTCGTACTGCAGGTTTCCAGCATTTCTGGAAATGAATCTGCATCTACCTGAGGCTTTTGCTTTGTTCTGGTGCCCCAGAGCAGCCATTCAGCTGGCTTTACTGGTTGGGGGACTCATGGAAGGACTGTGGTGGTGCCTTGGCACCTCTCATGGGGTGCAGTGGAGCAGGTGAGTCATGGAGACAGTTCAGTATATCAGATCATTCAGCTGCCAAGGAGGTGAGAGTGGCAGTGCACTGCACACAGCCTGGCCCCTCTGGGGGGCTGCTCCCCCTCTGGGGTTATTGGCACAGGCACTGCTTCAGTGCTCCAACTTTCCTCTCAGTTTTGGCAAAGGCTTGAGCTTGATTTCTGTTGAAGTGTGTGGATTTGTTCTCCTAATCCTGTGGATGTTGCTGTGAGTCCAGGCTGCTTGAATCACAGTAGTCCAGGGACAGGAGTGATCATCCCAGATGTCCCTGGTGGTGCCTGTCAGGCAAGAAAGAAAGAAAGAAAGGCCCTTCCTGCACATCTTGGGAGATCCTGCACGGGGCCATCACCCAAGGCCACGACCACAGGGAAGCAGTGACCCTGTGCTCACAGGGAACCATTGACCTTGTGCTCACAGAGATGCTGTTTCTCTCCAATCAACACCTTCCTACCTCTCTGAGACTATTTATTTCTGGTTCTTTCTACAGCTCTGTGTTTTGCTGCTCCCCAAAAGCCAAGCATCAGGTGGTGCACAATATCCCCAGCAGAAGAGAAAAAATGCAATAGCCTGAGGGACCACATGCAACAGGAGAACTTTGCTTTCAGTTGCCTGCAGAAAGCATCGTACCTCGACTGCATAAAAGCCATTTCGGTGAGTGGGCAGCAAATTCCTCTGCTGGGATGTTTCAGCAGCCTGTTACACCTGGAGATGGAGTTTCCTTTCAGTCACTCATTGTCACCTGTGATCCCCCTGTTGTACACAAGGATCCAGGAGAGACTCTGGGAAGCGCTTTTTCTGCTCTTTGTTAATTGATGAAATCTCTCTATTGTTTAGAATAACGAAGCAGATGCCATCAGCTTGGATGGAGGTCAGATTTTTGAGGCAGGCCTTGCTCCCTACAACCTGGATCCCATCGCTGCTGAGGTCTACGAACACAGTGAAGGTACAGTTCCATGCAATATTTTTAAGGCAAGTGGTGGTAACAAACTGAGAGGGCAAAGGCCATCCTTTCCATGCAGAGTTCCCACATATTTCGGTTGGGGGTCCAAGACATTGCCCCTGGTTGCCAGCTCCCACAGGGGAAGGCGTGGGGGAAGCAGTTCAGGATCATCACCCATGGCCACAGGATCCAGTGCTCCATTTCTTGTCATTTGCTGCAGTGAAGGTCTCTGATCTCATGAGCAGAAATCATGGTCCTCCTGAAACATAGCATAAAAATCGTGCTGGTCCCAGAGATCGTCTGCTTTCAGTAGCCTTGAACTCTGTGGGTAAAACACAGAGCTGGGAGTCACAGATAAGTTCTGTGATTTCCTGTGCAGTCAGTCATCAAGACAGAAAAAAAAAAAAAGATTGGAGAGCCAACAGCATTACTAGTTGTTGGGAGGGACACCCAGTTGAGATCACTGAGGCAAGAAATGCGGGCAATCCCCAGGAAAAAAGGAGAAGCATAAAAAGGGCTCTGCACCAACCCCTTCTGATCGGAGTGAGATCCATGGCTCCATCCCTATTGACTCATTTGTACCATCCCTCATCTCTCCCATCTTTTTCCTGGGAGCCAAACAGATGCTATTTCCCATCCAAAGCTCCCAATCTCTTTTGACCTCTTCCCTGGAGTTCAGCCTGTTTGTATGCAATATTCAGGATCAAAGCAACATGGCAGAGTCATTCCCAACGTGGTAGCTAAGAAAAAGATCTTAAACCTTAAAGGCTGATGTCTGTACCACCCCCAAAACTCAGTCATTGTATCCATATATAGCATGTGACAGACTGGGTAAAATTCTAAGGACTAAAACTGGAGTTTCAGTCTGACAAGGTGT
This sequence comes from Nicator chloris, assembly GCA_013400495.1. NCBI lineage: Eukaryota > Metazoa > Chordata > Aves > Passeriformes > Pycnonotidae > Nicator > Nicator chloris. The sequence continues at coordinate 360,491 of WAAE01002993.1, forward strand.
CCATGGGCAATGGCATTTGAGAAGAGACTTGCCAGTGGAGCCTTGCAAAAAGATTCCTTGAAGTTCCTTACAAAACTATGGCACCTTGAATGTGAAAGCATTTGCAGGTCACTTACTGTAAGTTGTAATGTGCAGCAGTAGTTCAATGTGGGCAGCATTAGCTCACCCCCAAGAAAACGAGAAAACCACAAGTGTTCAAGCAAATTCGCTGACTGTTTGGAGGTGCAGCACTTCGTCCCTGAAACTGGGCATTTAGCAGGATTTGAAACGCTCCTAAGTCCTCTTTTCTCCTTGCTTTATCCCTTTTTCCTGCGCTGCAGGCTCCACTACCAGCTACTACGCTGTGGCCGTTGTGAAGAAAGGAACAGGCTTCTCCATAGACGAGCTGCGGGGCAAGACCTCCTGCCACACGGGGCTGGGCAGGTCTGCTGGCTGGGTTATCCCCATTGGGACCCTCACCCGCCGTGGGGACATCGAGTGGGACGGCAAAGACTCGGGCTCCATCGAGCAAGGTGAGGCGGGGCACGGCGAGGTGGGCGGTGGGAGTTAAGCCAGGGCTGGTGTCACGGTGAAAGGGGTGTGAGTGTTGCCCAGTCGTCTGTGGGGGTCTGGAGGTAGCTCGCAGGGCACTGACATTTCTTGTGGGATCCCCTCCCTTCCCAGTCCTCCTAAAAGTGAATTTTTGACCAACTGTTGCTTCCTTCTCATCCGTAGCCGTGGCCAATTTCTTCTCTGCCAGCTGTGTTCCCGGTGTCACCACTGAACCCAAACTGTACCGTCAGTGCAAGGGGGATGCCAAGACCAAAATGTCCCGCACAGGACCTTATTCTGGATATTCTGGAGCTTTTCAGTGAGTGAGAGTTATTCTTCCTTTGGGGAAACATTGTTGCCTTGACACATGCAAGTTTTTCTTCTACCACTTATTCCATTGTGTTGGAATCAGGGGTCCTGGGGAAACTGAAGTACTTCTCTGCCATTACAATGTCTTCCCTTCCAGCATAGCTTTTTGGGGGCAGACCATTGCTCTGTGGCTGCAGTTTATGCCAAAAATAATCTGTTGAAATGGGAGATAGGGAGTCACGATGTCTGTTTTTCTAACTTCTCTTCTGTTCTTCCCACCTGCAGCTGTCTGAAAGATGGGAAAGGAGACGTGGCTTTTGTGAAACACACAACTGTTCAAGGTACACCTGCAAGATCCCTCATTTCTCCTCTTTCTGGTCCCACCTCTCGCTGCCTCACCATCCTACAGTTTGTCTACACTGTGCAGCTTTCATCCCTCTCCAGGCCCAAACGCTTCTTCCATCTCTTGCAAAAAGTTTTGCACATTGTGAACTGACTCATCCTTGGTATTGAGAAATGGGATTATGGTGGATCCACCTCTTCTTCTCTGAGGTTCTTCTTTGTAGTTGGAAAAACTGCTTGGTGCCATATCTCAGAGCCAGCTGTAATGTGAGCAATTGAGCAGGTCACCCATCCCTCTGGAAGGGATTTTCAAGGGAATTCAGCTCACAGCAAGAGTTCACTAACTCTGTGGAGATCAAGGATGGCCTGGCACGCCCAGGACCTGCAGTGAGCTCAGTGGAGGCTCACCAAGGTGGTCATGGGGCAGGGATAGCTGTTCTGCAAGGAGGTGCTCTCTGGGATGGGCTTGATCAGCCTGGCAACTGGATACAAGGTGGAATTTTTTTCCCCTTGAGGACAGTGAGGTACTGGGACAGGTTGTCCAGGACAGCTGTGCACTCTCCATCCTTGAAGGGTTTCAAGATCTACCTAGAACATCCTGTTCTGTCCCTGCTTTGACCAGGGATCTTCAAAAGTCCCTTCACACTTGAATTCTCCTGTAACCTTGTGATCTCAGCCCTGGGCTTTGTCTTAGCCTTGACATTAGTCACCTACTGGCCTTCACAGACCATGTGCAGCTCCTGACCTGCTCAATCCATCCACAGGGATTTGTAAACCTATTGGTATCCCTCTGTGCATAAATCCTCATACTGTTGGGTTAGTTATGGCAGAGGCCGAGGTGATCTCTCTTCCAAAGGTGTTGCCTTCATATGCCCAAGATGAGCCCATTTTGCAAGGGGGTGCCTGCAACCTGTCTTCTGCAAAGAATTCTCCCCAGAGCTTCAGCAGAAATAAAGTAATTGCAAAGCTTCCCAAACTGGCCTTTCTGTCTGTTTTCATGGTGATGCAACCCACGGTTCCTCCCTTCCTTCAGAAAATGCCCCAGCTGAGAAGGATGGGTACGAGCTCCTGTGTCTGGATGGCACTCGCCAGCCCGTGGACAACTACAAGGCCTGTCACTGGGCCAGGGTTCCTGCTCACGCCGTTGTGGCTCGAGATGACAGCAAGGTCAATGACATCTGGAACTTCCTCTCCAAAGCACAGGTATCACCAAGCTCTCCTTTCCTTCCTCTAACATCCCCTGTCCTCTGGTTTTGATTGCTTTCTCCAGCTTTCCAAGAGTTTTGATTTGCTGACTATTTTTCCCTTGGTGGCAGGAAAAATTCGGCGTGGGCACAACCAGCACCTTCCACCTCTTTGGGCCACCTGGCAAGAAGGACCCAGGCCTCAAAGACTTGCTTTTCAAAGACTCTGCAGTACAGCTGAAGCGAATCCCGTCACTGATGGATGCTCAGCTCTACCTGGGCTTTGAGTATTATGGTGCTGTCCAGAGCCTCCAGGAAGGTAGGCAGGACATCAAACACCCAATGTCATGTCAGTGTGGGCTGCGTGGAAGAGTTGGCATTGGCAAATACAGGCAGGCAAAAGGAACATGATTTTTTTCAGACACAGACTGTATCATCTGCAAAATATTTCCTGTGAAATCACAGAACCTTCACAAACTTCACTTACATCAACAAAGGAATTTGTTGTATCCAAACCCAAATCATCACACTGACAAATATGGAAAATCTACACAAACTCGACACCAGTTATTCAGCTGATGGTAGAGATTGGGCATGGTCAAAACTGCTGCTTACAAAAGCCATTTCTGGGATGTAAAAAGAAAGGAACATCTCAGGTTCAGACACTTGAGGGAAACAATGTCCTTGATTTCCATCTAGACTCATCAAACACTTTCTGATAGCTTTCTGAGAGTCAAACACCCCACAAATTATCTCTGAAACCCATTTAGAATTCACTCAGTACAATTTAAAGTACTTCACTTCTGTTAAGTGGCATTTATGGAAGGGAGTGAATGGACTTCACATAGCATCAAACCAGATAATTCAAGTGCTGTTTTACAGAAACATAACTGGGTTGTAATTTTTGAGCTCAGTCTGGTCTTAGTCTCATGGCTGTCTGGGCTGTGAGGAGTGCAGAAATGTGGGACATATTACAGGCAGCAATTCCAATCATTACTGTGATGATTACTGGAATAATTACTGTTATCACTGGGGTGTTTAGTGGTTGTGCTGTTCTAGCTAACAGAAATCTGCCTGAATGGCTTGTGTTATGCAGCAATGTGGGAACATTGTGGGAACTGGAAAAGTAGAGGACTTTTACAGTGTTGCAATAAGCTTACATAGATAGACGTTTGAAACAGAGTTGAATTTTAGGCCTTGAAATATTTGGAGCATAGAAAGTTTCTGAGCTGCGAAAAATACAAAACAAGCAACTATTGTATGTTGTAAGGTGTACGTGTAGTGTTTAGTGGTTGGCCTATGTAGACACGTGCAAGCTTTTAGCATTAGCCTAAAAAACTTATAAAAGGCCTTGTAACAAAGAGAACTTTGGCTGCTGTTAGCAAGATGTGAGCTGTTGCCATCTTTCGTGCCTCACCCTGTACTGAGGCTGATGCTGCAGTAAAGCTCAAAGAACATCTCCTGGCAGTCCCATCCTGTTATTTAGAAATTAGATCCAGCACAGCAATTCACCTTTCTGACCTGTAAGTTGATTTTTGAGCCTACTTCAGCTCAAGAATCACCTTTTCTATTCTTGCCAGCCCAAGGCTTAATTAACAAGGACCCTGAGCAGCAGCAGGTTGGTGTGTACAGGTGGTTTGTGGCCGAGTCCCTCACAGCCAGGACGTGGCTCCGCAGGGCTCATCCCTGTTTTCCCTGTGCTGCCTCTGCAGATCGCCTGGCCCCCAGCCGCAGAGGCAGCAAGATCCAGTGGTGTGCGATTGGCAGGGATGAGAAGAAGAAGTGTGACGTCTGGAGCGTGATGAGCAACGGGGATGTGGAGTGCGTTGTGGCAGAGGACACCAAGGAATGCATCACGAAGATCATGGTACAGCTTTTTTTCCCCCTTTTCTTCTCACTGTGAACTTCTCAAGTGCTTCTTTTACCATGTGAGCTCTGGAAAGCGCTGGCCTGGGGACGTGCAGTGTTTCATTTCTGTGCCTTTCCCTTGCAGAAAGGTGAAGCAGATGCCATCAGCTTAGATGGAGGCTTTGTCTACACTGCTGGCATGTGTGGCTTGGTGCCAGTGATGGCAGAGAGCTATGAGGGTAAGCACAGCTCTGTCTCAGGGTCCAGGTGGTGGGGAATGGGCTGGTGCAAAGTGCCGGTTTTATTCTGGAATCTTACAAAGCAGCTTCAGTGCTGCATCCTGCAGAAATCACAGAATATCCAGGGTTGGAAAGGACCCACCAGGATCATCCAGTCCAACTCATGGCCCTGCACAGACACCCCAACAATCCCAGCCTGTGCCTGGGAGCATTATCCAAAAGCTCCTGGAACTCTGGCACCCCTGGGGTCGTGCCCATTCCCTGGGGAGCCTGGGCAGTGCCCCAGCACGCTCTGGGGGAGGAAGCTTTTCCTGATATTCAACCTAACACATTCTGAGGCAACTCTGCTCACCACTGCATGCCTTGTCTTTCCATGAAAGTGAAACAGCCCTGGAAGAGCAGGCATGGATAGTCAGGAACTCTTCTTTCTTTTAATTAGGATGCCCTGGTCCTTTAGCACCAGCCTTGGTAAAACTGCTTGTTCTAGCTCAGAGAGGCAGCTGGAGGCTGTGCTTTCTTTTGCTGATGGACAGTGTTACTTGAAACGGTCACTTCTACAAGAGAGTTTCTCCAGAAATTAGTGAGCTCAATTCTTTTGGATTTGAGATGCCTTTAACTTAATATCTTCTTCTTCTCCCCTCCCACAGATAATCACTGTGAATCACAAGAAGAACCAGGTAATTACTGCCAACAGAGGGACAGAAAGCAGAGGGTTATAAGTAGAAAAGTAGATATGAGTTATGAGTGGAGAACAAATGGCCAGTCTCCACCCAAAGAGTGTCCAGTGTAGATATTAGAATTTGGGGAGATAGGTTTAGCAGCTGGAGGGAAAATTAGGGGCTGCCATAAGATCAAGGTGAAACATTTGGTAGTGGCAGAGATTGGTGTGGTCACACCATAACAGTGTCAGGGCTGTGAACAGAGAAAGAGGGGCTGGGCTGCAGCATTAGGAAATTGTCCTTTCTAGAAATGGAAAGGGGGGAGAGGAAGGGAGGGTTTTGTCCTCTGCTAAAGAGAGAATAAGAAATCAGGAGTGGCTACGAAATCCTCACGTGTGTCTTGCCTTCTCATAGCCTTCTCATATACCTCAGAGCCTTGGAGGGCAGTGAAATGTCAGGTATAATGATTTCCCAGTAGTCTGGTGGAAGTAGATGCATCACATCTACAAACTCTTCCACTGCTGCTGCCTGGCCAAGTATTTCTAAGCACAAAGTAATTTGTGCTCTTTGTAAGTGCCCTTTCCCAAGTGAACCAGGTGCTATTTCCTAAAGGATCACGGTGGGATCTTTGGGTCAGCCCTCAATTCTTCTCTATTTTATCTTCTGAAAGCAACCTACTTTGCTGTGGCTGTTGTGAAGAAGGCTGACAAGGATATCAGCTGGAACAACCTGCAGGGTAAGAAGTCGTGCCACACCGGCGTGGGGAGAACTGCTGGCTGGAATGTCCCCATGGGCCTGATCCACAACAGGACAGGCAACTGCAACTTCGGTGAGTCCCGTTTGGAATCCATTTCTTCAAGCTGGGAATCTGCTCACAAATAGATGTTTTGCCATCCTTCATCAGGTTTTCAAACTTTCTTGTGCCTCAAAGATTCCCTCCTGGAGGGAGGAAATGGAGAAGACTCTGTTATTTAAGGTTTCACTGAGCAAAATTTTAGGCTTTGGGTGTGTGCTTCAGAGTAAGATATGGCACATCAGCTGCTTTGGGGGTCTTTGCTTTCTTTTCATGTCTCTCTCCTTCCTTTTGCAGCAGCCCAAGAGGTATTCCCAAAAAGGGAATATGGGCTGCCCCACATGGGCCTGGTGCTTGTGCAGGGTGTGGAGTGGGGATAAAGGATGAAATTCAAAGGAAGGGGAAGGGCTGAGAACAGAGGACAGAGGCTGATCATCAAGAAACTTAAAGGGTCTGATCTGACTGCCTGAGAATTCACTGAGAGTTACGGTCCAACAAAAATAATTTGGAAACGTTATCAGTGTTATCAACCAAGACAAAGTAACCATATATGTATTAAAAGGCAATCTCTAACCACATGGAGATATTCTTGGCTTCTCTATCCCCCTACCTTCCTTTCCCATTGTCCCTTCTGCCCCAAGAACTCTGATACTGTTGCCAAATGCACCTCTGCTGACCCTTAAAGGCTGTGAAGGCTTGGGCTGGCTCTGTGTGAGCTGGGAATGGTTTGCAGGGGAAACATTCCTCTTTTTATGCCAAGATAGTGCCTATTGCACTTGAGCCTTAGGCCCTGCCTCATCACAGAATCACAGAACCATGGAATGGTTTGGGTGGAACGGGACCTTAAAGCCCATCCAGTTTCACCCCCCTGCCATGGGCAGGGACACCTTCCATTGTCCCAGGTTGCTCCGAGCCCCGTCCAGCCTGGCCTTGGACACTTCCAGGGATCCAGGGGCAGCCACAGCTTCTCTGGGCAACAAAACCAATAATTATCAATAATAACAGGACCCAAGTTCCATGGTCAAAGCTGGATGCACATGATTTGCTGCCCACGAAGTCATGCTCCTTCTCCCAGCCCGTTTCCAGCTCCCCAGCGAGCGCTAACGCACACTCAGGGCGAGAACGCGTTATTAAAATAAAACCGAACTTCTCAGGGCAGGAAAAGTGAATTTCTCCTAATTCTGCCTCCAGAGGAATACTTCAGCCAGGGCTGTGCTCCCGGGTCTCCTCCCACGTCCCGCCTCTGCCAGCTGTGCAAGGGCTCAGGGGGGGTCCCTCCGGAGAAGTGCGTGGCCAGCAGCCACGAGCAGTACTACGGATACACCGGAGCTTTACGGTACGTGCTGGGGACACCCAGGCTGCCCCAGTGTCCTGGGGCTGGTCACAGAGGGTAGCTCACAGCTCAAGTGCAGCCTCATGTCGACACTAATTTGCTGATCTACTCTTTTTCTCCATTACACATATCTCTGTAATACTATACATATGCTGTGTGCTTTTTCTTTGCTTTCTGATACAAAATATCCCCGTTCTGTAAAACTCATGTCCTGCTCCCTCCAGGCAAACCTGGAGATGCACAAGCCCTCCCACAATGGCAGAAGTGCTCCTCTTTTAACATAAATAAGGAGTGTCAAGACTGTGTTTCAGATCTATCTAAAATATTTGTGGCAGGGCTCCTAGACCTGGATGTCCTTGGATATTAACTGTACAGAATAAGACTCAAATCCAAATCAAATCCATGGGAAAGGGACAGGATTCAAGCACTTACATCACTGGCCTCTTTTTCTACTTCCCAGGTGTCTGGTGGAGCGGGGGGATGTGGCCTTTTTGAAGCATTCCATCGTTGAGGAGAACACTGATGGTACGTGGTCAGGGCTGCCTTCCCCACCTGCATGATTGCTTAGGTGGTGTTGAGGCTGATTGTTCTCCTGCTAGACAAGATCTCTGAATCTCCAAACCCATTCTCTTTCAAGGCAAAAATACAGAAAGCTGGGCCAAAGATCTGAAAATGGACCAATTTGAGTTGCTGTGCCCTGATGGGCAGCGGGCAAATGTCATGGACTACAGGAGATGCAACCTGGCCAAAGTCCCTACCCACGCTGTGATGGCACGTCCTGAGAAAGCAAAAGACGTCCGTGAGATGCTGGAGAACCAAGAGGTTTGTAGTGCTGAGAGCAGAAGAAATATTGTGGGGTTGCTCTGATTTTCCCCAATTCAGCCTAAGGTGGAAGCTTTTACCTCACTGCTGTGGGGTGACAGCCTTGTCCCTTGGCCTCCCCCTTCCTCCATCCCTTCCCAAGTGCTCTTTCTCCTCTGCCACCTTACCAAACACACCTTTAGGTAGCAGTGGGATTGCAATTGTTGCTGCTGTCACATTGTACTTGTGTGATAGGAGTTTATCACTTCCTTTCCGGCCTCTGCTCTTGCTGGGGTATTTCAGAAACTCCTTTGTGGTGCCTGGTCTGTGCCCTGGCTGGGTCAGGCTCAGCCCCAACAGCAGCCTCCCTGCACACACACAGTCCTACAGCTACTGGGCTGACCAGAACCAGGCTAAACCATCTCTGTTTCTCCCTGCAAACATCAATACCAGCTCCACCATCAGGGTCTGGTGAGAAGTGCTTGGGGCTTTTGCTTCTACTCACGGTTCAGTTACAGGACCTGCTGGCAGCACCTCTGCACATGTTAAAATGGGGGGAAAAATGTGCCTACCAGTGAGCAATCCCTCCTCTAAATGTGCCTACCAGTGAGCAATCCCTCCTCTAAGCATACAGACAGCAGGTTCAATCCTAAATTTCTGGAGCCTGCCTTGGGGCTCCCCAGGCTGATGGTGAAGAACCAGGAACAAGAAGTAGGCCAGCTTTCTACTTCTCTCCTCTTTGTGCTTTTATTTCAGAGGCTGTTTGGACCAAAAGGAACTAGGAAGGACGATTTCAATATGTTTGCATATGAATCCAAGGATCTTCTGTTTAAAGACCGGACAAAGTGCCTGGTCAAGCTCAGTGATGGAATATCGTACAAGGAATTCCTCGGAGATAAATACTATGCTTCACTTGCCAGCCTCAACACCTGCAATCCATCAGGTAACTGGAACAGCCCCAGAGGAAGTCCTGAATTGCAGTTCTTACCTTGCAAGCATGAGCAGTTTCTTCTGGAACTGTCCATCCAACGCCTTTAAAGGAAGAAGATGCCAATATTCTTTCCTCAAAAGTTCCTTGAGTGAACTGAAAACAGACTTCAAATCTGCTGCTCTGGCAGCAATGTGAATAAAAGACTTTTCCTCACCTTTAGAAAATATGGACTTTGAGAAACAGCACAGAGAAACTCCCTGGACCCACCAGTGTGGGATTTGTGCTTAAAGCTCTTTTTTTGTGGCACACTGTAGATTTTCCACGGTGTGACATTGTTGGCATGGCTGGGTGTGAGCTGGTGGGATGGGAGTGTTTAGAAGCAGGATCTGAACTTCTCCCTGTCCTTTCCCTTTCCAGATCTTCTCCAGGTGTGCACCTTCCTTGAGGAAAAGTAGTGAGATGGGAAGGATCCTCGAAGTGGGGGAGAAAACCTCAAGCCATGACTCCTCTCGTGCCCTCAGCACCGAACACTGACCTGCGGAGGGCCCTCTGCCTTCACTGCTTTCTCTGCCCTCCCTCGTCCCTCTGAAAGTAGCTCTTTGACACTTTACAGTTCTCGGCTGCCAGAACAGCAAAAAATAAAATCTCAAATCTAAATGGGTGTCCTGAGATTTTTCCAGATGGTCCTTAAACCCATTCCTTCTGCAGTGCCTCTCACCATAGGACAGTGACAGATACCAGCATGGCTGTTGTCACTTACTGCTGCCCCTTAGAGAAACTTCTTGCACCATTTGCCAAAGCAAAATGGATTGAATATACCCTGGAGCTTAATTATCAGATGCTTCGTACTCTGTGTGCTTTTGCTTTGCCCAGCTTATCCCATTGTCTCCCTGGCAAGTTCCCCAGTGTGGCTGGGACACAGGAAGAGGGAGAGTGTTTGTGTCAGGGAAGGTGAAGGCTGAAGGAGGAATAAAAACCCCAAAATAATACAGTGGGAGTAAATGGGAGGTGTGAAGAGAAAGGCTGTGTCTCAGATCTCAGCTGGCTGGGTCTGAGTCCCTTCCACCAGGCAGGACTCATTGAGCACATACATGTATGGATGGGGAGAGTCCAGGCTTAGGCTTCCTTTCTGCCAAAAATCTGCAAAGGATCTGCTCAGAAACGTGGTTGTTTTGGTAGTCTGTCTGATTTTGTGCTGCTGAACTGATAACAAAATGTAGTTTGCTTTGCCTGATTCTGAGCCACAGTGAAAATAAAAAGCTGAGCCAAAAAGAAGCTCCCTGCTCCAGAGGAACAGCCTGGGCTCATCCAGAGTGTCCCAATCCTGCTGTCAAGGCAGGCATGGAGGAGCTGCTGAGAGCACAAAGCTCCTGGCTTTGAGGGATATTTTGATGATTTTTGGATGCATAAGGTAAGTGTGGTGAGAAGTCCACCAGCCTGGCTGAAAATCCCCCTGGATGGCAGAAATGCAGAGTGTGACAGGAAAGGATGAAATGTAGTCCCTCTCTTTATGTAGGATGAATATACTGGACAGGTGGTTTTTTTAACCCATTCTTCAAAACTAGCAAAGAAAGAGAATCGGTGCCTCCAACAGGCTGTTTCTACAACTCACTATGGCTACAGTTAGAAAACTTTCCCCCCAAAATGCTGCACCATCTGTGTTTCATCTCAGGTGTAAGCCCTTGTCCCATAAGCAGAAGGTATGGATAAAAGGAACCTCAGTAGATGATCACTCAAGCTGGAAAGGACCTCTGGGGGTCTCCAGTCCAATCTCCTCCTCCAGGAAAGGGATCAACCAGGGTGCTCAGGACTTGACCTCCAATGATAGCAACTGCACAACCTCCCTGGGCAGGCTGCCCTGCTCCTGACAGCCCCCAGAGGAGAACATTCCTCTCATATCCGCTTGGAACCTATATCCTTTCAATGTATTCCTGGTATTCCTCACCCTACACCACTGTGGGAAGCCTGGCTCTGCTTCCTGATGCCTGGTACAAACAGCCAGATCTTCCTGGGACAAAACAGCCCCATGGAATGCTCAAGGTGTGGGGTAGAGTGGCTGGAAAGCTGGGAAAGGACTTGGAAGTGCTGGTGGCAGTGGCTGGACACCAGCCCAGGTGTGCCCAGGTGGGCAAGAGGCCAATGGCCCCTGGGCTGTCCCAGCCATGGTGTGTCCAGCAGGCCCAGGGCAGTGACTGTCCCTCGGTGCTGGGACCTGTGAGGCACCTCCAGTCCTGGGGACAGTTCTGGGAAATCACAGCAAGAGAGACACTGAGGGGCTGGAGCATGTCCAGGGAAAGGAACAGAGCTGGGGAAGGGGCTGGAGCACCAGGAGTGCCTGAGGGAGCTGAGAAAGGGGCTCAGCCTGGAGAAAAGGAGGCTCAGGGGGAACCTTCGGGCTCTGCACAACTCCCTGACAGGAGGGGACAGCTGAGGGGGTCAGGCTCTGCTCCCAGGGAACAGGGACAGGACAAGGGGAAAGGGCCTCGAGTTGTGCCAAGGGGGGTTCAGGTTGGACATCGGGAAAAGTTCTTTCCAGAATGAGCTGTCCAGCCCTGCCACATCTGCCTGGTATTTAAAAGCCCCGTGTATGTGACAGTTCGGCACATGGCTTAGTGGTGGCCTTGGCAGCGCTGGGGTCAGAGAGCTTTTCCAGCCTAAACCATTCCATGTTTGTCCAGGGTCCCCCAGCGAGTCCCTGCCGTCCCATCTCCTCATGGGAGAACTACAGCTCCCATCAGCCCACGCGCGCCGCCCTTCCCGGCGTGCCGCGGGGCCGGAAGCGGAAGCGCGGCGTGGCCACGTGTGCGGACCATGGCGGGCGGGCTGGAGCCGCACCTGGAGGCGCTGCGGCGGGAGCTGCACGGCCCCGCCGTGCTCTCCGTGCTCGTCGCGCTCATCGCCGTCATCATCACCTTCCGTGAGTTGCGGGAACCTCCCTTCCCCCCGCCCCGCGGCCTGCCGGCGGCCAGCGGTCACTGAGGGGGCGCCGATGCCGCCTGCCGCAGGCTCAGGTGTCCCCTTCTTGTCTTCATCTTTCTCATCCTCCTCTCTCCCGCAGTGATCTGGCGGTTCGTGCAGGGCAGGAGGAGCAGCCGCAAGGCCGTGCTGCTGCTGGGGCTCTGCGACGCGGGGAAGACGCTGCTTTTCGCGCGGGTGAGCGGGGAGCGGCACGGGGACCTCTTGTACGGAGGTGAAGGAGTTCCCTTTAGTTCGGTTTTTAATCTTTTAATGAAACTTGAAAGTTGGGGTTTATAGATGTAAGGAGGGATGGAGATCGAGTTTTGTCTACCATGGAGCGTCAAAATAAATTGCGTTTTGATTTGAATTTGTTATAGTAAAAGGCGTAGGGATGCTTGACCTCACCGCAGTCTGCAGCTCCTCCCGAGGGCCAGCGGAGGGGCAGCTGCAGTCTCTGCTCTCCGGGACCAGGGACAGCACCCGAGGAAACGGCTGGAGCTGTGCCAGCGGAGGTTTAGGTTGGATATCAGGGAAAAGTTCTTCCTCAGAGGGTGCTGGAGCACTGAACAGGCTCTCCAGGGAATAGTAATGGCCCCAAGGCTGCCAGAGCTCCAGGAGCCTTTGGACAATTCTCTCAGACACTGGGCGGGATTGTTGGAATGTCCGTGCAGGGCCAGCAGTTGGGCTGATGATCCTGTTGGGTCCTTTCCAACCCTGGATATTCTGTTACTGCTAAGTCTGAAAATGAAAGGGTCACAGCTGTGCTCACCGTGGTCCCAGCTGGAAAACTCCGAAGGATTTTCAGGCACCCTTTTCTTGTTTTAGTGGAGATTCACAGTGTAAACATATACTTCTTTTCCTACTGACCATTTTCTAATTAATTGAGGACAGCAACCCCAGCAACAGTTTCCTGCAGGAAAGTGAGATCAGATCCCCAATGCCCATTACCCCTGTCAGACCATTTCAGTTTCTGAGCAGATTGAAGGTGGTGCTGGTGCTGCTTTGAGGGTGTGGAGCCCCTCAGGCTGTTTGTTCTGAAGCTCTGCCTGTCCCCCCAGCTGCTGTCGGGGCGGTACCGCGACACCCAGACCTCCATCACCGACAGCTCGGCCGTGTACAGGGTCAGCCAGGACAAGGTGAGTGCACAGCCTCAGCCCTGACTCAGCTCTGGGAGCAGCCTTGCTCCCTGTGCTAAACCTGTGAATCCTTTGTGCTGCTCAGGCCCCAGTTTGGTCTGAGTGCAGGGCAGGATTTTTCCATGCTGAGAAAGTCGGGAAATACTGGGATGTGTTAAAGCCTGCTGGGCTCCACAGGTTCTTTTTTTCTTTGCCTGGAAAATAGTGAAACCTTTCTGACTGAAAACCACACCTGTGGGTTGGAGCACGAGGGAGATTTGGGGGTTTCACTGTTCTGTTGCATTGGTTGATTTCCTCGGCAGTAATTTCTGTTTCTCCCAAGAAAACCTGAAATTAAAAGCTTTATCAGGTTTAAGCAGAGGCTTCAGCTGCAGTCTGTATGGGTTCAGAAATGATTTTGTTATTTTTAGGTCCTGGGCTGACACAGACCTGGTTATTTCCAGTTTTTGGCAATTCTTTTATTCTGGAAATCTTTCCTGTGCTGGATGCACACGTGGCAGGGAGAGCAGAATGCTGGCAGCACTTTAACTGCTGGTGAATTGTGAAAGTAGAAGGTGGTTTTGTGGCTTCACCTTCTCAGTTATTATTAACAACAGTGATAATAAGGTTACAAACTTGGTAAAAGGCCATGCACAGTTTTAAAATTTTTTTCCCATTTTTGTGTCTCTTTAGTTGAGCAGACAAATATTTGGAAGGGGTGAGGCTGCAAGGCACATTGCTGGTTTTTTGATCCTTTTTTTCATCGTAGCCAAGGATTCCAATAAAATCCAAGAGCAGTGGGCAGGAAGGGGGTGCTGCAGCCTTATCTTGAGAGCAGTGACGTGGCCTTGCTTGGCCGTTTGTTCTCTCCCACGTCCTGCCTTTGGCTCTTTCCTTTCCTGGGAAGGGAAACCTTTGCAGCTTTCAGTTAAAAAAGGCATTTTTGTGTTATTCCCAGCAAGGTTTGGTGTATTTAGGGAGATGTGGTGTGTGTGAATAGGTGAGGCTGTAGGTTTATGTTCTGTGTCAGGGGCAGATGGGGCTGTGCCTTGAGGACACAAATCTGGGGTCAGACTGGTTTTCCCCAGTCTGTGGTCACAGGAACCCCTGGATCAGGTGTTGTTAATTCCTTCTTGCCTGTGTTGCAGAGCACCAGTGTGACCTTGATCGACCTGCCAGGCCATGAGAGTCTGAGGCTGCAGTTCTTGGAGAGGTTCAAGGCCGCAGCCAGGTAAGGTGGAGGGGATCAGCAGGGGGTGATCCTTTGGAAAAGCATAAACCAAATGGTGGTGCTGGGGATGCTGTGAGCTGGGCTGGTGGTGCCCTGAGAGTCAGAGCTCTGCTGTGGGGTGGTGCTGGTTAATTTTTGCTTTGCCTTCGTTGAATAACCTGAGTGGGAAGGGACCCACAAGGATCGTGGAGTCCAGCTCCTGACCCTGCGCAGGGCAGTCCCAAAAATCACACCATGAATTTCCCACTTCCCTGTGCTTGTGCACCAGCAGGCAAAGCCACTGCAGCAGGGAGCTCTAGGGGATGTGAGACATCCTGGGACAGACAGGGCAAGAATTCCTGCTGCAGCTGGACATGGGGTGTGTTTCAGGCAGCACGTGCTGCGAACCTGGAGCTGGGCTGGGTGAGACCGGGTGTGCAAATCTCAGCCCAGGCTGGAACACTTGCAGGGGGAGGTGACTGCAGAACTTCATCCCCAGCACCTATCCTTCCCTCTTGCCCCAGAGCCATCGTGTTCGTGGTGGACAGCGTGGCCTTCCAGCGGGAGGTGAAGGATGTGGCAGAGTTCCTGTACCAGGTGCTGGTGGACAGCACCGTGCTCAGGAACGCGCCCGCGCTGCTCATCGCCTGCAACAAGCAAGGTACCCTGGCTGCCCTGGGGCTGGGCCTGGCCAGTCCTGCAGGCCAGGCCTTTGTGCCAGGGCTTTGTGCCACGGCTGCTGAACTTGGGAGTTGGGATTTCAGCGAAAGGAAGGCTGGGATTTAGGTTTAAACTTGGGCTACTCAGCAGGAGTGTTTGGAGGACCGCTTGGGAGAGCAGTCTTTGGATGGGTGGAAATAAGGCAGGTGGCTTTTGTGTGGCTTTTTGTGTCTGCTTGCTTTGTGCAGAGCTGTTCCTCAGGCTCCAGGCAGCAGGAAATAGGATCAGCTGGAGCATAATGAACTATCCCTACACACTCGGCAGCTTTGAAGTTAAAATGAGTTTTTCAGCTGCCAAGGTTCCATGTTTTCTCTGGTTTGGAGCAGCAGGAACATCCAGCTACTGGAAAAGACTCAGTTTTCAGATCCTTACAAATTCTACAGTGCAAGTGTGGGTCCCTCTGTAGCAGTTGGATGTTTTGGGGCAGTATCAGATCTGGTTTTTGTAGTTATTTCCTGCACTCAGGAGCTGCCTGAGGCCTTCATGGCTCAGCATCCAAAGGTGGGAAGCGCAGGACAGGAGGGAGTGCTGGTGCATCAAACCCATCCTCTGAAGTATCTTCCTGCCCAGCAAGAAGAAATGAATTCCCTGTATCATATCAGACTGTTGGGTTGTTCCCATTCATGCCTGTGATCCCAAAGCTCCAGCATCCCTCATCCTACTGCAGGCACGGCTGTCCTGGTAACTCCAGTGACTGCACAGTGTGAACTGGCCTTACTTTAGGGGAGGAAGCAGGTTCTGAATTCTGACAGACAGCCAAAGAGCTGATTTCATGTTCTTTTCTTTCTAGATGTCACAATGGCAAAATCAGCAAAACTCATCCAGCAACAGCTGGAAAAAGAGCTGTAAGTATGGAATGGGATCTCAATCCCTCTGAGCTTTTCCTCTTGCCCTTTCTCTCCTACGTCAGTGCTCAGTGAGCTCCCTGGAGCTGTGTCTGAGTTCCCTGTGGAAGTGGGAACAGTCTGTTCAGTCTGGGGCTTGGCAGTGCTGGGTTTACAGTTGGACTCCGTGGTCTCAGAGGGCTTTTCCAAGGTAAATGATTGCCTGGATCTATAATCCCTTTGGCCAGCAGACGGCAGCAGGGGTGTTCGTGCTGTGCCTCTTCCAGGCTGAATACCCAACCTTCTGGTTTTTAGCAGAGGAGTTAGTTGCCACATATTCACATTCTCCAGGAAAATAAGGATTGCTTGTTCTGATGTTGAGCATTTGCCAACAACACTGTGTGTAGGTGTTGGGTTTCTAGGTAGTTACTGTGCCCTGTTAGGCACCGTTACTCCAGTGTTTACTGTGGGCAAACTGGGATAAGGGCATCATCATCATCATCTGGCTTCTGCTGTCCTTTATTACAAAACCAAACCTGTTTGAACACCTCTCCTTGAGTGCCCTCCTTCTCCCTTGAGCCTCTGCACCTGTGCCTTCCAGTAGTGGCCAAAGGGCCTGGCTGAGCCTCACAGGGCAGTGCTGGGCCTTGTGTCCTTGGTGTAGCTGGCATGCTGCTGGCAGAGCTGGATCCCAGACATCCCAGAGCCACGGTGCAGGTGATATTCCCCTGGTCCTCAGTTCCTGACCCTTTCCCTTCTCTCCCTGCAGCAATACCCTGCGGGTGACACGCTCTGCAGCCCCCACCAGCCTGGATGGCTCAGCCACAGGGGTCCCTGCCCAGCTGGGGAAGAAGGGCAAGGACTTCGACTTCTCCCAGCTGCCCATGAAGGTGGAGTTTGTGGAGTGCAGTGCTCGAGGCAGCAAGGGAGAGGAGGGAGAGGCTGACTTGGAGGGCCTCGAGAAGTGGCTGGTGAAGGTGGCCTGAACAGAGATGGACAGGGCTGGGGGGCTGAAGGGACAAAGATGGTGTGGAGCACTCAAATCTCATCTTGATGTAAACAGAAGGAACTTCAGCTGGAATTCAGCACTGTGGTGTCTTCCTCTGCTGCTCGTGGCTTGGGAGCGACGTGACGATTGCTGGTGTGATTCCCTCTGACTGTCCCTTCATGCTGCAATGTTTTTATCCTCTTCCCTCTTCCCTTGCCCCCCACTGGGCTGCTGAACCTCTGGGCTTTTCTTTTTCCTTCATCTTTAGGCTTTTTGTTTGGTAGTTGCCAAGCAAATTAGGAAGGAGTGCACTGGCAGGTGAGTTTTAGAGCCTGGAGTGTGCCTGTCGTTTCCTGCCATGGTTTAGACCCCGTTGCCTCTCAGAGCCACTGACCACCTTATGGTTGGGGCTTCTGGGAAGCACTGCCCAAGCTCCCTAAGTTGGGCAGGCATTGAGAGAGTGTAAAAAGGTGCTTTCCTCTTTGTGTCTGCCTTCCCATTGTTCCAAACTGGTGCAGCTCCATTTCTGTGGGGCTGGAAGAGTGTGAAATGCCCAAACCAGGCTGCCTGCCCTGCTTTACTCCCTGGGCCCAGCCCTCTGCCCTTGTCTAGTGATTTCCTCTCTTGATCAGCTCCTGGGAGTTTTTCCTTACCTGAGGGTTGTGTCCTGAAGGCTTCACGCTGCTTCTCCTTCCAGGTTCTCCTCCCACAGCCAGGAACAAACACTCTTTAAGACTGGCAGAGCTGCAGGGGGTCATGGCATGAAACTGTGAGATGGGCACAGTTTCAGATCCGTACCTGCCTCTGGGACCTGTCGTGCCAGGCATTTGCTGTGCAGTCTCCTGCTGCCTCCTGCTCCAGTGGCTGCAGGAAGGTCTTGCTTTGTGTGTAATTAATTAGTCAGCACTTGTGGCAAAGTGAGAGGGAAAGTCAAGGAGCTGCCAGCACGTGGGTGTGCTTCCTCCTCCTGGCAGAGATGCTCAAGGAAGAGGGGAAAGAAATGGGAGATTTTCCAGTTCGTGTCTCACTGCACATTGCAGAGTCCTAAAAGGCGTTTTCCCTTTGTTTGTGACTTCCCCTGTTGTTTTGGGGTTGAGGAGGTGGCTGGCTCCTGGCAGACCCTTTTTGTCGTTTGTAGCCCTCTCTCCCTTGTGGTTGGATCCCTGCTTCACCACTCAACTCACCTGTTGTGTGCTTTTCCTTCTCTGGGGCTTTTCCTGCAGCATTGCCAAGTGTTGGGAAGAGCAGGAGCAGCCTTCAGCAAAGCCCTGTGCCTGTAATGAAGCTGCTCCTTGCATTTCCAGCCTCGGGAACCATCCGTGCCGGAGGTGGGGAGGGGTGTGTTTACCAAACGTTATATTCTTCTGTTTCCTGCAGGCAGAGTCCTGTTGGAACATGCTTGTCATGCTTTGAACTCCTTTAGCTGGAGGTCTTGGGCTGCCTGCTTCGAATCTATAATGCTGAAGTGATTTTGGGCAAAAAATTGCTGTTTCTTTGGGTGATTGTTCTTGCAGAGGCAGAGGCCAAGCACCCGCCTCAACCTAAGGGGGGAAGGTACCATGAGGCTGTGGTGGGTTTTAAGTTATTCTTTTTAAAAGTATTCCTGAAGTAAATTCTTTTTTTGCTTAAATGTTTGTTCTCGAGTCTTGCCTCTGTGTGTGTTTGCCTGGCTCTTCCCAACAGTGTCAGATCCACATGGATGGGGCTCTGCTCCTGCTCAGTGTTGGGGATCAACCTTCCTGCTCTGGCCAGGTCTGTGTTGTCAGAAAACATTGTTTTCTGCACACAGAGGGGTTTTTTGGTTTTGTTATTTACTCCTTGGTCCGACTAATGGAGAAATTGATAATCACATAGCAAAAAACGCCCACAAATCATAATTGAAAGGCACTTTGGTGATGTGCACAGGAAAGCTCCAGCCAGCTGTGGTGGCTGTGGTGACAGAGCAGCCCTGCTCTGCCCTGGAGGTGGCTTTGGCACCCTGTGGCTTTGCTGGATGGAGATGAGATGCCTCAGCTGTCCCAGGCTGGGGAGTGGCTGCACGGCCACGGCTGAGCTGGGGCTGTGCCTGGAGCTGCTCATGCTGGAGCACAGAGCAGAACTCCAGGAGTTTTTTGGGCCTCACTCCATGGTTTTTTAAGTATTTAAATATTCAGGGCTGTTTTTCACCAGTGGCTGAGGGAAAAGAGCAGAACTGGAAACTCTGAGTTTATCTTATTATCTTGTTTTTCTTTTTTCCCCAGTCAGTTCTGTGCTTTGTTCTTTGCTCTTCTGACCTTGTTCCCAGCCTGTGGCTCTGCTGGCTGGGAGTGCTGCTCCTGAGGCTGCAGCTCGGCAGGGCTGTGTTGGGATGGCTTTGGCAGGACAGTGGGATGTAATGAACTCAGCCCCTTCTTGCTCCAGCTGCCTGACCCTGAGTCAGGAACCTGCTGCATTCACACACCCCCAGGGACTGAGGAAACACTGTGCTAAAGCTCTCCTGGTCAATGTTTTTTCCAATGCCTTGTACTCCAAATTGTTCCCCCAGAAAAGGCAGATTTTTTTGGAGGAGAATGACAAGCACAGTGATAACCAGGATAGCAGAAAACCTGAAGGAGGAGGAGAGATTGCTGAAAGGCAAAGAAAAGCAAAAATAACAATGCCTGGACATCAGCATCCCAAGGGGTGGTTTCCAAGGCTCCTCGAAGCAGATATTCCAGCTGTGACCTTCCCTGGGCACAGAGCCACCACCCTGGCACCTTTGGGGCAGGAGCTTCTGTTGGCCCCATTTGGGCCACCTCGTGCACTTTGTGACCAGCCCCTCCTGGGGCGTGTCCTGCTGGGTGTTACCTCTGGTGTGAAAGAATTTGCAGAAGGTCAGGTGGGTGTTCAGGGAAAATCTGCCAGGTGGAGGTGGAACAGGAATAGGGATAACATGGAGAGAGCTCTTTTTTGTGAAGGCTTTGGTGATCCAGAGCAAATCCAGGGCAAGTCCTCTCCTGTCCTCTCCTGTCCCTTGTCTCCCTCCATGAACATGGATGCACAGGGAAAAGCCATGGGATAAGGACAGCAAGGCCTGAATACATTCAACTCATAAAAGCCCTGAAAGAAAGCCCCAAACCCACTGTACCCGGCCCAGAGCCCATTGCTTTGGAAAAATTACAGGGTTTTAAAGTAGCTCAGTGCTTGACATAAGTAGCTTGTTAGGCCATGGGTGGAACTTGATGTGAACCCTAAGGCTGTGCTGTGTCAGGCAGAGATGGATCAGAAGGAAACCTGGAGCTGGCAATCTGATCAATAATAATAGTAAAGACCATTAACAATAGAATAGGCAAAGCTGCAATTAAAATATTACTTTAAAATGCTGCAGCAGATTGTGGTCTGTGTACTCTAACAACCCCATCACAGTGTGGACTGACAGAATCCACCAAACTCTCACTAAAACCCACCTGAAGGGTGTGAAACAACCAAAACAGCAACGCAGGGAAGGGTGAGAAGGACCCCAGACCCTGCTTTGGCTCTTGCTCAGGACTGTGGTGTGAGGGAGGGGGAATGAAACTTTTTAATTGCCAGGTATTTCTTTGTTCATGGTCCCTCCTCTGAGGCATCAGCTTGAGCAACCAAATACCAGAACTGATCTGTGCCAACGAACCTACTGGGGATGAGAACCTCGGGTCAAAACCTGCTGTGCCTGCAGCCCCCTGCCAGAGACCCTGCCCATCAGGGAGGTGCGGGCAGGGCTGGGCACCCTCTGCCGGGCCCGAGTGCTTTGTAGCCCCCTTCCCCATCACCAGTGGAGCTGCAGAAGAATGTCCCTCTCTGCCACCATTTCTTCCCCTTTCCCAGCTGGAATGTGCTCAGCACGGGCCAGGCTGTGACCTGCAGCCTCCCCAGGGCTGCTCTTGCTGGTGCGGTGGGGGGGGAGACCAAGAAAGCACCACAGCTGGAAAAGTGACCTTTATTTAAAAAATAAAAAGAGCAACAAACCCCAGATGTTCTGCAGTAAAACCCCTTGTAGTGCCTTGTCCCAACACGTGTGCGGTGTCCCTGCTGGCCTCCGTGGGGGCTGTGGGCGGGGGGACACCGGGCTGGCAGCCACCTCCCCTGCTGCTGTCCCAGCCGGGAAGGCACCTCCCGGCCGGGAATGTCACACCGGAGCGGGACCATCGCCCACAGCGGGCACTTCTCCGGGTCCGAGTGTTCCAGCCCCCTCTGCCTCCTGCTCCAGCTGGCCGGGGGCCGCCCCTCCGCACGGGGACGGGCAAGCGCGGCTGGAGACCCTGGGAGATGCCATTCCCAGGACGGGGCTGGCCCGGAGCGTCCCTCGCCGGGAGCGCCTGGGCTGCGGGAGAGGAGCGCGGAGCTGCGAAGGCGGAGTCGCTCCCGTGGGAAGTCCAACAAACCCAAACAAGACAGAGTGGTGGCAGCGGGTGATGGGGGTGCGAGTCCGTCCTCGGGGGCTACACCAGCCCCGCCGCCTTCTCCTGCACGTTGTACTCCTTGCTCCTCTTCACCTTCCAGCTGATGAGGGCGAGCAGCACGGTGCCCACCACCTTGTAGCCCACCTGCAGCCCCAGGTATCTGCCGGGAGAAGAGCAGGGACATGCCACGTCCGGAGCTGGCACTTCCAGCCGGCCCCAGGCTGGGCTGGGGCCGCTCCCCTGCCCGGGGCTGGGGCACAGGGTACCTGTTCCGGAGGAAATCGGTGTTGTAGTAGGCGCAGAAGCGGCGCTGGGTGCACTGCTGCTGCCAGTAGATGCAGGAGGAGTCGATGAGGGCTCCGAACATGGTCGGGGCCGGCAGCCAGGCTGGCGGGAAGAGAGGATGGAGTCAGGTGCTGATCCCGAGGCGGTTCAGTGCCTCCCGCGGCTCCAGCAAACCCCCAGCCTCATCCAGAGACCAACACTCACCCAGCAGTCTCATTAGTAAGAACTGGACTCCGATGGCGAACGACTTCTCGTCCTGGTTCACCACCCTGCCGGGGAGAAGCCACGGGAGGTCAGAGCTGCTGGCACTGGATTTGGCCAAGGCTTGGGCTGGTTGCACGTTTATGACATCCCCTTGATCCCAACGTGGGGAACCATCATATCAGCTCCCCCTGGGCCTCGGGACCCCCCCCTCCAGCCCGCTCACCGTAACACCATCATGTACAGGGGGTTGTGGGACAGGCAGGCCACCAGGGCAGCAAAGGAGATGAGGAATATGGCAGGAAGGAGCATATGGGAGCAGCTGACTGGACAAGAGCCCGTGTAGGTGGAGAACAGCTTACTCCCGTCCAGGGAACAGTTGTGGTAGATCTGTTGGAAACGTGTGGAACAAAACAGACGTCAGACTCCCAGCGCCAGGAGCAGGATTCTCGTGACCCATCGTCCCACATCCCTGTGCAGAACACTGTCAAGAGCACCAGCTCCAGTTTTAAGGCACAGCCAGGGCATCCTGTAATGGGATTTGCCACCACCCCTGTTCCTCCAAGCAGGTTCCCAGGGCATTACAGCAGTTCTCCACAGCACCTTCCCAGGGCTCAGCACTCCGTGTGGAAAAGGTTCCACCCCCTAACTGCGTTTGTTGGGTTCCTGCAGCATCACTCCACTACTCCCAGCAAGGCTGCTTTGCTGACCACTTGGTTTACTCACCAGTTGTTTGGGGTTGGAGGGGTTGGTGGTGCTGTTGGTGCAGCCAGCAAAGCAGGGTGAGATGTATTCCGTGGTGTTTTCCTGGCACACGGGGTGGAAGATCTGCTTAGAGCATTGGCACCCAACCCGTGCCTTAACCTGCTGCTGGAAATTGGGTGTACTGCCAGAAAGGAGGTGGGGAAAATTGGTAAAAAATTAAGAAGTAGGACAGGAAGAAGAAAAAAAGAAAATAAATCCCTTTTACTTGTTGAGCAGTTTTCCTGTTCCTGTCTGGGCTGGGACACTGCCAGCAGCAGCCTGGCCTTCTGCCAGCCCCTGATCCCTGCAGGTACCTCTGGAAGTGTGCAGTGAATGTCACAGGAATTATGTTATGGCAACAAACAAGCGCTCACTTTTCTCTTTTTTCTTTTTTTTTTTTTTTTTTTCCCAGCTGAAAATTAATCGGCCAAAAGGCTGGAGAAATGGATCTGGGCCCCATCCAGAGCTGCACAGATGTGTGAACAGCCACAGCTGGAAACACCACACGGACACAAACTGAAAGTGGGCATGTTCCCAAACAAGCCTGATGACTGTGGAAGTGAAGAAGACAAACCCAAATCTGCCCTGTCTTCCCTCAATCCCCCAAGGATTGCATCTGCTGGAGTCACACAGCCTGAATCCTGCAGGAATGTGGCACTGGGGAGCTGCCCTTGGGCAGGGTGGGATGGGGCTGCTCCACCTCCTGTGGGAAGATGGCATCAGAAATCTCTTCCTTGCTGGCAGTGCGCTGGGAAATGAGCTCAATGCACTCGACATCAAGCCTTGGTTGCATATAAATGTCATTTTTATCTTAAGAAGTCATGGTAAGAGCCAAAAATATCCACGGAGGTAAGGGGAAAGAAGATGTCCAGCTGTAACACTGGGAACATGTGAAGTGACATGGACAAAATATTACTAATTTTCCCCTAAAAATCCAGAGTGAAAAATTACACCCTGCTTGTTTGGCCCAGCAAATCATGGAAGAAGCCACCCTGCCGAGCTCTCTGGGCTCTTCTCCGGTGAAGCACCCGGATCAGCATCCTGCAGTGGGGATCAAGGAGCAAGAAGCAGCACAGTGATGTCTTCTGCCTCTCCACCCGCCTGTACCCCTCCCCACGGATAAGAGCTGGAGAAACAGGGAGCTGGGAGCATTACCTGGCCTCGTAGATGCCCTTGATGCGGCCCGTGGAGCAGCCCATGAAGAAGATGGGCAGGCAGATGAGGATGGAGAAGACGAGCACCACCACGGCGAAGCGCGGGATGGCGCGCAGGGAGAAGCAGAAGCGCTTCATGATGATCCCTCCCAGCAGCATCCCGAGTGCCGCTGCCGGCAGGTTCACAGCTCCTGCAGAGGAGTGGGGCCATCAGGGGGGTCCTGCCTGCCCAGAACCCCTCCGTGGGCAGGGGGCAGCTCTCTGGACCTCACAGGAGTTGGGAGAACCCGCAGATCCAACTCTTGTCCAAGACGGCCCAAACCCAAGGCAGCTGGAGATCCGCAGGTCAGGAAAGTTACCAGCTACCCCA
Source organism: Nicator chloris (assembly GCA_013400495.1). Taxonomy (NCBI): domain Eukaryota; kingdom Metazoa; phylum Chordata; class Aves; order Passeriformes; family Pycnonotidae; genus Nicator; species Nicator chloris. Next base: position 384,427 of record WAAE01002993.1, read on the forward strand.
AGGTGAACCCCAGGTCTCACCCCAAAATGCTTTCAGTGACTTCTTCTCCAGGATTTAAAAAGCCTGAGGAATATGGGCAGTTGGCTCCCTGCTGATGGATGTTTTTTGCCTCCATCCGTGCTCACCTATGAGGAAGTTGGCCTGGGAGGGGGAGGCACCGTACTGCTTCTCCAGGAATTTGTTGAGGAAGGTGGACAGACCCGCAATGACGGAGGAGAAGCTGCACTGAGCCAGCACCAGGAGGATGAAGAGGGGGTTGAGCAGCAGCCTGAGGAAGATCTTTGGGAATCCTACAGGAAAACAGTAGGAAAACCATCTTTTAGCCGTGTGATCCTCATGCCAGCAATATATACTGGGAAGAAACCCCCACCCTTAGCCTGTTCCCAGTAAGGATATCTGTGGCATGATGATGATCCACTGGGGATGTCTGTGGGCATGGGAAAGTGGGAGAGAAGACACCCTAACGTGTCCCAGCAGCTGGCAGGACCATGGATGTGTTTTCCTGGTGGGACATTGTGTCCTCTGGCCCCGTCAACAGAGGCAGATGGACCCTGGGAGCAACTCTGTTTATTTGGTCTCTTATGAGTTTTCTAATTAGCTGGGAGCGGTGGAGAGGCAGCATCCCTTAAAGCCCAAAGAGAGGAGAAGAGGGAACTGGCAGCTCCGGGATATGACTGCAGTGGAGGAAGAGGCAAGGAGGGAGGGACTTTATCTGGGAAGAAATCCTCCTGGAGCTTAAAGAGTCATTAATCTGGTCCCTCAGCAGTGACATCCCTCTCAAGCCTGTTTTGGCTCCACATAAACAGTGTCAGCTGCAGTGGGGTGACCTCGTTGAGGAGCTGGTGGCGCCGGCAGCCCCTTGCCCACTCCTGGAGCTGGGGTTAAAGCTGCCAGCGACCCCTTTCCAGCACACTCGTACCACTTTAAGGTCCTCAACGCAAGATTTGGAAACAATTCAAGCCCCACAGAAGAGGTCTGTAGCCAGAGGGAGGCTGTGCTCACCTTCCTGTGCTCCTTAGTCCCTCGTGGTGCTGGAGCTGGTCCACACACGGTGCTGGGCTCCCAAGGACTCCCAACAAGCCCCCTTGGTGTGAGTCTGCCACCCAGCACGGCCCAGCACAGCCCAGCATCCCCATCCACCCTTGCCAGGACCTGCCAGGAGCTTACCTTTTATAAACTCCAGCAGGGAGGTCTCTTCAGCAGCCCCCGTCTCCATCTTCCTGAGCATCCCGGCCTCCGTGTTCCGCTCCTGGCAGGGGAGAGAGGAGCAGCCTGTGGTGAGAGGGGCTGGCACTGTGCTGGCACAGGGAGGCTCAGGAGGGGCAGGGTCTGTCCCAGGGGCCTTTGACCCCCAGCCAAGCCTGGCAATTACAGCAAAGCCCCGTCCCATGTACCCCAAGCACTTCTCCAGGCTGGGAGAGCTGGGAGTGTTCACCCAGAGAAGGCTCTGGGGAGAGCCCCTTCCAGGGCATAAAGGAGCTCCAAGAGAACTGGAGAGGGACTTTGGACAAGGGCCTGGAGTGCCAGGACAAGGGGGAATGGCTCCCCACTGCCATTAGGGTAAGATGGGATCTTGGGGACAAATTCTTGAGGTGGTGAGGCCCTGGCACAGGGTGTCCAGAGAAGCTGTGACTGCGCCATCCCTGAAGTGACCCAGGCCAGGTTGGCTGCGTCTTGGAGCAACCTGGGCTAGTGGAAGGTGGCCCTGCCCTAGCAGGGGGTGGAACAGGATGAGCTTTAAGGTCCTTCCAACCCAAACCATTCCGCGGTTCTGTGATTAAAGGGGTGAAACGTCATTTTCTCAAACATCACTGCAGCCCCTGAGCAAAGCAGCAAGACAACAGCTTGTTGTTGGAAGGTTTTAAGAACTCGGAAATCTTTCCTCCCCTGGACCCTGACAACACACCTCCCTTTTAACTCTGCAAAAAGTCTGAAAATGAAAGTTAGAGGTAGTTCAGCTGGGGAGTCCTTTAGCCATAACCATGAAATATTTTGGGTTCGATTTTACCTTTAAAGAATCGATGAGCAAGAAATTTCAAAACAGAACTAAAGTATTTTTGTCATAAAACCAGCAGGGTTTGGCTTTGAAAACACCAAAATGATACATGTTAATTATTTTCCATCTTTTAAAATTTGTTTTAATGGGAAAGGGTTGCTGGACTGCCTTCCTCCCTCCCAGTCCTCTCCTCTGGGGACAGGTATTCCCTCCCTGAGCACACCCCTGGCTCCAGGACGTTCCAGCCTCTGGAGATGAGGTCTCACCTCTCCTTTCAGCATGTACCGAGGGAAGAAGAAGTAAGGGATGGAGGTGAGCACCAAGCAGCCCGAGGAGATGAGCAGCCCCAGCCACCAGGCTCCGATCCACCGCTGGTCACTCGGCGTCAGGTCCACTGTCATTGCGAGACACAAGGACACGCTGTAAGAGCTCCAAGGGTGAAAGGGACAAACCTCCATGAAAATATGGACTGGTGGAGTATGAAGAGTCCCTGTGGGCACAGCCCAAGGGTCTCTCTGCTGGCATGTAAGAGCAAATGGGTGGAGGTGGGAGCTCCCACCAGTGTTGGCAGCAAGACTGGCCCCTGTGTTTTCCCCGGCCAGGGCCCCCTACTGCCGCTCATCCCAACTGTGCCGAGCCTCCCAGGTGCCTTCAGGATGGATTTGGTCAGCATGGGAGCACGCTGGTGGCACAGGTTCAACTCTAACCCCTGAGCCAACCAGCGAGGCAGAGATTATGGGGGCCCGACTCCATCCTCTGCCTGGAGAACACAGTGGGTTGGACCATGCTGCCTGGCAGGGATGCTGAGCCAAGACAGGGACCGGGAAAGGGCACGCTGCTTTCCTGGAAAAAGTTACTCCCCCATTGTTCCAGGCGTGGTCACTTTCTGCTTTGCAGGCACCGAGGGAAGGCCCTGTGCTGGCAGAAGCTCCTTGTTTCCGAGTGGACCAAGCTCCGGGCGCCTTCTCCGGAAAAAGGAGGAGAAGGTGAGAGCCGCCCAGTCTCCAGCACACACATCCTTTGGCTGGGCCAAGCGATGCTCACGGGAGGTTTGATGGATTGCCTGGCTTGGCGTGGGGACCCGGCTGCCCACGGCCGGGATGTGGCCACTGGGAAGGAACCAGCGGCCAGCTCTGGCTGGGAGCTCTGTGCCAGGGGGTGACAGGAGAGGAGCCCACGCCCCACTGAAACAATCAGCCCACTTCCCCAAACAGGACCACTCCACTCTGGAGCTCGGACGTCATCATGGAGCGACCAGGCAGGGGCTGCTAAATCCGTCTGCCGCCGCGGGGAGTGGGCCAAGGCTTTTTGGCGTTTCCTGCCCGCGTTCATTTATTATTCTTATCAGGACAAAAATGTCAGGCAGGCTCTGATCTCTCTAAAGAAACACAGGAAAAGGTACACTAATGATGGAGCTGGGGAGAATTCTTTAGTGATTGAGTTACCAGAAATAATAAGCACACGCCATGGATAAAGCAAATTATCCCTGCGGTGGCGTCAGCTCAGCCCCTCTCTGCAGGTGCTGATGGCGGGGGCTGGGGAGGAGGATGAGTAGAGTCAAGTTCTCTGTGTATCCAAAGGGCAGTGGTTGCTCTGTGGTTGTCTTCTCCATCCAGGGGTTCCTCAGATTTCCCTGCTCCTCTCCACCACCGTGCTGGGGTTGTGGGTGCCACCTGGGTGTGGTGGCAGTGGGCAGACCCCAGCCATGACCTCCAGAGCAGCACCATGAGCTGGGCATTGGAATGTCCCTACCCCAGGGCTCTGCTTCAGTGGTGCTCTCAGGACCACCCGTATCTGTCCTTACGGAGTGGAGGAGTATGCTGGGGGTGCTTTTCTAGGTCAGGCCTTTCCAGGCCAGCGGGTTTTATGGGTCACAGGACTGGTGGCTTCTGTCACCTTCCATCTCAGAGTGACCTTCTGACCCGCAGAGGGTCTTTAGCTCCACTGCTACCTGAGCAATACTCACCGGTGTCAACCCTTCCGATGTCCACGAAGAGCCGCAGCACCACGGACCCCAGCAAGTATCCAAAGGCAGGGCCAAACACGGCAATGGCGAAGAGGATGGCTGGGAAAAGGGAGCAGAGAGAGCCCCTGTGAGCAGGGAATGTTAATTTCCATGCAGATATAGCTTCTGTCTGCCCAGGAGACACAGGAATGGTGGCACAACACACAGAGGAGAGAAACCACCCTTCATCACGCTTCAGATGGTGAGAAGGTCCCCACTGCCCCGACACTGAAGGTGGTGTTTATCTGACAGGAACAGGAGAGGGAAGGCAGCTGCCTGTGGAAAAAGTCCCTCTGCTCTGCTGCCATCAAGGCTTTGCTGACACCATACGAGTTGTCAGCTACACCGTGAACATCCATGATATTCATGAACCCCAGGGAGCAGCAGGGCAGTGACATCCTGGGCTCACACAGGCAATTGAGACATTCATTTCCTCTAGGATGCCAAGGAAACAAACCTGATCCTCAGATCCAAGGAAAAACATTTGGTACAAACATCAGGAGAGGTGACAGATTCTGAGGGCAAAAAGGCCACCAGGCCACCCTGGGTGTAGCTGAACCCTCCCATTCTGAAACAGATAACCCGTAAGGTCAAAGCATTTTCTTTTGACTTGTTTGCAATGACAGGATCCAAGTTCCCTCCTTGAGAGAAACTCTTTACACAACCTTCTCAAGATGTTTAAAAGGAGACAGTGAGCTCGAGCTGGATCAGGCATGAAATGGAATCGGACTTGGGGAGATGGAGTTTCTCCTATATTGAGGCAACGCTGACCCCCTGGAGCCATTCACCCTGACAGACATTCTCACAGCCCTAAAGAGAGCACTTGTATTATAAATAGCACACCATTCCCACTTTCCTTCCTCTTCAGAACCTTTCAGGTTCCTTCAGTCCTCTTTCCTTCAGCTTCCTTGCAGATTTGGGAATTTTAAGGGATCAGTGGGACAATTTAGTGGAACAGTGATCCCTCGCTGCAGAGAGAAGACAAGGATGCTGGGGCTTGGAGCAACTTGGTCTAGTGGAAGGTGTCCCTGCCCATGGCAGGGGTGGAACTGGATGGGTTTTCAAGTCTTTTCCAGCCCAAACCATCCTGGGATTCTGTGAAACAAAACAATGCACAGCAATGGTCCCACTTACCCACGTACAGTGGGGAATTGTTGGCACCTGCAAAGTCATCCACGTAGGATATCCCAAAGGGCTGGATGGGCACGGTCCCAATCCCGGCCAGCAGCTGGGCGATGACCATCATGGCCCACATGCTGCTGGCCTCCTTCTGTGGGTCCTGGGTGGTGTTTGGGCACACAAACCTGCTCTCTGCATAGCACAGCTCAGCCTGCCCCTGGCTTTTGTTACCTGGAAGGGAAAAAAAGCGAGCGTTTCAACACTGGGTACATCCCCCGCCTCCTCCCACACTAAATCCTCAAATAGCAGGAATCTCCCAAACTCACTGAGTAGGCACAAACTGCTGGATTTTGGATGGATTGCTCATTTTATTCAGAAGTTCTCACCACCCTGCCCTTCTTTTGGAGTATTACACTGAGGCCAGAGTAGGAGACAACCTGGCTGGGATTTGAATCAAACTTTTAAAGGGTTCATGCCGTGGGGTGGGGGTGCTCTGGGTTTAATGAGGGCAGACCTAACCCACGGCTGGTTTTTGCTGTCTGTGGTCTCTGCTCCCTTGTGGTACCCGGGCAGGAACAGGGAGCGATGCACTCTGGGGTCAGCTGGCTGCCCTAAGCAGGACACCCTGCCCTGAATGTCTGCTGCCCCCATGGCTCAGGACTAGCCCAGCTCCTTCCAAAGCATGGCCCTTGCTTCTTCATACAGCCCAGACACTGGGGGTCTTCACCCTGCTCCAGACTCCAACCAGGACTGAAGTATCTTCAGGGGCTGTTCACAGACTGAATGTGTTCTTTCCCATCATCAGGCAGTCCTCATAATGTCAATATCTCTGTCCATCTGTTTTTGCAGTCCATCCTCTAATCCTGCTCAGTTTAGCAAAGGTGTTCTGCAAGAACTGTGCTCTGTACAGAACTTCTGGGTCAAACACAGTTCTTGGTACTTTCTTTCAACCTTTTCAGTGATTTCTGGTTATCCTTCCATGGTTGCACACAAGTCCAACACTAACCAGCTGGGGCATTAGCATTCCTTGACCAGTCCATAATTCCTGTCCATTTTCCTTATGGTTGTACCTATCCACCCACACAGGGAGCCCGGCTCTGGGCAGGGAGCAGGGTGATACCTGCTCCTTCCTCATTTCCTTCGCAGTAAGAGCAGCCCCTGCCCCAAATCCTGACCTGTCCATAGCCTGATGCATGAATTTAAGCTGCTGGAAAACCTGGCATCTGATGCCTGATTTACTCCCCAAACTCAAAAATCACAGGATGGGATGAGCAGAGATCTGGGTTTCAGAGGTGGCAATCCTTATAGAGCCTGAGGCTCACCAACATTCTGAGGATTTAGGGACCAAAACCACTTTGGAGTGACCAAAGCCAGTCTTGTGGCAAGTCTTCTGCTTATTCTATTCTGCATGGAAAATAGAGCTCTCGTTGTTCACACGAGCTTGTTCCCCAAGCCTTCTCAGTTAAAGCAGCAGCCTTCCTTGGACTGGATCATAAGGATCCTGGCCGGAGCAGAACAGGCCCTGGGGACAGGGGAACTTCGCTATATCACAGAATTCCAGAATGCTTTGTGTTCTTAAATGGTTTGTGACCTTAAAGCCCATCTCATTCCCCCCCCTGCCACAGGCAGGGACATCTTCCACCAGCCCAGGATGCTCCAAGCCCCCTCCAATGTGGCCTTGGGCACTTCCAGCGATGGGGCAGCCACAGCTTCTCTGGGCACCCTGTGCCAGGGCCTCCCCACCCTCACAGGGAAGAATTTCTCCCTAATATTTAATCTAAACCTACTTTCTCTCAGAGAAACTGTGGCTGCTCCGTCCCTGGAGGTGTTCAAGGAGAGACTGGGAGCAACCTGGGGTAGCGGAAGCTGTCCCTGCCCATGGCAGGGGGTGGGATGAGATGGTCTTTAAGGTCCCTTCAAACTCAAACCATTCCATGATTCTGTAACAACAGCTGGAATAACAGGTGCAGGGGAGGCAGAAGAAATCCCACTCGTAATTTGTGCGTTCAGAAGCGGTTCCAAAGCAGAAACGACGTCAGGTTTAATCAGCAACTGCCCACCTTAAGGCTCTGCCTTCAACCACTGTTTAAACCGTGTGTGCCCGGGAAACACCCCCTGTTTTTGGGCTGTCACATGGTGACCCAGGCCGGAGCAGCGGGGTCTGGGTTTGTGGGGGCACAGCTGGGGACACGGCTGGTGGCACAGCCGGTGGCACAGCCGGCGGCACAGCCGGCGGCACAGCTGGCGGCACAGCCGGTGGCACAGCTGGGGGCACAGCCGGCGGCACAGCCGGCGGCACAGCTGGCGGCACAGCCGGTGGCACAGCTGGGGGCACAGCCGGCGGCACAGCTGGGGGCACAGCCGGTGGGGGCACAGCCGGGGGCACAGCCGGGGGTACAGCCGGGGGCACAGCTGGGGGCACAGCCGGTGGGGGCACAGCCGGGGGCACAGCCGGGGGCACAGCCGGGGGCACAG